>CM033647.1:100508356-101021619 GCA_019512145.1 Engystomops pustulosus
GAGCCTCTGTATATTAATTCATGAAGGCTGGAGCCTCTGTATATTAAATCTTGCAGACTGGACCCTCTGTATATTAACTCATGGAGGCTGGTGCCGTTGTATATATAAATTCATGGAGGCTGGTGCCATTGTATATATAAATTCATGGAGGCTGGAGCAGTTATATATTAATTCATGGAGGCTGGAGCTTCTGTCTTTACAATGTATCTAAAATGTTTTCATATTTGGTATCTTAAGTTTTTTATGTTTATAATGCCCAGCACATGAGTTCACTGCTAAGGGGCCCACTGAGGTTCTGTCTCCCAGGAGCCTACTGAAACCTGGAGCTGGCCCTGCCTCAGGTGGTGTAAACAATTGAACATAACTTACACTTACCTCTGTCCTTCCATCCCTGTCAGCCTATGGTGGTATGCAAAGGCCCATTGGTGATGTGCTACCAATGAGATGATGGGGTTGATCCAGGTGGTCACATTTGTGAACAGAAGAATGCTTGTATGAAAACTTCTGGAAGCAGAGTGAGCCCCCTCTGTTGTCTGGGCCCTTGAGCAGACTCCATATGTTGACCTCAATTTATCACAACACCTGAGCTTTAAAAATTACATATACTGCGGTTGCGATGTTGGTGAACCTCTAATCAGATTTTAAGGTATTCTGTTTTAATATAGTGACTCTCAGGAGTCCTAGTTTACATACAACCTCGTAGATACAACCTTTTACCCTGGAGGAACAAAAATGCTGATCCCTTTATAAACATTAGTTGGCTGTTGTTGAGCTACGCAACATACATCAATGCTTACTTGAGCAAAGCACACATATGTCTTCAATTGGGAGAATCGAGAAGGCCATTGTAAGGTAAAACTGACAGAGGTATAAAGGATGAGTCATGTACACTCTTTCCACCATCTTTCCTTCATATGTTAAGAGTCAGAGGGCCGCAAACAGATACGAAAACTGCAATCAGTATATACACACAGCTTTTTACTCAAGAGATTGGTATACGATTAGTTAGTTCAGTTTATGTCTTTAAAATGTCTCACAATAGCTGCTACTAATGATTCCCTGCAAATAAAGCCAACCTTTTGGGGGAGATGTATCAGTTTCTCCCCCAATGCCAGAAAACTGTCATTTGCACCTGAAAATGTATAATAGGTTTTATACCGTTTTTAGGCAGTTTTACAACTCATCTGAAAAGGGGCGTTTCCTCAGTAACTAGGTGGCGTGTCCAGAAAGAAAATAAGTGATACATTTGTAGCAGTAGAGAATTGTCTACTTCTACTTCTACTCTGCTCTGGTCTATGGACCAACACACTAGTACATCTCCCTCACTTTATTTCTCACTGCAGATGACAAGCTGCTCTAGAATTATCATGTTTATCCATATTTATGGCACAAGATAAATGTAGGAAATTCTGTGAAAAAGTAGCAAATCTACTCAATACACTAACACCCTAAATGGTAAATGATACCACGTTTATCAAGCTATCTTAAAACAATAGAATACATCTGATCCACAAGCAGGGGCGGACTGGGAATTTAACCCCTTCGCATGAGCCACTTCACCTTCCTGGACACGGCCCATTTTTTCAAATCGCCCGTGTCACTAGACGTGGTTATAACTTTGAAACGCTTTTAACATATCCAAGTGTCTGAAAGTGTTTTCTCGGGACCAACTTGTAACTTATGTTAGTGACAAAATTTTGGTTGTATGTTGGCAGTTATTTATGAGAAATCAGATATTTGGTGAAAATTTGGGAAAAATTCTCAATTTTAGGAAATTCAAAATGTTCTACTTGTTCCACACCAGGAGTCATAAAACCCGAAAGAGAAAACATAAAACTAAACATTCACAAAGTCTACTTTATACCTCCGTGGTTTTTTAGAATTACTCATCATTGTTTATAAGAGTATGGCTTTGAGTTAGGTGCGATTTTTTAACAATTTCATAAAAAAAGCAAAATCCTGCTATTGAGGACCGCCTCAGGTTTGAAGTCCACTTTGAGAGGCCTAAATAAAAGTAAAACCCATAAATTACCCATTATAGAAACTAACCCCTCAAACTTTTATGAATTTGTTAAACCCTTTTAAATTGGTTTTACAGGGGTTACAACAAATCTAATGCAATTTGAAAATTTTTTTTGTTTTGTTTTACTAAATTAAGGTGTTTTTTTCATAAATGTACAAATATCAGTGAATAAATACCAAATGGCTTACAATCTATTTTTTTGGCAATTTGGACAATAAGGGCTTATTTTGTGCGAAATGAGATGAATTTACAAAACTTCATTTGTGGTCTGTAGCTTTTGATGAGATTTTAGTAACTCTTCATGTATGGAGGAAATGTCATTTTGGTTTCTTTTTTTTTTGTATAGTTTGGGGAGCGACCCCATACACTAAAAATACTATAATATTTGATTCTCTATATCACTAAGATTACGGGATACTCCCTTATATAGTTTTTATCTATTTACAGGAAAAAAAACGAAGATAAAGAAAATCTCCATTTGTTTTGCATCCATCTTTCCAGGATATAACTTTAATAGTTTTTGTGGACAGGGGCTAGTTTTAGGGCGTATGTGTTTAGTGTTGAGTTGTCCTTTTACAGTGGTACCATTTTGGTGCACATAACTTTTTTGGATCACTTTTTTTGGAACATTTTTTGAAGGGATTTTATGAAAATTTACAATTTTTGGCGAGTTTTTAACGTTTGTTATTACTGCTTCACCGTACGGGTCCAAATAATGCTTCTGACTTATTGTACAGATTGTTACGGACGCGGCGGATACCAATATGTGGGGTATTGAAATTTCAGGTTTTTCACTTTATTAAGATGGTATAGGGCTATGTTCTTGTGTTTAGGGGGACTCTTAACTGTATTGAATTAATTATTTTATTAAAAAGTGTGTTATAGGTTTTTTTTTACCTTTTTATTTACTTTTACAGGTTAGATTGAAACAAGGTCCATGATCACTTGTTCAAGCTATTCTTCACCTAATACAGTGTAATACAGATGTATTACACTGTATTATGTGACACACTGAGCATGCTGCGCATGCTCAGTGTGTCACAGCCGGGTCCTGCCGGCAGGAGGATCGCGCTGTCCCGGGGCTGCGATCGGAGCAGCGGACCCCCCCGGTAAGCGCCGCGGGCGGGTCCGATTCCAGCTAAATGCCCCTGACACGCGGGGGTCAGCGCGACCGCGGCGTGTTAGGGGTTAACACCCATGATCGGAGAAATCTCCAATCGCGGGTGTTAGAGGCAGGTGTCGGCTATAATATATAGCCGACACCCGCAGCTTCTGGTGCTGGCTCCGTTCAGGAGCCGGCGCTAGAAGCTTGACGTACTATTACTGCATTTTGCGGGAACGCACCTCCCGCCATGCAGTAATCGTACGTCAAATGTCGGGAAGGGGTTAATGTGGCCCTGGAAAAAAAATGTAAAAGTGGCCCCATTCTGTGGGCGGGGTCAAAATAAGTAGGCGTGATCATGTGATGTGGGTGGAGCTACTAAACTCCACACAAACTGTTGATAGATGGTCTAAATCAACTTGTACAGCGCAGAGAGAGAGACTCATACTGCCTCCCTTATACAGGAATAAAGCTTCTTTTGTTAAAAGAACACAACTTAATACTGACTTATATATACAAAAAAACTACTAAATCCCTTCTCCGTTAAACAAGAATATAACTACTATAATACTGCCCCCTATATACAAGAATATAACTACTATATTACTGCCCGCTATGTACAACAATATAGCTACTATAATACTGCCCCCTATGTACAGGCAGTCCCCGAATTACAACGTTCAGAGATACATACAACCCGTAGATACGAACAGGACTCTCGGCACCTTGCGCATGCGCATTGCACTTCCGCGCTGAAACGCGGACACAGGGATGCCGGGGATCAGGTAACTAAGGATGCGATCTCACGCTTCCTTAGCTACAAGTCAGTGGGCGGAGGGCTTCTAGGCAGTCTACAGGAAGCAGGAAGATCTGAGAGCCGGAGCTTGCTACAGATGCCGCGGATTAGGTAATTAAGGATGCAATCTCATGCTTCCTTAGTTACAAGTCAGTGGGCGGAGGGCTTCTAGGCAGTCTGAAGCCGGAGCTTGCAGGTAACTACTTCCCGTACTTACTGCATAGATCGGCAACCCGTATGCGATCCCCGGCATCACCGTGGCTTGTTTTAAATACTGTACAGCAATATTTAATGTTGCCTCCTCATTGGGCAGAGAGCGAAAAGAGGGAGCAGGTCACGGAGATGCAGGGGATAGCATACAGATGCAGTAAGTACATGCCGGCAGTATCAAAAGTTTCAGGTAACTAAGGATGCATTAGCTTCCTTAGTTACCAGTCAGTGGGTGGAGGGCTTGCACAGGACGAGCTGAAAGCCAGTTCTTAAGTACAAGTCTCCGGTCCCTGCCTGTACAAGAATATAACTACTATAATACTGCCCCTATGTACAAGAATATAACTACTATAATACTGCCCCCTATATACAAGAATATAACTACTATAATACTGCCCCCTATGTACAAGAATATATCTACTATAACACTGCCCCCTATGTACAAGAATATAACTACTATAATACTGCCCGCTATGTACAACAATATAGCTACTATAATACTGCCCCCTATGTACAGTCAGTCCCCGAATTACAATGTTCCGAGATACGTACAACCCGTAGATACGAACAGGACTCTCGGCACCTTGCGCATGCGCATTGCACTTCCGCGCTGAAGACACAGGGATGCCGGGGATCAGGTAACTAAGGATGCGATCTCACGCTTCCTTAGCTACAAGTCAGTGGGCGGAGGGCTTCTAGGCAGTCTACAGGAAGCAGGAAGATTTGAGAGCCGGAGCTTGCTGGAGATGCCGCGGATTAGGTAATTAAGGATGCAATCTCACGCTTCCTTAGTTACAAGTCAGTGGGCGGAGGGCTTCTAGGCAGTCTGAAGCCGGAGCTTGCAAGTAACTACTTCCCGTACTTACTGCATAGATCGGCAACTCATATGCGATCCCCGGCATCACCGTGGCTTGTTTTAAGTACTGTACAGCAATATTTAATGTTGCCTCCTCATTGGGCAGAGAGCGAAAAGAGGGAGCAGGTCACGGAGATGCAGGGGATAGCATACAGATGCAGTAAGTACATGCCGGCAGTATCAGAGGTTTCAGGTAACTAAGCATGCATTAGCTTCCTTAGTTACCAGTCAGTGGGTGGAGGGCTTGCACAGGAAGAACTGCAAGCCAGTGGTTGCGGGTATACCAGTTCCGACTTACATACAAATTCAACTTAAGTACAAGAATATAACTACTATAATACTGCCCCTATGTACAAGAATATAACTACTATAATAGTGCCCCCTATGTACAAGAATATAACTACTATAATACTACCCCTATGTAAAAGAATATAACTACTATATATTGCCATCCAGCCCCCCCCCGGTAGGGGGGTGCAGCATTATACAGAGCTTTATGGATGAGGGTTATTATTATTTTAAACTGTATTCGAAAGGAGACTGGCAGCCAGTGCAGCGACTGGCATGAACTGTAAGCATACATGGTCCCCTTATCAAACGAGCTGTGTCAGGCAGAATTTTGGGTTGTTTTCATGGCTTCCATGTTAACTTTGTCGCCACCCTGCTGTGTAATCCACAAAATATACTGGCAAACTTTTATCATGTACCGATATTATTTGAGCGCTTCTTGCTCACCTCCTTTGGTTCCTCTCTGCCACCCATTGGTTTGAAGCCTGAGTCCATTTAGGGTATGTCGCCATGCCACTCTCTAGCCTGCCGCTGCTGCCGCTGCCTCTGCATGCCGTCCCCTATAGTGTCAGGGTCAATTATTGGATGTTTTAGATGCTATCTAGCTTCATTCTGTCACTCTGTCATGGCCATGCTGTTGCCCATAATTTTGGCATAATGGTGCGATTAGGCACCCTCAGAGGCATCCATGCATGCTGCCCATGCTGTTTCCTGTCCATTTCCGTGGTGTTTCCATCCTTTTCTGAGGTTCCCAGGTGTTTGGCCAAGCTTCCCTGTGCAGAGCCTTGGTCCCCTTGAAAAATGCTCGAGTCTCCCATTGACTTCAATGGGGTTCGTTATTCGAGACGAGCACTCGAGCATCGGGAAAAGTTCGTCTCGAATAACGAGTACCCGAGCATTTTAGTGTTCGCTCATCTCTAATTGTAACAAAAGACAATGTAAGTGACGCCCCCTGCTGGAAGCCACAGATATGTTTCCTAAAGGATCTGTTGTGGTCTGTTGTATAACCCCGAACCATACCCCTTATTGGCATGATTGGCTGGTAAAATGGTCCTTCACACCTTAAAGAGGATGGGGCTTGTCACTAGATTTCACAGTATGGAATTTACTTTCCAGTATTCTCCCTTTTATGTAAAATCTAAACTGTTTATCTATAAAAAAATAAATAAATAATAAAATAATATATAATAAATAAATAATAATAAAAATCTTCTCCAAATTTATGTTTTAATGAGTCATTTTTTTCATGAGATGAGTCAAGTTTAGAGGCTGCAGAGGGAGAGTGAATTCAGATCTTCAGTTCTTTCGCACCTAGAAACAAGCTACCGGTGTCATATTAAAGATGAGATTCTAATCTTTCACAGCGCATCAGGCTTGAACAGGTGGTTCAAAAATAGGCAGGAACTAGATTGTTATCTTCAGTTCGTATTTCTAGTTAGGTGTTTACCTCCAAGAGCATGTGCCCATTGAAAACCAAGATCCTTATCTTTAATTTAACATAAAAAATTGGTTTCTAGGTTCTATGGAACTGAACATGGACCTCTCTGAATTGACCTTCCCCCTACAGCCTCAAAAAGTGACTGATCCTAGGTAAAATCTGACTCTTCATTGCTCATATTCACATGATTTTGGAGGAGATTTTCTTATAGGTTAACAGGTGACAATTAACATAAAAGAGGGAATTCTAGAAAAGTCATTTCATACCCTTCCTGAGGGGCTGAAAGTTTAAAGGGGTAAAATCTGGTGACAGGTTCCCTTTAAGGCATAAATGGAAGTTTCTGGTCCCCAATGCAATATCAGTGATAGGGTCCCAGCATAGAAATTGTATCTTGCTATCTGGTAGAGAAGCATTTGGAACCCCTCAGGCTTTAGAGTCAGCAACATTTGGGATCTCTGCAATTCTTTACCCCTGATCCCTCCTATAAACCCCCTAAGAATAGGAACCTTGCTGTTATCATAATTATAACGTAACATAAAATAGTTTTAGTATATTGTATCATTTTTCATATCCCAAGGATTCAAATACCATTAAAGGTCCCAATAAAAAATTACATATAAAATATAAAAAATAAAAAAAATGGTCTGATCACCTTATTTCTAGTGGAACCGATTAAAAAAACAAAACAATAGAAAATCTCTTTTTAAAATATAAAACAAATAATAATAAAAAGTTTTGTTTTTTTTGAAAGGTGGAGACTCAAACCAGAAACACAAAACATCTTTTTAATCTCTAAAACAACAATCTAAAAGTAGTTTTATAGTTTTCAAAGACTCATTGTCGAACCACCAGGGCCACCAACATGCACTCCTACTACCCCGTACCACCAGGGATTCAGTCATGAAACCTCCCTTAAAGGGAACCTGTCAGATGAAGTAACCCACAATAACTAATCTTTGAAAACTGCTATTATACAGCAGGACAACTATCCCTATATTGTTCCTCCCCATGCCTGAAAAGTTCCACAGTCTGTTTGTAAAGTTGACTCAACCCTCTATTCACATTCATGTTCATCTTCTAGATCAGCAGCTCCCTTATTGACTCTTTTCAGTGGAGTCAACTCAGTTCTGCTACATCATTCACCTCACCTCCCTCAGGAATTCTCTTCAGCAAACCACACAGCCAGGATCTCTCTCATTCCTGAGGTGGGGGGGGGGGGATATGAGCTGGAGCCGTGCCTGAGCAGGAGGGATGTGAATATGCTGGATGGACTGTGGACATCTACAGGCATGTGGGGGAACAATATAGGGATAGTTGTATTGCTGTATAATAACAGTTTTGCAGTAGTGAGGAGAGCGAAGAGCGTCCTAAAGAAAAGCCGTATAAACTAAATGGAAAGATAAGTTACAGATGGGCAGGAACGAGGGGGGGAGACACGGACAAGTTGAGGGGATGGGAGACGACGACGGATCACATTGGCCCTAGGAGCCGGTGATTATAAATGAAAATTGTGTAGAGTGATTATAGTCACATTTTATAAATAAATAAATACCGATCAGCAGCGGAGAAGATCGAAATATAACGAGTAAAATATAAATATTATCAGAGCAAAACATACATACTCGAAAAACAAGAATACAAAGACACGTCAAAATAAACAATTTCTTTAGATATAAAAAAAACAAGAGGAACTACACCTAGGTTAACCAACACAGAGGAAAATCGGACCATAACTAACCGATTAAACAAATGAATAAAAATACAACAAGAGCATAATCATATTATCTAAATTAAACTAATAAATATTACAAATTTCCCACATATCCTCCTAAACTTATACTTAAATCAAATAATGAACCAACTTTAACCTTTCTTTACATCTTTCCTTCTCTTCTGAATTGTAATTAGATAAATCCTCTCCGTTCAAAACAAGGAATATTATAAACGCGTACTAGTAATACTGGCCCCACCACTCATAGACCAAGGAATATGGAACCACGTATCTACTGCCCGGCTATGTACAACAATAGTAGCTATAATACTGCCCCCTAGTTACAGTCAGTCCCCGAGCTTAGAAAGATGTCAGAGTACATACAACATCGTCAGATACGAACAGGACTTCGGCCCTTGCAGCATGGCAATTGCAAACTCGCGCTGAAACGACCAGGGCTGCCGGGCGATCAGGTAACTAAGGATGCGACTTTCTACGGCTTCCTTAGCTGACAAGTCAGTGGGGGCAGGGCGTCTTAGGCATCTACAGGAAAGCAGGAAGATTTGAGCGCCGGAGCTTGCTCTAAGTGCACGCGGATAGGTAATTAAGGATGCAACTTCACTGCTTCGCTAGTTACAAGTCAGTGGGCGGAGAGGCTTCTAGGCAGTATGAAAGCCGGAGCCTTGCAAGAGTAACATATCTCACCCGTACTTCTGCGATGGATCGGCTAAACCGTATGCGGTCCCGGCACTCACGCGTTGTGTTTTAATACTTGTACAGCCCCAAAATAAGTTAATGTTGCGCCAATCATCTGGGCAGAGAGCCGAAAAGAGGGGCACGGTACAGGAATGCAGGAGGAATAGCATACAGAACTGCAGTAAGTACATTGCCGGCAGTATCAAGATGGTTAAGGTGAACTGAAGCGATGCATAATAGCCTGTCGCTTAGTTACTCAGTCAGTGGGTGGAGGCTTTCAACAGGAGAAGCTGCAAAGCGAGTTCGCTTAATACCAGATTCACGACCGTACACAATTCAGCTAGTAAGAATATAACTACGATGAAACTACTGCCCTATGTAAAGGAAGATAAACTACTATAATATGCTCCCCATATAAGTACAATTGAATGTATAAACTACTTTAATACTATCACCTGTAAGACAAGTTATAGATACTATATTGCCATCCAGTCCCACCCCACCCAGTATATAGCCATGACAGGCTCCACTCCTCCCTCAGGGAGCACAATCTCGAATAAACGAATATATGACCACCGAAAACTAGAAGCCAGACCCGTGCCACGGGAAAGTCTTACAGTCAAACCCAAAATAAACCTTGATATGTATCGACAGCCCCCCCGATTTCGCACCCCATCATCTCTGCTTATACAGACAGACAGTACCAACGTGCACGCCAAAGTATGACACTAGCCATAAGGGTCCCCCCTAGGCAGAACTCGCCAAGGCACGCCCCCACAAGAACATCACTCGCGCCGTGGTGGTTGTATGAGATTACAGCAGTACCAACGGGGGCTTAATACATGGACGCGCCCTACACTACGACCACCTCACCGTATAAGTAGCCGGAGCCCGCCGTGGTAAATCCAGCCAGCTCACCTCCCTGTTTATAGGCCAGGCAGCCACCCGCATGTATTACAGCCAGCCCCCCGAGTATAAAGAGGACAGACTACCCTGCAAATAGACCAGCCCTGCTCTGTGTATATAGCCCACCATACCCCCCCCACACACGTATGGCAGCGCCATGTCAGCCAGCCCCCCAATATGCAGGCGCATAGCCCCCTCACAAGAATGATGCTACAGCAACAGGCCCCACCCCAATATAAGCCAACCAGTTCCCCCAGATATACATGCCACGCCCCAGAGTACACAGCCACCAGTCTCCCTTCTATTGCCGCCAGCTACAACTAATACCCACTGATGTAAAAACAGCCCACCGACCCGCCTGCCTAGCGCACACGCCACCCCGCACCCTCCCGTCTACAGCCTTTGGGGATTTCCTATGGCTTCCTGCCCTGTGTGCCTAGGAGTAACCTCAAAGGGAGTGCAACCTGTATATAGTCATAAAGCCCCCTCCCCCCGCAGAAAATGGCCAGCAAGCCCCCCAGTTTATAGCCAGTCCCTCCCCAGCAAATAGCCAGCTTGTGCTCCCCTGCCGGCCACCCCTCACTGTATGCAGTCAGCCTACCCCTAGCCAGCCGCCCCCCTACCCTCTCTCATTATATACAGCCAGCCCAGCATATTAAATTAATAAACCATAAACTCACCTTTCCGGCGTTCCCCGAAGCTCTGCTACTTTATCCACTCCGTCCAGTGGTGACAGCTCAGTGAGCGCTGCCGGCTCACAGACTGTGATGTTAGCCGCTTGCCGACATCACAGTCTGTGCGATGCTGGTACACACAATGCTGTCACTGCTGGACGGAGTGGATAAAGTAGCGGAGCTTCGGGGGAACACCGGAAAGGTGAGTTTATGGTTTGTTTTTTTCTGACCGGCCCCGCACTGGCCCCAGACTGATCGGCCCACCGGGAAAAATCCCATTGGGTCATATGGCCAGTCCGCCCCTGCCCACAAGAGAAACCAAAAGAGCTGCAAAAACACTCTAAAAACGTGAGTTTGATACTTCTTAAAGATTAGATCTGCCCCTATATTAAATAGGTCTATTCTCTGCTGTGATCTTCAGTCAAGAATTTCTTGTCTGGTATCGGTTGTGTAAATGGCCCATACAGTAAAAGTACAGCAAGATACAGAGATGGTACAAATGGCTGGTACAGATGCATGATTATTTTTTCTGTATCTTTAGTGCAGATTTACACCACAAGTCTTTGATCTGATACTGGAACGTAACAAGCAATAGCATATAAACAGTGAGAAACCGAAGACCACCATATTTAACTCATTATATGCCACCTTCCAATAGTTATAGAAATAATGGAAAAGTCTAGTACAACACAATGACCCCAAATTTCATGCAAGCAAACAAATAATTAGAACATTGTGAAACAAATGTGTCTCACCATCTGTAGTCTAGCAATAAGTATGTACCCCCCCTCCCCCTACTGTAACTGTCTAGAGAATCCCTCAGTCATCTTCATGTGGTTCTGTTTTGTGGAGCAGGAGGCTTCAGTCGCATCTTTCCCTCAGATTTCTCCCCATGGAGCATACTTTGTTAATAGAATGTGATCAAAAGCATACTGCTGTCACTTAGAAAAGTGAGATTTTCCTTAACAGATGTCACACATTCTTCTCTTATGCTTATGTATCCTTTATAAAAACAGCCATATGTCTATCATGATACGGAGAGGGTTCTAAGGTCAGGTATTACATTGCCTTGCAATTACACACTGTGGCGGCTGCTCACGGTAGGGAAAAGTGGATCTGAACACCTGTCTGATCATATTCCATAACTTTACAATCCAACTAATTTGTAACTAAATGTTTTATGACTGGAATATAGATAGGGCATAATATGCATGTCACAAATATAGATGCTTATAAAAAAAATGGAAGATGAAAGTAGTCATAACTATTAGACTACTTTATGAACTCTAATATGCTGGGGGGTTTTATTGATTGCTTATACTTAAGCGACACTCTGCACCCCCATAACTAATTACATGTACCACAAGCTCAGCAATGGGAACATACACCTGAAATGGGGGTTTCCGAGAATAAAATAAATGTTAAATATGGCTGGGGGGCATAGCTATAAAACTATAAACCTATTATACACACATCCTCCTGTGCTTATGCGGTGCCGTCTGTCACTGTTGGGTCTCTTTGTTTTCAGAGGCCTGTGGTGCCATCTTGGCCAATAATGTGTGCCTGCTACAACCTACGACTCATGCTGAATGCAAACAGAGACCTGGCAGTTACAGGCAGCACCGAAACTGAACGGTAGCCCAGGATGAGATGAATATTAGAGGTTCATTGTTTTTACAATCCCCCCAGCCATATTTAACATTTTTAAACTCTTGGACAACCCTTTTAAATTATGGTTGTGGGAGACTTCTTTAATTGTATTTTACTGGTACAGAATTATACATTGTGAACCACTGCAAGTTATAGACAACACAGAATTCTTTATCACTTAGCGCAGACCTGCGCATTGAACAGCCCGCGGGCTACAATCTATCTCTGACCGTTCCGCATGAGATTGTTGACCGGTTGCTGCTGAGCTCTTTACCGATGCCCAGGTTTTCCACCGGTCTGTGGGCGATGATGACATTGTAGAGGAAGAAGTGTGTAAAGAGGTGTCGGACGATGAGGAGACACGGTTGTCAGACAGTGATGAAGTTGTTGTCAGGGCAGGAAGTCCGAGGGGGGAGTAGACTGAGGGATCGGAGGATGATGAGGTGACAGACCCAAGCTGGGTTGATAGGCCGGGTGAAAACAGTGCTTCTGAGACGGAGGCGAGTCCTATACCAGAACAGGTTGGAAGAGGCAGTGGTGGGGCCAGACGCAGAGGCAGGGCCAGAGCTGGTGCATCAGTGCCAAATGTTACACGTAGTGAAGCTCCCGTGGCGAGGGCTAGATTTTCGGAAGTCTGGAGGTTCTTCAAAGAAACACCGGATGACTGACGGACTGTGGTGTGCAACCTGTGCCACACCAGGATCAGCAGGGGTTCCACCACTACCAGCTTAACCACCACCAGTATGCGCAGGCATATGAATGCTAAACACCCCACTCAATGGAACCAAGGCCGTTCACCTCCGGCCGGGCACACCACAGATCCTTCCCCTGTGTCATCTGCTGCCTCTGCTAGTCAGCCCCTGCCCAGGAGCCCGGCCCAAACACCTCCCGTGCGAAAACCACACCTTCGCCTCCACGATCCTCCACAGCACCCACCAATGTCTCCATGCGCAGCGTCCAGCTCTCTATACCCCAGACGCTGGAGTGCAAGAGGAAATTCAGTGCAACTCACCCACACGCCCAAGCTCTCAAGGTCCACATCTCCAAATTACTTAGCATGGAGATGCTGCCCTATAGGCTGGTAGAGACCGAGGCCTTTCGCAACCTCATGGCGGCGGCCGCCCCTAGGTATTCGGTCCCCAACCGCCACTACTTTTCCAGATGTGCCGTCCCAGCCTTGCACCAGCACGTGTCAGACAACATCATCGGTGCCCTGACCAACGCCATTTCTGGCAAGGTCCAACCTGACCACGGACACGTGGACGAGTGCTGCCGGGCAGGGCCACTATATATTTTGCTGACGGCACATTGGGTTAACTTGGTGGAGGCTGGGACCGAGTCTGACCCTGGGGCTGCTCATATACTGCCGACGCGGAGGGTTGCGGGGCCTACCTCGGTCCAGGTCTCTCAGGCCTACTATGCCTCCTCCTCCTCCCACCCCTCCTCCACCTTCTCCTCCGAATTACCATCCGTGGGCATGGTGCCATCAGTCGGTAGCTCTAGACACAGCAGCAGGCGACAGCAGGCGGTGCTCAAACTGCGGTGCCTAGGCGATAAAAGGCACAGCGCCCAAGAGCTATTACAGGGCATCACGGCACAGACTGATATGTGGCTGGCACCACTGAACTTGAAGCCAGGCATGGTTGTGTGTGACAACGGCCGTAACCTGGTGGCGGCTCTGCAACTCGGCAGACTGACACATGTGCCATGCCTGGCCCATGTGTTAAATCTCATAGTTCAGCGGTTCCTCAAGACATACCCCAATCTGTCTGATATGATCACGAAGGTGCGCCGCATCTGTGCGCATTTCAGGAAGTCCAGCAGAGATGCTGCCACTCTCAGGGCAGCGCAGCGCCGCCTCCAACTGCCCGCTCACCGACTGTTGTGCGACGTGCCCACGAGGTGGAATTCAACATTAACATGTTATCCAGAGTTTACCAGACGAGCACTCGAGCATCGGGAAAAGTTCGTCTCGAATAACGAGTACCCGAGCATTTTAGTGTTCGCTCATCTCTAATTGTAATGTATGAGGAGTAAAATCCCCATATACTGCCATACTGTAGTATGGCAGTATATGATAGGATTGTACAGACAACCTAGGGTTAAAGTACCCTAGGGAGTCTGAAAAATAGTAAAAATAAAAAAAATTATAATAAAAAACCCTAAAAACTCAAATCACCCCACTTTCCCAAGAACTGATATAAATATAAATAAACAGTAAAAATCATAAACACATTAGGCATCGCCGTGTCCGAAAATGCCCGATCTATCAAAATATAATAACATTTTTTCACTGCGTTTAATCCTGTAACGGAAAATTGTGCCCAAAGTCGAAAATGGCACTTTTTTGTCATTTAAAAAAAAAAAATCTATAAAAAGTGATCACAAGGTCAAACAGTCCTAAAATTGATTGACCCAACATTGTAAACGTCATCAAAATCCGCAAAAAACAACACCACCCACAGCTCTGTACACCGAAGTATAAAAAAGTTATTAGCGCCAGAAGATGGCAAAATCCCCCAAAAAATTTTTGTACAGGAGGTTTTAATTTTTTTAAATGTATGAAAACATTATAAAACCTATATAAATTTGGTATCCCCGTAATCGCACCGACCCAAAGAATAAAGTAGACATGTCATTTGGGGCAGACAGTGAAATCCGTAAGATCCAAGCCCACAAGAAAACGGCACAAATGCGTTTTTTTACCAATTTCACTGCATTTGGAATTTTTTTCCCGCTTCCCAGTACACGGCATGGAATAATAAATACCATCTCTATGAAGTGTAATTTGTTACGCAGAAAACAAGTTGTCACACAGCTCTGTACATGGAAAAATAAAAAAGTTATGGATTTTTGATCATGGGGAGTGAAAAATGAAAATGAAAAAACAAAAAAGGGCCAGGTCCTGAAAGGGTTAAGTCCAATACACTGCTCTACAATACTAATTCATTTTAGAGCAGGGTAAGCTATCTGGTATGCTCACCAGACTCGAAAGGGATCTGAATGCCGGGAACATTGGGCAGCCCCAGGGCAATCGGCAGACCTTCTGGCTGCTCAGAGGAGGATTAGATTCCCCAGTAAGCTGCACGGGGGATCTGATGCCTACAGGGAAGACCCTTAAGTGTTAACACTTGCAATCAGAGTTGGCTCTGATCGGGGGTGGTAGAGCATAATATACAACTGACACGCCCTGCTTCTCCTGCCAGCTCCTTCCCGCTGGGATGTACTATGACGTCCAAGTGCGGGAAGGGGTTAAATGTAACCAGACACCACTAATATGCCATATAAGCTGCAAACATTACATCACCTAATTCAAGCATATACATGTTTCAAATTGATGCTACTATAGGTCCTTGCGGTTGCCCCTTTGCTCAAAGAGGCAGGAGAGCTCTTAAATGCAGTCAAGTGACCCTGCCTCCTTATGGCCTCCTCCGTTCTGTTCCGCTGAATTACGGTAGTTTGAAATTTTAACACATGTGTAGTGCATTAGCACATTTTGGCGGTGGATCTGAACACCTGTCTGATCATATTCCATAACTTTACAATCCAACTAATTTGTAACTAAATGTTTTATGACTGGAATATAGATAGGGCATAATATGCATGTCACAAATATAGATGCTTATAAAAAAAATGGAAGATGAAAGTAGTCATAACTATTAGACTACTTTATGAACTCTAAAATGCTGGGGGGTTTTATTGATTGCTTATACTTAAGCGACACTCTGCACCCCCATAACTAATTACATGTACCACAAGCTCAGCAATGGGAACATACACCTGAAATGGGGGTTTCCGAGAATAAAATAAATGTTAAATATGGCTGGGGGGCATGGCTATAAAACTATAAACCTATTATACACACATCCTCCTGTGCTTATGCGGTGCCGCCTGTCACTGTTGGGTCTCTTTGTTTTCAGAGGCCTGTGGTGCCATCTTGGCCAATAATGTGTGCCTGCTACAACCTACAACTCATGCTGAATGCAAACAGAGACCTGGCAGTTACAGGCAGCACCGAAACTGAACGGTAGCACAGGATAAGATGAATATTAGAGGTTCATTGTTTTTACAATCCCCCCAGCCATATTTAACATTTTTAAACTCCTGGACAACCCTTTTAAATTATAGTTGTGGGAGACTTCTTTAATTGTATTTTACTGGTACAGAATTATACATTGTGAACCACTGCAAGTTATAGACAACACAGAATTCTTTATCACTTAGCGCAGACCTGCGCATTGAACAGCCCGCGGGCTACAATCTATCTCTGACCGTTCCGCATGAGATTGTTGAAAATTTTGAGCTCTCCTCCCATCATGAGGAGGTATTGATACATATAGGTCCGCCGTATGTATGAAGTGGGAGCTTTGGTTGTAATGTGGAGGAGGGGAAAGGGAAAAAAAACAAAACATTGTAATGTTTTACTTTTTTTTTATGTAGGGATAGGTTATGTACTGAATACAGTATATAGGTATTGGGTAGAATTGAATTTAGTATATTAGTCTAGCCATCTAAAGCCATTCCAATTTCTCATGTGGCCCTATGGGAAAATCTATTGCCCATCTATTGATTCTTCTGAGATCTCCATGTGAGAGGACTCAAGGCCTGCAGACAGCAGCCTTCTGCTGCGGTCTCCTACCTGAGGATAATTCCCCCTCATCAAGCCTGCTGCAGCTCTGCACCTATATAAACCAAAATTGAACATACACAACGAGTTCAATATGGGTAAGCTTGATACAGTAGTATGTATGCCTTAATTATAGGTTATGTGACTTATCACCTTTCATGCTTCCCAACGTCACTATTGTATATGTGTAGAAGGCCACGGATGCCCATACATGATTGTTACATATGGATGTATTGTTCTGTTGCCCGTGATGCAACTCTTGCTTGTGTCCCCCCCCCTTTTGTAGTGGAGCTCATTTTTAACCAGTACGTCATATTTTGTATTCAATAAAAATTACAATTTTTTACCATTCATGATGTTATTTGCTGTTTATGTTGGTTTTCTCACCCCTCTGTTTTGAGGGTTGAAAGATAGGTTCTAGCTCTGCACCTATACAGAGTCTGCACTAACCTTGCTGCCAAAGCATTTTCTATCTTCACCAGCCCAGAATCTGGGCTGTGAGCTTCCTTTACCATTCTGCATCCAACCAGCTAACTCGGACAATGGTAGATAGGTTAAGTTTGCTAAGCTAAGTTTGCTCCATTGAAGTCCTGAAATAAATAGAATGTAAGTTTGATGTTCTATATCTTGTCTCCACCTGTGATCCCTGGCTGCCGCTAACATCATGAGCCTCCCCTCTACCACCTAATCAAGGATCCCTACAGCACACATACACTGTGAGAACCTTCCATCCTATTGGACAAGGCCTGTTGCACCTGGACCAAGCGACCGTGGCAAGTCTAGCACTAGGCTGGGCAAAAGCCAGCCACTCAGGTACCATGGGAATCCAGATGCACCCATTAGGTCAGGCCCTTGTGGAAAAACATTGCATATGTAGTAAAGAAAGTATAAAAATTACTAAAGGCATCAAATGTACCAAGACCCTTGTAAAGAACATCATGAATAACTAGGGAAAACCTGTCTACACAGGGACATTGCAAAATCAACAATCAATCAGACAGAACCTCTACAAAATATCACTAACTCAGATGTTAGCCATTATAACAAAGGTATATATGTTGATTTTCATTCTTTGTGAAAAAAAACATGACACTTTCTTAATTGCAGAATAAAAAAGTTTCAGATCTATCTTTCTTTCTTTTGAGCTTTAATGTCAAAGATAAAACATAAGTTGTTTTTTATTTAGAAACTGATTGTACCCTATTACATTACAGTTTGTCAGCAAACATGACTGTGGTATAAGCCACACATGGTAAATAAGAGACCAGCCATTCTTGCTCGGCTCTGTAGCTACGCCAACAATCCCAGCTCCATTATCATAACTTCAACGACTCTTCAGAATGTTGTGTCTGCTCCAAACTAAATTCAAATGTGCTGTGAACAAGAGATTTGTACTTTGTTGCAAATCAAAATTAATTGTTCATGTACCATCTGAAAACTAAACTTTTTTTTATAGAAGTATCCATTTCTTTTGTCATGTACCATAATTAGATCCACAAAACATCTACATAATCAGTGATTTTGACCCAATGGAAAACCCTGTGGGGAGAGGTGACCACTAAAATTAACTTTACATTTGCACATGTCTAGTAAACACACAACTACAACAGCAGATTAAAGGATTTGTATCAAAATAGACAATCTTTTTCAGTGGACCTTTGGGAACTCCAAATAGAGGTTCAATAGATATGTGGCAATTATTTAACAAAAACATGTAAAACATCTTCATCCACCAGATTGCATGGTGGTTTCATACTTATCTGTTTGGGAAGAGCTTCATTACAAGAAGAAGTGCAGTAGGTTGAGCAATTGAAGAAACAGCAAGTAAATTTCAGACTTTACCGAATACTCCCAACATACAATGTAGCCAGGATTGGGGTGCGGATGTTGGTGCCCTAGGGAGAGACACAAGTAGTGAGCAATTCCCCAACCCACTAATGTAAAATTACAGCAAAAAAGGCAGCAGAATCAGGGCTGATTTAAGCCTTTCAGATGTCAGAGGTGAAAATCCAAATTGGCACCTTCCCCCTATTAAAAAATAATTTATTTCAAATTAGGCCTACCAGCAGTAAATATAGAAGACATAAAAATATATACCTACTTTCATGTACCTCTCCATCAAACAGCACAACCACAACCAGACTTGGAGCAAGTCAAACTGTGTAAAAGGTGGCACACTCGTTCCTGCAGGCTACCAACTGCGTAAAGCAGATAAACGACCCTGATAAAGGCAATTCTGCTATCAGGACCCTGAGAAACCCTGCAAGGTGACCAGAACAACTTACTTTGTCTGACAGCTGCTGGTTGTTGGTGTGTACAGGTAAATCTGAGATAGGCCAGATGTGCTCCATTGTAGTTCATGTTAGTTTAACAATTTGGGTGAAATTTTTTTACTCTTTTTTAGCCAATCTAGGGTGTTTGAGCATTAGGGGTCTGATCGCTTCTGCCATATACTGCATTACTGTGTTCCAGTAAATGGCAGTTCTGCTATTGATCTCTAAGAGCCTGCCTTTTTCAGATGCCTAGGGATAAGATACAGCAACAGACCCTGGAGTCTAACAAAGACTCCAGGTTGTCATGGTAACAGACCGCTACAACCTCACCCACCATGAGGTCATGTGTGGGCGGCAAGCAAGGTAATCCAAGAAGGGGGCACACATGCACCATGGCAATTTAAATGCCTCTGTTGATCGCCACCGGAGGCAGGTTCATAATCACCGTCAATGGAGCATTGATGTGGGCAACAGCATGAAGAGGCGCTGATGATGCACACTGTGACATTTGGCAGCTAGGCAGAACTTTATCCTCTATATCTTCTGACCAGGAGCCATAGTCAGGGTAATCCGAAGAATAAATATGATTAAGGCCAGCAGCCCACTCTCCCATCAGTAGGTTATGAAGTTGTAGGTGCATAATTCCCCCCAGATATTATGTTAGGGGTCTGTTACGGAAGCGACAGGCCAGGGACACACAGAGTGAAGTGGAAATCTTTCAAACAACTCACACTTACTTTTATTGGCAGGCTTCAAACAATAGCACAACAGGAGGCCATAACTCCTTTCTTTGATGCTAACAAGCTGTAGATATTGCTGGTTGCGACAATGTCAGTATGGACCAGTAGTCAGCTTTGCTGGGAAGATCTCCAATGAGCCAGGTGGGCTCTTCTGCATCAGTAGCAATATAGCAGTCTTTGTGGTAGCAGCACACAGAGGCAAAGTAACCTAAACTAAAATCTACAAAGATAGAAGTCAAAAGACAATGACCCAGAAGGTCCAGAAGTCCAGATGGAGGGAGAATTAATAGACTCTGACCCATATTTATTATAACATTTGCACCAGTTTTCTTTCTGATTTTCCACTGACAACAACGTACGAATCTACCATTTGTTTTCATGCATTATGAACCAAAAATACCTTGGGAGTGCTGTAGCTACACTGATGTAGAATGATATCTTGTTTAATGCTTGTGCTTGGTTTTGCTGAAAAAACAATTATGATATTCAGGATCTTTGAAAGCTGGATTGCATGTGCAGCATCCCCTACCTGGGCCTAGCCTATTCTTGGTGGTCTGGAGTCAGGTGGTAGCACTCTCTAATTAGCTTCCAGCTTGCATTACAGTATCACAAGAAACATCATTGGACCTGTACAGTATGTTCCATGGTTTTAACTCTTTTCTTGCCAAGCAGTGGCTACAGCTGCAACTACAAAGTTCTCTAGTACTTATTGACCTCCTAGAGAGGTAATCAGTCTCCTTGACAGCTCCTGACAAGGAGAGGGCACTATTCGCAATTACCACCTTACCAATGCGTTGGCAGGGGTGTTGCACATGCTTCTTGTAGTACATAAACACATTACACGAGCTGTCTTCACTGTTCCAGACAGGACTAATGAACCTGAGCTGAATAACTCATACACAGAAGCTGGGAGATGGTGCAGCAATTTATTACTTTTGCCTGTCGGTGATTACATCATTCTCCTGAGCAGTGTAAGGAAAGAAGCACTGAGGCAGGCAAGGAGGGACAGAGACTCATTATTCTGAATTTTATAATTGTTTTTTCAGCTAAACCACTCAGCTCAGGGATTAAACAAGATATGATCCTGCAGTGTCAGTTACCAGTTCTTAGTTACCAAAAATCATCAGCCTGAAAATCACTGTGCTCAAAGCTCAGTGGATAGAGGTGCTGTGTCTCTATGGCAGAGGGTCTGGGGTTCGATCCCAGGGTGGGCTAAAATTTATTTAATTGAACCTTGTGTCTGGGGAATCCCTAGGTAAACACCATATATGGACAGATGGTGATCTGAACCTGATGACGTGGTCCCTGCTCTCCGCTAACCCAAGACTTCCCAAAAGGATTCCCTGCCCGATGTCTGTAGAAGCCATTCAGTACTATGAGTTCTGACTTTGAAGGTATTTACTATGCGGGACACAGAGCCGGAACAACCCCAGCCACTGCGGGACCTGGAGGAAATCACTGTGACAATCTCCCATCTGCCCGTGATGCAGGGCAGAAGTAAAAAAAACGGGACTGTCCCGGCCAAACCGGGACGGTTGGGAGCTATGGTGAAGCTACAGCATTCTAAAGCTATGTTTGGTTCATAATGCATCAAATCAAATAGTAGATTTTCTTTAAAGAGATGTGAAAATACTCTGCACCATATTTATTACTGCAACTCGACAGAACTGTGCCGCATGCTCTATGTTAAATCTTTCACCAAAAAAAGTATTTTTTTGAAGACCTTTCGCCATAGTGCAGTTTGTACTACTTTTGATAAATGTGGGCCTCTCCGTTCTGGGACTTTCCAGGGTACCAGACAATCATTCCTCTGATAACCTGCAGGAAGATACATTTAACACAAATAAAATGTAAATACAAATACTAACCCTTACAGACTGCAAATACACATATAGTACATATTCAAATAATGCATTTTGTTATGCCCAATTTCAGCCACTTGGTGGTAGTGTGGTTTCATGCAGCCTGAGCATAATAAGTAGTAATAAATCTGATTCTAGAACAGTAAGAAATATTAAACAGTTAGTAGTTGCTGACTAATGGATTGTGTACTCCTGTAGTTTGCAATGCTCCAGTTTGCTAGGAGAAAGAATGCAAAGCTCTTTATCACCACCTACTGGCAACGTTGCTGCTACAATGCAACTAACAATTTAGGAATATCCCTTCATCATAAAAAATTTTTCCAGTTAGTCTAATCCTTTTCTAATTATTCCGTTTGCACTATGCATTTTTAATGCTAGGTTTAATTGTATATTCACAACATCTTTGTACACATTAAAAACATTAGTTTAGTTTATATTAGTTCTATAACAATGAATGCATGAAAAACACATTGCACTTGCTTTTATCTTAGAGAGCAGTGCATTTTTGATACATCCCCATAGACTTCATTATTCATTCACATAACTTGCAAAAGTGGAGCACATTGCGAGTTTAACCCGCATTTAAAAAAACATGCATTTTTTAATACAATGCATTTGAGTGCAACGCAAGTCTTGCATGCCCCAAATATACACTGAGACTTGGACATGAAGCAGGGATGCATCTGCCATTAGGTGGGGTGAAGTCCTCACCTGTCCCCACCTCAGATGGCAGATTGCAGGCCCTTTTAACCAATAGTACGGACAAATGGCTGTCAAGTCCGCACTACCTAAATAATCAATTGAAGATACCAATGTAATTGATAGGCAGAGCGGTGCAGCATATCGCGCCTGTGTACACCGCTCTGCAGGACTCTGAGGGGGAGGGCTTTGTATACAGAGGAGAATGCGTTTAGAGAGGGAGGCAGTGTATACAGGGGGAGGCTGTGTATACAGGGGGAGGCTGTGTATACTCGGGGGAGGTTGTATATACAGGGGAGGATGTTTATACAGCGGGAGGCTATGTATACAGGTGAGAGGCAGTGTATACAGAGGGAGGTTGTGTATACAGGGGGAGGCTGTATATACCGGGGGAGGCGGTGTATACAGGAGGAGGCTGTACATACTGGAGGAAACTGTGTATACAGGAGGAGGCTGTGTATACAGGGGGAGGCTGTGTATACAGGGGGAGGCAGTGTATACAGAGGGGGGCAGTGTATACAGGGGAAGGCAGTGTATATACTGAGTAGTCTATATGGTGGAGGCTGTGTATACAGGGGGGAGTCTGTTTATACAGGGGTGGCTATCTATACTGGGGGGAGACTGTGAAAACAAGGGGGGGCTGTGTATAATGGTCGGAGGCTGTGTATATTGGGGGTCTGTGTATACTTGGGAGGCTGTGTATACTTGGTAGAGGCTTTGTGTACAGGAGAAGGCTGTGTATAAAGGGGTAGGCTAAATTAGGGCACCTAAATTGTGGGTGCTGCATACACTACAATTTATTACTATGTAAAGGATGTTTTATGTTGGGAATAGTGTGTTCAGTCATGTTGTGAGAATAAAATATATTAGGAACATGCTCCATTATACTGTGGAAAGTGACTGTGGTATTTTTAGGGTAACCGTGTGGAGTTGTGCTGCATAGAGCTGAAGATGTTTGACTGTAAATTCAGCAGAGATAAATCATGGCTGGGAGAAATCATAAAGAAGTCCTCTTTCTGATGGAGCAGATCATCCCCTGTAAGCTACTAGATTGTAGATTTCACTAATGTCTGACAGACAATAGTTATAGACAGAATACTAGTTTGTAAGTTAGCATCATCGGGCATGTGCACGCTGGGGGAAGGTCAGCATTTTCAAGTTTCAGCTCAGGTAGCAAAAAGGCTACAATCGGCCCTGCCTAAAATACATTTTCTGTGTTAGAAATAATGTCAGCTGCTATGGGGCCAATCAATAAACTTAGACATAGGGGGTAGGTAACTGCAGTATTGTTTTCCTGAGCTATGGTATCATGGTATATGTTATCCCTGTGGCGTGACATCTGATATTATTGATCCCTATAGCATATGACTAACATAACTGAGTGGATTATATCATGATATCATTATAAACATTATCTCTGTACTGTAGCATCACTGTTTGTTATATCTTTGTACTATGGCATGCCTGTGTATATGACCTCTACTTGGATATCACAATATGTATAATTCCTCTACTGTGACATAACTGTGTGTATTATCTCTGTACTGTGACATGACTGTGTGTAATACCTGTGCTGTGACATCACTGTGTGTAGTATCCCTACACATCATTGGGGTAGTTTTACGAAAGCCCATGCACCAGTTTTCTGTCACACTTTGTATGTTCTTTTTAGTGCAAACTGCTTGTTATTTAAGAAGTGTCCGCGCCACATTTGTGTCACACGCAACTGTTTTGTGTCGCAGCAGCACTATGCTTCATGCGCCACAGATTTCGGTACTGTTGCAGTGCTTAGTCGGACCATGCACCAGATTTAACATGCAAAGCACTCTCTGGCCCACATCTACTAAGGACTGTGCACCAGTTTTCTGTCAGACTTTGCATGTTCTTTTCAGTGCAAACTGCGTGCACAGGTATTTAAGAAGTGTCAGACTCATTTCTGGAGCATGTGACACAATTGTGGTGTACACTGCACTAGGCATCATGCGACACAAATTATGGGGCGTTCCAGAGCTCATTCTGTTTGCCAGATTTATCATGTAACGTCAGACATAAGTGTGTTACAAGCCCTATGTTAAAGGTGCACCACAAGAAAAGGTGAACTAATGGAGTCAGCATGCCTGGTTCCCACCATGAAGCCTGGAGGAGGAGGTGTGATGGTGTTTTGCTGGTGACACTGTTGGGGATTTATTCAAAATTGAAAGTATACATGTTTATGGACCATCATTTATTTTTCAACAGGTCAATGACTCCAAACACACCTCCATGCTGCATAAGGGCTATTTTACCAACAAGGAGAGTGATGGGGTGCTACACCAGATGACCCAGCCTCCAGTCACCAGACCTGAACCCAAATGAGATGGTTTGGGGTGAGCTGGACCGCAGAGTTATGGCAAGAGGGGCAATAAGTGCTAAGCAACCCTGGGAACTCCTTCAAGACTGTTGGAAGACCTTTTCTGGTGACTACCTCTTGAAGCTCATCAAGAGAATGTCAAGAGTGTGCAAAGTAGTAATCAAAGCAAATGGTGGCTACTTTGAAGAACCTAGAATACAAGACATATTTTTTGTAGTTTTCACACTTTTTTTTTGATGCCTTTAGTGTGAATCTACAATTTTAATAGTCATGAAAACTCTTTGAATGAGAAGGGGTGTCCAAACTTTTGGTCTGTACTCTATATTTTAACCCCTTCCCCACATTTGACATAATAGTACTGCATCGCGGGAGGTGCGTTCCCGCAAAATGCAGTACTATTACATCATGCTTCTGGCACCGGCTCCTGAACGGAGCCGGCGCCAGAAGCTGCAGGTGTCAGCTATATATTATAGTTGACACCTGCCTCTAACACCCGCGATCGGAGATTTCTCCGATCGCGAGTGTTAACCCCTGACACGTGCAAGGGGCATTTGAGAAGAATCCGCCCCCCCTCCCGCGCGGCGCTTACCGGGGGGTCTGCTGCTCCGATCGCAGCCCCGGGACTGCCGGTGCCCGGGGCTGTGCGATCCTCCTCCGGCTGCCGAGTCCTGCCTTCTGACAGGACCCGGCTGTAACACACTGAGCATGCGCAGCATATGTATTACATATATATGTATACATATTACATCTGTATTACACTGTGTAATGTGAAGAATAGCTTGAACAAGTGATCGTATCAAATTTTGTGGAGCGTTTTGGTATTTTATCCACTGAGAATTTGTACATTTTTTGAAAAACATATTAATTTAGCCAAAAAAATTTTACTTTCAAAATTGCATCCGATTTTGTCAGACATAAGTGTGTTACAAGCCCTATGTTAAAGGTGCACCACAAAAAAGTTGGTGAACTCAGCCGGGCCAGTATAGGGAAGCGACTGATTCATGATTTCAGTAAGTTCCCTAAACTCATATGGCTGTTAGAAGTTTCTCTTGTGTCCATCAAAGGTGAATATCCTAATCGTGTCACCTCGTTCTATGACATCCATATGTCATATGCAGCTTTTCGGAAAACTTTCCATTGGACAGATGTTGGCCAACCGAAGTCAATAAACCTCAATTTGATAAATGGGGTTATTAAGGGAAATATAAATGCACACTATGCATCTCCCCATCACATAAAACCTTCTCATATCTGCTCAGCTTCAAGGGGGCTACAATGTGACAGGGAGATGGATGGCACTAAGGGGAGAATTAAACTGTGTGGAGGTGGAGTAAGGGACAAAGCGTAAGGCTCTGGCAAAAAAAAAAAAATTCCTTTGGTCCCTTTTGTGCTGCTGTGAAAGGTGGAAGGTATGTATGATATCCTGTGACCACAGGACAGGGAGGGATCTGTACACTTCTCCACTTGACAGATTGCAATCACATCACTGTAAAGCATCATCTAATCAAATCAACTTCGCAGGGAGATGTGCAGACAGGTAGGGAATAAGTATCGGTCTCCATGAAGCATATTTTGGTCATATCTTGGGGATTCAATTTTTTCTCCCATCTCTGCATTTACCTTACAAAGCAATGAAACTTTAAATGCATGTATGAGTTTGGCCTCATATGGCCATTGTGGCCTTTCACTTCTGAGCTCCATTATATTTTTAATAAAAAAGATGACGGATACATGTGGGATGCTCCTAAAATGCATCATAATAACTAACAGAGCTGTTTCTTCACAACAAAATGGGGTGGGCACAGCATATTGGGCAGTGAAATGGTATATTCTATTGTTTGGAAAATGAGAGATTAGGAAAAAGGTGCCTAGCAATAGAATGCAGATGGTTCTCCCAGACCAGATGTGAGAAGCTTAGCAGCATCCTCGCTGTGTTATTTAGACAGTCCTTTACTGCATTTTGATACCATTTAAAGCTATTCAGAGCGGATTTGTGCGGGAAGGGGGCAGGTCCCCGACATACTTTGCTTGTGGCCCCAAAAATGGTAAATCTGCATCTTATTGAGCTTGATATGAAAATGATTTTTACATATTGAATGCACCCAAGAACAAACCAAGACAACTAAAAAGTCTGTATGCATGGATTAGACAGGGTTGTCTGGATATTGTTGTATTAAAATGATGTCAGGCCATTGAATACTGGCCAGAGTAAAAGATTATTGTACCGGAAATCCCACAGAGTGGCTCAGTCTCATCCAGCTTTCTGTCATGTTCCTCTATTAACCATAAATTAATGTGAGTGCTTTGAGCCATCTATGATAATTGGAATAGGAGACACAGAGAGAAGTCAATACTTTGTAATGAAAGTATTAACAATGCTGTCTCACCTTCCAGGATTTTCTTCCTGTCTTGTAATAAAGAATAAGTCTTGCATTTGTTTGGGCTTAAAATTAATAATGTTTCCAATGTTGCAATGCTTTACCTTAGAGACGGCTCTAGTTTCCATATTATCCTGGTCCAACAGCGCTCAAATAGTCTATATATGATTAAAGAGGATCATGAAAGTCTAAGGTCTGCACTTCCTCAGATTCTTATTTACAGATATTTTAAAGGGGTTTGCCCATAAAAGAAAGTCCTCAAATCTTAATCCCATAGGGTTCCTAACATGATAATGATAACTTTTAACAACTTACTTTCAATTTTATCGAGTGTTTTGCCGCTTTTGCTTCTATCTCAGCACCAGCTAGGTCAGTGTAAGATTCTGATGTGTGGGTGTGGTCTAGGTTAGCAGTCACATGGTGCAGAGCAGACATTTCCTAACTCATCTGTCTGTAGTGCAAGTACATGTGAATTTATATGCAGCCCCTCCTCACCCCTGTAATGTTGCAGACAATGTGCTGAATATAACAATAAACTTTACTGAGTATTAATGAATACAGAAAATGTCCATATAATGCAGATAATAATGCAGATGGGTTTGCTTTAGCCTCACTGCAGGAATGTGGGTCTTTCTTCAACCGCACGCCTGTGGAACAGGAGACTCCCTCTCTGTCCACGCTGTCCTAAGACCTCACCTGCAGACTGTTCTTTTCTGGTGCTCACCACCAGAGTTCTGGGCACAGTACTTTCTCTCCTAGTACTAAGTAGGAGCTTATATCATAGCCAGGAGCACACAGGCACACCACCACTTCTGCCTCTTATCAGCTCCTCTGACCTCTCACACTCAATCACTTCCTGTTCCTGCTCCTTCCAGAATCTCCTCTTCTGTACTCTGGTGCCATCTACTGGACAAAGATCCACACTGCAGCCCCTTGTTACACCCCCATGGACTAAATGTGATCTTGCTGGCAGCTGCAAAGTCTGACATTTTGTGTGAGTGGGCCCACCCAGCAGCTCTGGACCCCTTTACTAGCCTGGATATTGCGAGTGCTGGCGCCGGCAGTTAGCAGAGGGGACACACACACCGGGCAGCTGTATCGCTAGTAGCTAGTTCTCCTCCTTGGCTCAAGTGACAGGTGCGAGTAGGCTTGTCCTAAGGCTGACATGAAAAATTGGCTTAATATATAGGGTTTGGGGCTATTATGGGAGGGGGGGTGCCTGGAAGACCTCCTATGGAAGCAGAGTAAGTTGGTGGGCAGCATTATGTGACGCTGCCAGGACAATGCAGGGAGACACTGTTCAGCTTATATCCCGTCACATCATAGATAGGAAATACTTGTTCACATTAGGGAATCGGACCTAACAGAAAGACCTGTGAGACCATAGTCAGGATGATTTTATGGTCGTAACCCATGCCAATCAAATTGCACAGAATAAGAACTGATACAGGTTATAAATATATATGTGAAATACTTGTGTTATTTTTCTATTGTAAATGTAATTAAGAATTTTGCCTTTGTGGGAATACCCCTTTAAGAAACACAAATTATTCAAGGCAACCTACCCTAAATGCACAAAGGAGTAATAGTTCAATTCCATAAGGATCTTTTCTACCAAGGGTTGTCCTGCTACTCCAAAGAGAAGCCCTATACTAAATGAACTGCATTAAAAGCTGGTATATAGAGATCCAGACAAAAAAGCCTAATTGTTCTTAGAGATGTTCCACATGTGATCATTTAATTTACTCAAGCATGTTCATACAATGTGCTTGAATTGTGTTCTCAAACGAAGGAGGTTAAGAACCTTGGCGTAATGAAAGAAGCAAGCGACTGATCCGGCTGGAATGGAGCCGGGGAATGGGAGAAGAATTGTTTTTCATATTGGGAATGGGTATGTGAAAGAAGAGGTGTGTGGGAATAAATGCAGCAGAGCTGTGTGTGTGTAAGTGAATGGATGTAGCAGGGCTATTTGCGTGAATGTAGCAGTGCTGTATGTGTGTGCATGAGTGAATGGATGTAGCTGAAGTGTTCAAGTGATTGAAGGAAGAGCTGTGTGTGAGTGAAATGATATAGCAGTGCTGTGCAAGTGAATGGAAGCAGTAGATCTTAGTGTGTGGGTGACTGTAGCAAAAACTGTGTGTATGAGTGAATGGATGGAGCAGAGCTTTATGTATGATTGGATAAATGTAGCAGTGCTAAGTGGAAGAGTGAATTGATGTAGCAGGGTGGTGTGTGAATGAATGGATGGATTCAGCAGACCAGTGTGTGTTAGTGAGTTAATATAACCGATCTGAGCAAGTGAATATAGCAAGAGCTGTGTCCTTTTGAGTGAGTGAGTGAATGTATGTAAAAGTTCTGTGTGGGAGAGTAAATAGTTGTAAAAAACTTGGATGTACATAAATACAAAAGGGCAGATTTACTTACCTGTTCCTGTGCGTTGTCCGATGAGGATTCGGGTCTGCCGCGATTCACTAAGATCGTGTGCCCGAGTTCCTGCATCCATCGCTTCTGCGCCGAGGTCTGCCAGAGTTCACCTGCTTCTTCCCGGTGCATGTAAGTGCATGTCTTGCAAAACATTTCTAAATGTTAAATCCCGCGCGTTGTCCGAATCCGTCGGGTTGTCCGACAGCCACGCCCCCCAACTTCTGTTGCAAGCAAGCCGGCGCTGATGCACCAAAATCCCAGGGCAATTCACTGCAAAATGGAAATCGTTGGGAAACACGACAGAAATACGCTCTGCTGACCCTTAGTAAATGAGCCCCAATATGTCATATTACATTTTACATGAATATCTTTAATATTACTTTGGATACAACATTCTTATTAACCAACAGATTTGGAACTGAACGTGAATTGCTCCATAAATTTCCAAAGGAAAAGCCGCTCTTCCAACCTGCTTTTACAGTGTCTAGAGCCAGGATAGAGCGGTCAGTCCCTCCCATCATTTGGATATCAATAAATAGACAATGAAGATTAAAACGTTTACCCCTAGCTGGTATAAACTCATTCTGGCCAGAGAGCACAAGCAAGCTAACAATGTTTTAGTAGTCTATAAGACAACATTTTGGGAGATATGTTAACATCAGTGTATAATAAGGAAATTGATCTATATGACTCCATCTCCTTAGGATTCTTTCTCAAAATTAAAACTATAACAGCCATAGAAGTAGGTATATGGTCAATTCTAATGAACTCACTCAACAACCTGAACAGAATAGGCACCAGAACTTCCTCATACTCCATACATAACCTAAAGGTAAATCCATCTAGCCCTGGAGATGTGTCTACCGTAGAAGTCACCACATCAATTAAAGGGAATCTGTCACCACTGTTTCAAAAAAATTCATCTAAGACAGGTTTCCATAGAGCCTTTTAGTCCTCACCCTCCACTGTGCACAACAGCCAGCGCACATCAGCTATCTTTTCTACGTCATGCGGCCCCCTGGCTTCCTGCTCACTGATTTGCAATGATAGATGAGAACGGCCAGTGCGCATGCGTGGTATCTCGGCAAGGGGGCCGTGCAACATAGGAAAAATAGAGGTGTGCATTGGCTGACATGCAGAGTGCAGGGCCGTGGAGTTGAGCCGAGGTGATCCGCCCACCTCGACTCACTGGGTTCTCCCTAGTTACTAGGTACAGAATAAAACTTGATTTTCTGCTTTTCTAAGCATCGCTAGTGTTAGTTGAGAAAGGGGTTTAATTAGATTTTTTTTTTTTAAACAGTGGTGACAGGTTCCCTTTAACTCCTCAATTGTTAAAGGTTGGGAAGGAAGAGTTATCCTAAAAGTGGTTTTTCGGACATTTGGCTATTTTCCGTTATGGGGTTCACGGCCGGTATTAACTATTTTTATATTTTGATAGATCTGGCATTTTGGGACGCAGCGATACCTAACGTGTTTGTGATTTTTACTGTTTATTTAGTTTTATATCAGTTCTAAGGAAAGGGGGGTGATTAGAATTTTTTGGGTTTTGCAGTATATGGCATTTTTACATAGGATTCATTATAGTGATCCACTGACACATTGTAATGAATCTCCAGAAGCCATATAGCATCGGGTCTGACGGAGGACCGAGGCTGTCATGGCAGCCAATCGTGGATCCCCGATGATGTCACGGGGAGCAGCGGTCTTAATAAAGATGGTGGCGCTCACAAATTAATGATAGCAGCAATCATGGGTATTAGCAGTGAGTGTTTGCCCCATGAGCCCTCTTCATACAACCTTATAAGTATATAGATGTGTGTAATTGTATAAATATGTTTGTACAAATATGTATATATTTTTTTCAGGGGAAGGGGGGCCCCATGCAGAAGTTTCTCATGGGGCCCTCTCCTAGTTATGCCACTGATCGGTGTCACATTGCACAAACTGATGTATGATTTCATCCTTATCTGAATGTTCTCTCCCATTGGAATCCCAAATCATTTCTATCCTACAACCTCTAGTATTGAAGTGTGGTCAGTGAGACAGAAAAAAAACCAAGAGAGCACATTGTTCTTCACTCAAATGAAGTGAAGCATCTTGAAGAGGAGCTGATGGTATTAAATGCTGCAAAGATTTAGCAGTGAGTAGATAATCGGAGATTTTATAAAGACCAGTTGCAGTGGAGTGCATAGTATATGAACCAGATTGTAGGGGGTCAAGTAGGGAGTTAGTTTTCATGAAACCCACATACAGTATAAATCTAAAAGGTAGTCTGATCATAGCACATGCAATTTATAACACATTTGAGTTATAAGGTGAACCTTTAATAATATTTTACTAGTTGTGAGAACTTGATACATGATTTATGAAGTCTAGGACATACAGCAGAGTGGTGGTCTATGATATAGCAGTGTTATAGTATAGAAAACATGTATGGTGTGTCTATGTGTTACAGTTTATAGATCACATCTTTATAGAAAGATATTTTGTTGCTGTAAACAATTATTCTCAATTTCCCCTATTCCCATAGATTTGAAGTCATATAAAAACATATGCAACCCATGAAATATTAATATAATATATCAATATATGATGACCTCAGTAAAGAATACTCCATCACCCAAAGGCCACCTACCCCTCAACTATGAACAACAGGTTTGACTGTAAATACCCCTGTAAATATTACCATGAGAAACTTTAAAGCGGAAAGACAGTCATAATGATCATCAGAGATAGATAAGACCAGGTTCCTATGACTGGGTATCGGACATATTCGGTCACACAAAATGTATATGTGATCTAGGAAAGATTATAGAAGGAGGACCTGGTGATCCATAATATCAAATGTTGAAAGGAGATACAGAAGAATCAGGAGAGAGTATTTATAAGTGATGAGTGGTATGTTATGATATGAAATTCAGGTTCGATGGGTTTGTCCAAATTTCACAACAAAATTCAGTTTGGACTTTGGGCCAAACTTTGAACTGAACATGTACCCCATTTAAGTCAATGGGGACCTGGAGTATAACACAAAAATTCAGCTCTAAAATGGGGGTAGTAGGGGCAGAAGGGCTGTAAAATTGTGAGCATAACAGGGCAGATACAGAAATACTATACATTCCAACAAAAATAATCTAGTTTTTGCAATTTCTAAGTTTTAACTTTTTTTATTTTTAACCATCCCTATGTGTCACTAATAAAACAGTATTGCACAAAAAAGCAAGTTATGGCCCATAAACCAATAAGTTTAAACATTTGTTATAAAATGCCTTTTAAGACTTAGTAAAAAAGGGGTTAAAGGAAATCTACCATTAATGTGACCTATGAAAAAAAACAGGGACAATTACTAAGAGATCCAGGTAGTGCAACTGTGCTAATCTTCATATGTTTGTTATCAATGACCTCCTTCCTTTCAAAATCAACTTTTAAAATTATGCTAATGACACACTAGGGCTACCCAGGCAATTCACAGAGCACATGTGTGCTAAAAATTAGCTGGCTCTTACAGTGTGCAAGGATACCCCCACTTCCCTCTCCCACAGTGTGCTGAAACACAGAGAGGGCTCTCGGAACCCACCCAGTAGCCTTTCAAACTCATGAGCATTCTAGAAGTTGATGTGAGCGCTTGCACGCTAAAGAGCTCCAACTGAACATTCTAATATACTAGCCGTAGACCCCGGAATTGCCCGGGATAGTAAAAAACTGTTCTTAGCTATAACAAAATGTAATCAGTTAACAAAAACCCTGCCTATCTCAATGTCACTCAATCTCTGTCTCTGAGCTTCTCTGTCTTTGATCTTCTGTGTCTTTCAGTGACTGTCACTGACCGCCTCTTTCAGTGACTGTCACTGACCATCTCTGTCTCTATCTTTCTCTGTCTTTGACCATTTCTGACTGTCTCTGAAGTCTCTTTAAGTGACTGTCATTGACAGTCTCTGTCTCTAACCATCTCTTTCAGTAACTGTCTATGACCGTCTCTTTCAGTGACTCTGTCACTTTGTCTATGGGGAGATTTATCACAAGTGTCCGATGGCAACCAATCAGATCTCAAGACCCCTAGGGGTTGTCCGAGAGTTTCAAAAAATTTGTAGCCGGACTGGGGCTGGCCTTTTTTAAAAAATAAACGTGTACTCACTTCCTCCGTTGCTCCCGATGTTCTGTACCTTGTTCCTGTAAACAAAGCTGTGCTTAGGGAGCTTCCGGACGGCCACCTTGGCTGGCCACGTCTGCCCATCCCTATCTCTCACTGTATCAGGTGCCGGAATATGGTCACAGGTTGGCATGGCAGACCACCTTGGCCAGCCGGAAACTCCTCGAGCACAGCTCCCATGCCACTGTAAACAACTATCGGACAACCCCTTTAAGTATTTGGGGATGGAAGAGCACACTGCGCATTGGAGAAAGCGCTGCCGAGCACCTCCCCAACATGTTTCGTTCCCTACAGGACTTTGTCAAGGGGAACGAAACACACGTCGGGGAAGTGCTGAACGCCTTATTATTCTCTGATTTTGGGTAAACTCTGTCACTCTATATTGTTTGTGCACCTTATTATTAATTTTGATATATTTGTGCATGTTGCACTTTAGGCTCTGCACTATGTACTTTTTAAAATTATGTATTATGCCTATTTAATGTGTTCACTGCCCGCCACTTACATGTTTCTGCCATGAAACCACCCATGTCTGTTTAATGCTCTATTTTTAAGTGTATCTAATAAATTTAGCATTTTTAATACTATTAATATTACTCATTATATTTCTTTCGGTAGTGTCTGCTTTTTATATAGTGTGTCAACAAATGTGGGATACTCAGAAGAAAAGAGGACATGACTAGAACACCAGGAACATCAACCTTGCAGACATATGTGAGGAAGCCCACTGCACAGCTGTGTTATATTATAGTGCCACATTAAAAAAACATAAAACATTTCTTTAAATTTGCCACTAAAGTGAATCTCACTCATCTACAAGAAGAGAAAAACATTACTTCACCACATTCACAAATTCAAAACATGTTTGCATGAAACGCACATACAGTATAAATCTAAGAGGCAGTCACATCACAATACAAGTAATTTATAACACATTACAGTTATAAGGTAATAATTTAATAATATTTTACTAGCTGTGTGAACTTAATACATGATTTATGAAGTCTTTCACATACAGCAAAGTGGGGGTCTATGATTTATTGGTGTAATAGTATAGAAAACGTGTACTGTATGTCATAGATCATCGGAAGGAGTTTGAGAGACGTTTTGTTGCTGTAAACAATTATCCTCAGTTCCCCACATTCACATAGATTTGAATTTGTTTAAACATATGCAGCCCATGAAACATTAATATAATATATCAATATAAGAGGACCTCAGTGAAGAATACCCCATCACAGACCACCTACAACCCAACTAAGAACAACAGGATTGACTGTTAATATCCTTGCAAATATTACCATGAGGAACTTTAAAGTGGAAAGCTAGACATAATGATCATATGAGATAGATAAGACCAGTTTCCTACAACTGCGAGTAAAATCAAATGTGTTTGGCCAGTAAAAATTGTCTGATTTTGATATTATTTAGGTAAGATTACAGCACTTTTCCCATCCAGTTTTCCCAGATCTGAGCTACTCCCGCTTTAAGAACAACATGACATCTTTTCACGTACCCATTGACTTGACACATAACTCTGATCAGAGTAGTGCATGCTGCAATTTTCTCATATAAGATCAAATCAACAGATCGGGGAAAACTTCAGATATGTGGATAGCATGATAGACTATAACTGTGTCAGTGTTATGTCCAAGGGCTGTCCTAAGAAGACCCTACTCTTACATGAAAATTATTCAGAGCAAAGGACCTAACAATGAATAATATAATGAAAAAGCTCGTGACCAATTTGACACCAGAAGTTGAAAGAAGCAGCGTCGTCTTGGTCATGGTCTTGTGATGTCCGAGACTTCGTGGCATCTTGTGTTTTTCCCCTAATCACTGTTACTTATGTGACCCTTCTCTGCCCTTCTCTTCCGCATTTCATCCTGAAACTAATAGATAGCCAGAAAGGCTTATCCAAACACTAGAGCAATTCTTACGATGTTTTGGTCTGATGCTTAAGAGGAATGGAAATCCCATTTGCAGAATTTGTATTAAACAACTGAGTAAATTCCTCAACTAACCCCTTAACGCTCTGCGCCGTAGCTCTACGGCGCAGAGGTACAGGGAATGTATGAAGAGGGCTCATGGGCTGAGTCCTCTTCATACAAAGGTGGGGGTTGTTGCATATTGCAGAAAACCCCCACCGCTAATAACCGGTTATTAACCCTTTCATTGCCGCCGCCATCTTTATTCCAATCGCCGCGCCCCCGAACGTCATCGGGGGGCGCCGATCGGTTACCATGGTAGCCTCGGGTCTTCATTTGACCCAAGGCATCTGGCTTCTGCAGATTCGTTACAATGAGCCAGTGGCTCATTGTAATGAATGAGCTGCAAAAATGCCATATATTGCAATACAGAAGTATTGCAGTATATGGTAGGAACAATCTGACCATCTAGGGTTAATGTACCCTACATGGTCTAAGAATTAGTGAAAAAAAAAAGAAAAAAAAAATATTAAAAATTCAAATCACCCCCCTTTCGCTAGAACTGATGTAAAACATAATAAACAGTAAAAATCACAGACACATAAAGTATCGCTGCGTCCCAAAATGCCCAACCTTTAAAAATATAAAAACGGTTACGGCCGGCGGTGACCTCCGAGGCGGGAAATGGCGTCCAAATGTCCGAAAAGCGACTTTTACACCTTTTTACATTACATAAAAAATGGAATAAAAAATTATCAAAATGTCGCACAGACCTCAAAATGGTAGCAATGCAAACGTCGGCTCATTTTGCAAAAAATGACACCTCACACAGCTCCGTGCGCTAAAGTATGAAAAAGTTATTAGCTTCAAAAGTTGGCAAAATTTTTTTTTATTTTTTGTACACATTTGTTTAATTTTTTAAAATTTATTAAAACACAACAAAACCTATATAAATTTGGTATCACCGCAATTGCACCAAACCAAAGAATAAAGCTGAGGTATTACTTTGAGTGCACAGTCAAAGTCGTAAAAACTGAAACCACAAGAACGTGACGTTTTTTTTTTTTCAATTTTTCCACATTTGGAATTTTTTTTCAGCTTCGCAGTACACGGCATGTTAAAATAAATAACATTACGGGAAAGTAAAATTTGTTATGCACAAAATAAGCCACCACACAGGTCTGTACACGTAAAAATGAAAAAGTTATGGATTTTTGAATGCGGAGAGCAAGAAATGAGCGAAAAAACCCTGCGTCCTTAAGGGCTTAAAGTATCTCAATTCTACCATAACTATGAGTTTAACCCCAAATTCTCGTCCTGCAGACACATAGATTTGTCTTACTTTCCCATCTGAAATGACTTATAAGTACAAAAGAAAAAGGGGATGTCCATGATCCATATAAATTTACTTTTATTTAAATCTTTATTAAATAATCCATAGTTTAAAAGCAATTAAAAAGCACAAAAAGTGCATTAATGAAACTAATAGCCCTAGTATCCAGCAGTATAAATAAGTAAAGACATAACCAGGCAGCCTATAATCAGTATATGCAGTCAATCCTATATATAAAGTACATGTGTCATAACCACTGATATGCTGGAAGCTTGATAACCAGTGCCGGACACTATGGGCCTACCTGGTGGTTCGCATAGGGTCTTATGGATCTGTCAAGTTCTACCCCTGTTCACACAACCTAAAGTTCTCTAATTATTAATAAAATTCACAAGGTGAGCTCAAAGAAATCACGCTAAGACAAATCTCGATCTCGGTGGAGAAGTGATGCCATGCAAGGCTAGGCAGATGTGAGATGCTTTATTTGTGTCACAAAGTATTATACAATAACCTTCACTGGGCTTGGTTACTTAGGGATAAAGAAGTAATGTCCATAGTTCATTGGTTGGTAAATTATAACATGGGATCGCAGACACAAAGGCTCTGTTTTCCCTGAAGTGGATTTATATAGTAAATCCCTCTAGACATATGTAAACATTGGCGGAGGGGGTCTTGCATTCCTTTGGTGGATAGGAGTGGACTTTGATCAGTTTCATCCAGAGTAAAATGTCCTCTTAGTTTCAGCATTCAGCAAGCATATGTAAAATAAAAACATTTTTTATTAAACATATAACAATACTCTTTGGCAACATGTAGAAAGTCAGAATCTTAGGATCGTCCACTGTTCCATCATCATCTGTTCCTTCTTGGTGATAATACCACAACCAAGAGCTGCCAAGAGGGCCAAGATCCCACTATAACATCAAATAGTGCACTCTTTTTACACTGACATCAGATGATTCCATAGATTATGACAGAACCTGTTCTGTTAAACGCGGATACATGTAGAAACCCCCTAAAAGAGTGGATAGGGTGTCGGCAATAATTTTGCATTGACGTCACTGATCATTTTGCCCTTCATTTCATCCGTCAGTGTCCGCTTTCAATCGGTCAATAATCCATCAGTATTACTAAAGCCGGAAACAAACAGGAGTGGATCCAAACTGAGATGACCAGTAATTGGGATATTTTCAGTAATTGGGATATTGCAGGAGGCCACAGAGTGGAGGTGGCAGCAACATGGTAAGCCACAGAGTGGCACAATGATAGAGTGTGGAAGTGGCATCAGCAACAGCAGCAGGAACCTACAGAGTGGTACAATCACAGAGTGTGGAGGTGGCAGCAACCTGGTAGGCCGCAGAGTAGCACAATGGCATAGTGTGGAGGTGGCAGCAACATGGTAGGCCATAGAGTGGCACAATGACAGATTGTGGAGGTGGCGGACAATTCCACACTTCTGGCCAGGCAGGACGGCTTCTCTACTGCAATCTCTTAAAGTTGTGGCCACGCATCAAGTTTGGCTGCCAAATAGTCCAGTAGTGGATTCTACCTGTGGTGGTAAAGTGCGGTCCAAGTAGGCCACCACCTGCTGGTGCAGGGTCTGCTCCATGTCCTGCTGCTGCTGGTGGCAGCTACCCTCCTCACTAGGCTGGTGAAGGAAGTTGCTCATTAAGGACTCCAGACTTAAGCTGCTGCTGATGGAGCTGCTGCTGCTCCTACACCCCCATTTCCCCACAGCAGCCATGGCAGTAGTACGCGAGCGATGAATGCCAGGAATCCCCCGGTCAGACCTGACAGAGGATGGACAATGGTGCACAAAGCCAGCGGCAAATTGTCTTTTTCAGTCTTTGCCAGTTGTTCCTCCCTTTAGGCAGCTGGCAAAAAGTCACCCATTTTTGACTGGTAGCGAGGGTCCAAGAGGGTGGAGAGCCTAAACTTAGCCCTATGCTGGATGTTGACTATTTGGCTGTCACTAGTTATGCAAAGCAGCATGCTGCGGGCCATCCGCTTAAGTGACTCTGACTCCCGGCCTCCATCTCCACTGTATACTGCCACTGTGCTTATGGGTCATCTGCCTTGTCTTCTACCTCCTCCGGATGCTCCTGCTTCTCCTCTCTTGTCACCTGATTGGAAAAACCACTGATTTCACCAGACTGCTTGTGCTCCAATGTCCTCCTCTTCCTCCAGTTCAGCCCCCAACGGACTCATATGTCCATGAGATGTAGTCGCCACTTCTGCAGTGTCCTGACCAGACAGATTTTACAGCATGAGTTCCAGGACATGAAGCAGTGGAATGACGTTATTCCTCCGGCCGTCCTGGCGACTGACAAGCAATGTGGCCTCTTCAAAGGGCCTGAGCAAAAGGCAGGTGTCACGCATGAGCTGCCAGTGGCTGACATCAAAGTTACACAGGGGAGTACTCCGGTCCGCTTGCATAATCAAAAAATCATTACTGGCTTTTCTCTGTTGATACAGGCGGTCTAACATATGGAGGCCGTAATTCCGACTGGTGGAAACATTTCATATCAGACTATGTTGGGGGAGGCCGTTCGCTGCTGCAACTCGAGGAGGGTGTGCTTGGCTTTGTAAGAATGGCTGAAGTGCATGCACAGTTTCCTGGCCATTTTTAGAATGTCTTGCCGATGGGTGAAAGACTTGAGGAACCTGTTGAACAACCAGATTGAATACGTCCGCCATGCAAGGCGCATGGGCCATCCCTCCTGCAACGCGGACACCATGTTCCTCCCATTGTCTGTTACCATAGTTCCGATTTTCAGTTGTCGCGGAGAAAGCCACAGATTGATATTTTCTTGCATGGTGTGGAGCAGTTCCTCCCCTGTGTGACTTCGTACGCCCAAGCTAACAGGTGTAGAACTGCATGACACAGCTGTGCCCTGTGCATGTGGTATAATGGAGCAGCACTTAGACTTGTGGAGGCTGAGGTGGTGGTGGAGAAGGAGGAGACGGACACTGGCGCATGAGAAGCAGTTTGACAACAAGGAGGAGAAAGCGGCATCTCTTGTTCAAGTTGTTGGTGTGGCTGGGCGGGAAGCACATTCACCTAGTGGGCCGTAAAGGACATGCGCTGCCGTGCACCTTGGAAGAAACCGATAAGCTCAAGGACTGGCCCACCTTCTGTTCTACATATTTGTGAAGGGCTGGCCCTGCCGTTTTGGAAAAAAAATTTCGACTTGGAACTCTCCACCTCCTTTCGGCACAAGCCATTAGTTCTCTGAAGTCCACGACTTATAAAGGGAGAGACTGCAGTACCAACAACTTGGACAGGAGCAGGGTCAGCTTCTTCACCTTAGGATGGATGGACGCATACAGTTGTCTCTTTGTTATCGCCTCGTGCAACAACTTTTGCCACCATGAGTAGTGAGGAGCAGGAGCATCTGGACCGGGAGATGATGCTGGGGCTGCGGTGGCACGATGGACCTCCACATCTGTACCACTTTTCTCCCAGGCCAATGGATGGTGACGCTGCATGTGTTGATGCAGGGCCATGGTGCCAACGTTAGCTCCCTGGCGCTTCACTTTCTGCCCGCAGATTCTACATATACATGCTCGGTTCCTCTGGTGTCTTAACAAAAAACTGCCACACCGCCGAGGTGGTGATTTTACTGCCTGCACTGAGTGACTACTAATGCCGCTGCCTAGCTGAGCCCCTGAGCCACTGCTTACTTGGACCTGTAAAGCAACTTGCTGCCTGCTTCGCTGCCTGACGCGCAAGCTGACACCCTCTTCTCCTGAAGATGATGATGAATCCCTGGCTTCACCCGGCGGGTCCAACCTGGGCCAGACGTAACCAATTTGCGGGGCATTTATATCTTCATCCTGTCCCTGTTAAATGTGGATTTTAGGACTTTTACTATATTTCCCTTGTGGATATATAGTTAATATATAACCGTATATACTTGTGTATAAGCTGAAAAACCTCACCTCGGCTTATACACGAGTCACGCCAAGGATCTGAGGGCCGGAGGGTGAGTATTTAAGTTTTTTTTTTATGTGCTTGGCATACAGGTGGCTGGCTGGCTGTATACTATACTGGCTTATACTCAAGTCAATAGGTTTTCCCAGTTTTTGGTGGTAAAATTAGGGGTCTCGGCTTATACTGGATTCGACTTATACTCACGTATATAAGGTAGATATATCCTATTGGCATTACAAATTGTACAAGAACAGACCATAGGATAGTTTTTGTGAATTTTATTAATAAATTAGATTGATATTATTTTTAATTGTATTTTTTTTTTTAAAACAACTTTTTATTGGGTCCAAATGTACAAGTAAAGCATGACATTGCTTCTTTTATTCTGTATTTTATACTGTACTGTATTGTATTTTTTATTGTATTGTTGTACATTTGGGATATATAGATATTATTGCATTTTTATAATGTAAGAATAAAACGTACGTAAATTTGACCTAAATCTGAATAGAATGGAATGAGGTAGTGCATTTGTCCAGTATCAATTTTTTTTTTTTTTACTATAATGAAAAATGGTGGAGACTGTAGCAGAGACCTCCAGCAGTTCAGACCTGGTCCTAGGTCAGAACTGGCGTAGATTTTGCCATATCTACCAAGAGACTCCGGGTGGTGTTTAAAACACCAGTCTTAATAAATTTGACCTACTGTTATCCACAGACCACAGAAGATTTTTCTCACACAAATCTTCTGTTTCAATAATTTTAACAAATCACAAATTACATTGTTTTACGGCTGCGGCTTTACATTGTTTTAAAGCTTATTGGTATATGGTGAGATGACATTGACCGATTCTACCATCTTCCACCTTGTACAAATGGTTAAATCAAAGATGCCATTGCACAATACTTATCAGGTCATTTAATTGTTTGTAACTCTATTGCTCATTCTCTATTATTTGTCACTGTTTTCAATCATAGCTTTCTCAGAAAAAAGTATATAGTAGTTTGCTATCTTTACCAGGAGAGAGCAGCATTTCCCTATTATTGATTCAGACCAAAAGAAAGAAATGTGTGAAATGTTGTTCAAGCCAAATTTTTACCCCAACATTTTGTATATCTATAGCAGGTTGCAGAAGTATTTTTCCCATTTTTAAATTTTTAACAGATCAAGCATTTTTGAAGTGTAGGGAAAATTGTGCAACCTTTTGCAAACTTTAGCAAGTTAAAAAGCTGAAAAGTGTGGCTTGCATATATATTCAGCTCCCCTAGTTAGTACTTTATAAGAACACCTTCAGCTGCAATTACAGCACCAGGTGGCAGTGTGAATTCACTATTATCAGTGAACAGCACAGAGACCCACTAAACCCTCATCCAGGGTAGATGCTACTTGGCCAATGCAAGAAGTTGACGCCTGGTGGTGAGGTCAGGTCTCCTTGCAGGTTGTGCAGACTATTCTAATGTAAATAGTTTCCAATGGTCGCATGTAACACTTGGGTGCCTTGCACCTCTAAGTGCGTCTGGAGTTCATCATCCGGTTCCAAGGGGAATTATTCACAATGAAGTGGTCATCAGTGTGGGATTGGACCAAAGGATGTCCACCTTTCAGTGACTTTTTCAGTCTTTCGGTATCTCTGCTGCAAACTGCTAATGACATTCTGAGCTCAGTTAGAACATTCTGCTTGAAGCCTAACAATGGCGAAGTACTGTTGATCAATTGTTAGGGGTCATTCACACGGCCGTTCATGGGGACGTACATGTGGCCACAAATTTGCAGCCGCATATACGTCACCATAGACAGAAATGGCAGCCCGGCGGTGGTATGGTGCCACACATGTGCGCCGCACACCGCAAAAAGACAGAGATAAAGATGCACTATCTTTCTGAGAGTGTGCAGCCGTGCGCCACTGTTTCCTGTGGAGGGAGGAGGGGGTCACCTCCTCCTCACCTCCAGCACACGGCAGTGTGCCCGCACGGCGGGCATACTGCGTGTGAATGAACCCTTACTGTAGACGTCATCTTGGTCTCAAGCAGTAACACAGCCCCTTAGGTGCACATTTTTTTTGGCTGTCACTAGTTAGGCAAAGCAGCATGCTGCGGGCCATCTGCGTAAGTGACTCTGAGGGACTCCCGGCCTCCATCTCCACTGTATACTGCCACTGTGCTTACAAGTCATCTGCCTTGTCTTCTACCTCCTCCAGATGCTCCTGCTTCTCCTCTCTTGTCACCTGATTGGAAAAATCACTGATTTCACCAGACTCTGCTTGTGCTCTAATGTCGTCCTCCATTTCAGCCCCCAACGGACTCATATGTCCATGAGATGTAGTCGTCACTTCTCCAGTGCCCTGACCAGACAGATTTTACAGCATAAGTTCCAGGACATGAAGCAGTGGAATGACGTTATTCATCCCTCCGTCCTGGCGACTGACAAGCAATGTGGCCTCTTCAAAGGGCCTGAGCAAATGGCAGGTGTCACACATGAGCTGCCAGTGGCTGACATCAAAGTTACACAGGGGAGTACTCCGGTCCGCTTGCATATTAAAAAAATCATTACTGGCTTTTCTCTGTTGATACAGGCGGTCTAACATATGGAGGCCGTAATTCCAACTGGTGGAAACATTTCATATCAGACTATGTTGGGGGAGGCCGTTCGCTGCTGTAACTCGAGGAGGGTGTGCTTGGCTTTGTAAGAATGGCTGAAGTGCATGCACAGTTTCCTGTCCATTTTTAGAATGTCTTGCAGATGGGTGAAAGACTTGAGGAACCTGTTGAACAACCAGATTGAACACGTCCGCCATGCAAGGCGCATGGGCCATCCCTCCTGCAGCGCGGACACCATGATCCTCCCATTGTCTGTTACCATAGTTCCGATTTTCAGTTGTCGCGAAGAAAGCCACAGATTGATATATTCTTGCATAGCGTGGAGAAGTTCCTCCGCTGTGTGACTTCGTACACCCAAGCTAACCAGGTGTAGAACTGCATGACAGAGCTGTGCCTTGTGGAGGTAGAGGTGGTGGTGGAGAAGGAGGAGGCGAATACTGGCGCATGAGAAGCAGTTTGACAACAAGGAGGAGAAAACAGCATCTCTTGTTCAAGTTGTTGGTGTGGCTGGGCGGGAAGCACATTCACCTAGTGGGCCGTAAAGGACATGTACTGGCCCTGACCATAGTTACAGCTCCAAGCATCCGCGCTGCCGTGCACCTTGTAAGAAACTGATAAGCTCAAGGACTGGCCCACCTTCTGTTCTACATATTTGTGAAGGGCTGGCCCTGCCGTTTTGGAAAAAAAACTCTCCACCTCCTTTCGGCACAAGCCATTAGTTCTCTGAAGAGTCCACGACTTATAAAAGGAGAGACTGCAGTACCAACAACTTGGACAGGAGCACGGTCAGCTTCTGCACCTTAGGATGGCTGGACGCATACAGTTGTCTCTTTGTTATCGCCTCGTGCGACGACTTTTGCCACCATGAGTAGTGAGGAGCAGGAGCATCTGGACCAGGAGATGATGTCAAAGACAAACAGCTCCCTTCATCAGAGGTGCTGGAGCCTTGACTGGCTGAAATGGCATGTGTGCCACAAGGTGCTGTTGCTGCGGTGGCAGGATGGACCTCCACATCTGTACCACTTTTCTCCCAGGCCATTGGATAGTGACGCTGCATGTGTTGATGCAGGGCCATGGTGCCAATGTTAGCTCCCTGGCCACGCTTCACTTTCTGCCCGCAGATTCTACATATACACGCTCGGTTCCTCTGGTGTCTTAAAAAAAACTGCCACAACGCTGAGGTGGTGATTTTACTGCCTGCACTGAGTGACTACTAATGGCGCTGAGCCCCTGAGCCACTGCTTACTTGGACCTGCAAAGCAACTTGCTGCCTGCTTCGCTGCCTGAAGCGCAACCTGACACCCTCTTCTCCTGACGATGATGATGAATCCCTGGCTTCACCCGGCGGGTCCAACCTGGGCCAGAAGTAACCAATTTGAGGGCATTTATATCTTCATCCTGTCCCTGTTAAATGTGGATTTTACTATATTTCCCTTGTGGACCAATATATAAACGTAAATACTTGTGTATAAGCTGAGTGTGCTGAAAAACCTCACCTCGGCTTATACACGAGTCAGTTTAAAAAAAACTTAATACTTACCCTCTGGCACCCCCAGATCTTTGACGTCATCAGCGGCAACACCACCGCATCATAGTGTGCGCCGGCCGGGAGATCGAATGGATGCGACTCTGCCAGCTAGAGAAGAAAGAAGACGAGCCGCCGGGAGCCACGCCAAGGATCTGAGGGCCGGAGGGTGAGTATTTAAGTTTTTTTTTTGATGTGCTTGGCATACAGGTGGCTGGCTGGCTGTATACTATACTGGCTTATACTCAAGTCAATAGGTTTTCCCAGTTTTTGGTGGTAAAATTAGGGGTCTCGGCTTATACTGGATTCGACTTATACTCACGTATATAAGGTAGATATATCCTATTGGCATTACAAATTGTAGAGAATAGACCATGGATAGTTTTGTGATTTATTATAAATTAGATTGATATTTTTTAATTGTATTTTTTATTCTGTATTGTAGTACTGTTACGTATGTTTTTTATTGTATTGTGCACATTGGTGAGGTACACCATGCTAGTAAGGGTTGGACCCCCTTTTGCCTTCAGAATGCCTCTCAATTCGTGGACAATAGTCAACAAGTGCTGGAAGCATTCCTCAGAGATTTTGCGTCCATATTGACATGATGGCATCACACAGTTGCCGCAGATTTGTCGGTGCAGAATCCATGGTGCGAATCTCCGTTCCACCACATCCCAAAGATGCTCTATTGGATGAGATTGGTGACTGTGGAGGCCATTTGAGTACAGTGAATCATGGTTTTCATGTTAATAGAAAACAGTCTGAGATGATTCCAGCTTTATGACATGGCCGCATTATCCTGCTGAAAGTAGCCATCAGATGTGTGGGGGTACATTGTGGTCATAAAGGGATGGACATTGGTCAGCAACAATACTAGGTAGGCTGTGGTTGTTGGGGCAACGATGCTCAATTGGTACCAAGGGGCCCAAAGATGTGCACAAGAAAATATTCCCACACCATGACCACCACCACCACCAGCCTGAACCTGTTGATACAAGGCAGGATGGATCCATTGCTTTCATGTTGTTGACGCCAAATTCTGACCCCACCATCCAAATGTCGCAGAGAAATCGAGACATCATCAGTCTAGGCAATGTTTTTCCAATCACTTACTGTACCAATTTCGATGAGCTTGTGCAAATTGTAGCTCAGTTTCCTGTTTTAGCTGAAAGGGAGTGGCACCCGGTGTGGTCTTTCTGCCTGCTGTAGCCCATGCCGTCAAAGTTCGACGTTACTGTGGTTCAGAGATGCTCTCTGCCTACCTGGTGGTTGTAACGGGGGGTGGCGATTTGAGTCACTGTGCCTTCTATCAGCTCGAACACCGGCTGCCCATTCTCCTCTGAACCTCTGGCATCAACAAGGCATTTCCGACCACAGAACTGCCGCTCACTGGATGTTTTTTCTTTTTCGGACTATTCTCTGTATAAACCCTGAGAGATGGGTGTGCGTAGAAAATCCCAGTTAGATCAGCAGTTCTGAAATACTCAGACCAGCCACTTCTGGACACCAACAACCATGGCCAATTCAAAGGCACTCAAAATCACCTTTCTTCCCCATACTGATGCTCGGCTTTGAACTGCAGGAGATGTCTTGACCATGTCTACATGACTAATGCATGAGTTGCCGCCATGTGATTGGCTGATTAGAAATGAAGTGTTAACGAGCAGTGGACAGGTGTACCTAATAAAAGTGCCGCGTGAGTGTATGAGGAGATGTTATTGCATTTTTACATGTAAGATAAAACGTACGTAAATTGACCTAAGTCTGAACAGAATGGAATGACGGGTTAGTGCATTTGTCCAGTATCAATTGCACTATACCATCTAAGGTTCAGAGTATAGTGCAGTCTGGTTTTTGTTGGGCATTTACTATAATGAAAAATGGTGGAGACGTGTAGCAGAGACCTCCAGCAGTTCAGACCTGGTCCTAGGTGCAGAAACTGGCGTAGAGTTTGCCAATATTACCAAGAGGACTATCGGGGTGGTGGCGAAAGTCCAGTAGGGCAGAATTTTGAAGGACTGTTGCTTAAAACACAGTCTTAATAAATTGACCTCCTTACTGTTATCAACAGAAGATTTTTTCTCACACAAATCTTCTGTTTCAAATAATTTTAAACTAATCACACATTACATTGTTTTATGGCTGCGGATTTACATTGTTTTGAAGCTTATTGGTATATGGTGAGGGACATGACCGATTCTATCATCTTCCACCTTGTAAAATGGCGTAAATCAAAGATGCCATGACACAATACGTATCAGGTCATTTAATTGTTTGTGTAACTTCTTGGCTCATTCTCTATTATTTGTCACGTTTTCAATCTAGCTTTTCTCAGAAACAAATATAGAGATAGTTTGCTATTTTTAGCAGGAGAGAGCAGCCATTTCCCTATTATTGATTGTAGACCAAAAGAAAAGAAAGTGTGAAATGTTGTTCAAGCCAAATTTTTACCCCACATTTGTGGAATCTATAGTAGGTTGCAAAAGTATTTTTCCCATTTTAAATTTTTAACGATCAAGCATTTTTTGAAGTGTAGGGAAAATTGTGCAACCTTTTGCAAACTTTAGCCAGTTAAAAAGCTGAATGAACAGTGTGGCGTGCATATTACCTCACCGGCACTTTATTAGGTTAACCATGCTAGTAACGGGTTGGACCACCCTTTGCCTTACAGAACGCCTCAATTCTTGTGGGCATAGAGTCAACAAGGTGCTGGAAGCATTCCTCAGAGATTTGGTCCATATCATGGACTATGTGGCATCACAAAGTTTGTTGCCGAGCAGAGTTGTCGGCTGCACATTCATGATGCGAAATCTCCCGTTCCACCACATCCCAAAGATGCTTATTGGGATTGAGGATATGGGTGACTGTGGAGGCCATTGGATACAGGATCAATGTCAGTTCAAGAAACCAGTCTGAGATGATTACCAGCTTTATGACATGGCGCATTATCTGCTGGAAAGTCCATCAGATGTTGGGACATTGTTGGTCATAATGGATGGACATGGTCAGCAACAATACTCAGGTAGGCTTGTGGCGTTGCAACCCGTTTTAATGTCCCTCAATCGGTACCAAGGGGCCCAAAGCATGCCAAGAAAATATTCCCCACACCATGACACCACCACACCAGCCTGAACCGTTGATGATTACAAGGCAGGATGGTTCCATGCTTTCATGTGTTGACGCCAAATTCTGACCACCCGACATCCGAATGGCGCAGCAGAGAAATTGAGACTCATCAGGCCACAGGCAACGTTTTTTCCATTTTGTACTGTCCAATTTCGATGAGCTTGTGCAAATTGTAGCCTCAGTTTCCGTTCTTAGCTGAAAGGAGTGGCACCTGGTTGGGGGTCGTTCTGTGCTGGTATTTGGTGGGTAGCCCATCTGCCTCAAAGTTCGACGCAACTGTGCTTTCAGAGATGCCTCTCTGCCTACTTGGTGGTTGTAACGGGGTGGCGTTGAGTCACTGTTGCCTTTCTATCAGTCGAAACCAGTCTGCCAATTCTCCTCTGACTTTGCAATCAAAAGGCATATTCCGCCCAAAGAACTGCCGCTCACTGGATGTGTTTTTGTTTTTCGGACCATTCTCTGTAAAACCTAGAGATGGTTGTGCGTGAAAATTCAGTAGAAAGCGTTATGCTAATAATTACTCATGACGCAGGCCCTTTTGGGCACCCAACAACCATGCCACGTTCAAAGGCACTCAAATCACCTTTTTCCCCATTACTGATGCTCGGGTATGAACTGCAGGAGATTGTTTGACCATGTCTACATGCCTAAATGCGATGCCGCAGTGATTGGCTGATTAGAAGAAATGTAAGTGTGTTACGAGCAGTGGACAGGTGTACCTAATAAAGTGGACGGTGTTGGTGTATATCAGATCACCTAGTTAGACTTCTTAGGAACACCTTCAGCTGCAATTACAGCACAGGTGGCAAGAATTTTTCTCAGTGTGAATTGACTGTTATCATGGTGAGACAGCACAGAGACCCACTAAACCCCTCACCATGGTAGATGTAATTGGCCAATGCAAGAAGTTGACGCCTGGTGGTGAGGGGTCAGGTCTCCTTGCAGGTTGTGAGTCGATTCTAATGTAAATAGTTTCCAATGGTAGCATTGTTTAACTCTGGGAGCCTGTGCACCACTAAGTGAATCTGGAGTTTCATCACTTCCAGGTTCAAGGGGAATATTCCCAAGTTGAAGTGGTCCGATCAGTGGGTGATTTGACCAAGGATTTGTCCACACTTTCAGTGAGACTTTCAGTTCTGATTCTGTACTTGGTGCAAACTGCAATGACCACTTTGAAGCTCAGTTAGAAAAGGAGAGATGGGACAGTTCGGCAACATAAGCGCGAATATAAAGGTCTAACTTAGTAAGGCGCGTACATTCTCTCATCTGGCATCAATAAATGGAACGTTCTTTTTTTAATAGACGCATATCTCCCTTCTTTCTTCATTTTACTTTACCGATGAGAGCACTCTTGACTCCTCCATAACAATGGCCGAATCAGTACTGTGGATCCAATTGTTAGGGCTCATTCACACGGCATTCCATGGGGACGTACATGTGACCACAAATACGTCACCTAGACAGAAATGGCAGTCCGGCGGTGGTATGGCCACACATGTGCCCGCACACCACAAAAAGACAGAGATAAAGATGCACTATCTTTGCGAGCTGTGCAGCTGTGCGCACTGTTTCCTGTGGAGGGAGGAGGGGTAACCTCCTCCTACCTCCAGCCCACGGCAGTATTGCCCGCATGGAGGCATATGCGGTGAATGAACCCTTACTGTAGATGTCATCTTGGTCTCAAGCAGTAACACAGCCCCTTAGGTGCACATTTTTCCTGTCTTGTCTGACACAGTGCAGTTGCGACACAAAACGGGAGCAGACAATTTATAAACACATGTGCAAGCAGTTTGCATGTTCTTTACAGTGCAAAGTCAGTCAGAAGGTGCATTGGAAATTCAAGAAATGGTCACATTGGGGCAGATTTTCAAGCTGTCAGAATAGTCCTAGTTGCCCATGGCAACCAATTACAGCTCAGCTTTCATTTTACCAGTGCTCATTAAAGGGGAGCTGTGATTGGTTGTCATGGTCAACTGAGAATGTCATGTTTATTAATTGATAATTCCATTAGTAACAGGGTCCCTGTTTGGATGGCTGAACTCTCCTCCACCAGGGGAAGTTTATATCAACTCCCTGGTGGCTGGAAAGTTCCAGACAAGACTTGTTGGAGATTACATCCAGTGATGAGAGTGTATCTGAGACCTGATGTCCAGACACATGGCCTGTAGATTAGGCCTACAGCAGATCTGAGCCCTACCAGAGCCTGCCTTGGAGTACTGCAACAAGTACTGAACACACTGAACTGTTACCATGGCCTGTTGTCTTTGCTGTGTTCGTGTTCCAGAATAAAAGGTCCTGTGAATTGATATTTTACATCCCTGCTCAGATCCCTGAAAGCTGCTAACATCAATATCACCACCACAGCGCTCCCTGTGCAGCCTCTGCCTGATGCCTGTGTATGTGTTACACTGACCACAGTCAGGACCTGCAGAGGCTGCCCCCATCACCCCCGATCTGTATGTATACACAGATACAGCAGTGACATCACCACCACCATGCTCCTTGTGCAGCCTCTGCCTGCAGCCTGTGTAAGTGTTTTTCTGACCACAGCCAAGACCTGCAGTGTCCCCATCATCCCCGGTCTATTTATATAAAGGTACAGTAGTGATGTCACCACCACAGCCCTCCTTGTGCAGCCTCTGCCTGTGTAAGTGTTACACTGACCACATTCTGGACCTACAGCGGGTACCGCTCTGGTTGTTATGTCACTGCTGCGCCTCTTAATAAATACAGTCCAGGAGTGATGGCAGGCACAGTGCTGGACCGGAGCACCAGATGGGGTAAGTAAAACTGCTCTTTTGCTTTGGACCCCCCCCTGCTCCTGCAACATGGACAATCTCTTTAATTATTTAATAGTTTTTGGTCCGTTTTTAAGAAGTCCGTCCAAAAACAAATGTGTTAAAAAAACGCATGTGCTTTTGAAAAACACATGCGTTTTTTGAAAATGCATTTGTTTTTGGCCAGTTTTAAAGGAAACCTACCACTTGAAGTGGCAGGTTTCCGATGGCAATACCGGGCACCAGCTCAGGGTGAGCTGGTGCCGGAGCTTATTTTAGTTAGTGTTTTAAACCGCTGAATAGTGTTTGTAAATGTAATTCAAGTGCAGAGTGTGAACACAGCCGGAGAACACATTGGGGGGATGTATTAACGCTCTTGCGCCACAATTCTGGTGGTTTTGTGCAAAAAAAACTGTGTGAAAAGCCGTACACCACATTTATCAAGGATTTTTAGACCTGTTTTTAGCCTTTTTCTGACCTGTCCGACTGAGGGGGCTTGGCCTTCATAAAAGGGGCGTGACTTGGTCTAAAAGGGGGTGTTGCCTCTTATTGTTCTGTGCGCCAAAAATTGTGTCACAGAGTTTAGACCACTTTAAAGTAGGTCTAAACTGGAAACCGACAGTCTTATCCTGCACCAGATGCATTAACACAGTGATAAATCTGGCGCAGAAAATGACTCGGGTTTCCCTCCACTAAACTGATGGAACTTGGGACACATTGATAAATCCCCCCCCCCCCATTCTGATGATGTGTTTGCAATTCAAATGCATTGGGCAAAACGCATCAGACACATGTGCTAAAAAAGTAGCAACATGTATTCTGTATTTTAACATTAAAGGGGTCGATTAGGGCATAACTGATTGGTGGAGGTCTCAGTGATTGTACCCCCTGGAATCATGAGAACAGGGGTCTGTTGTACCCCGTCACTCCCTGAGATGACCGGATCAGTCCATTAGCAAGTGTAGGCACATAGATGCGCAGATGGGACAACCCCTATAATAGTGATGACTAACAATGTTACACACATGCTGCTACTAAGAAATAGTATTTACATGTGATGAATAGTATTTACATGTGAGAAGTATTTTGCCCAATGCATTTCAAAACACAATGCAAACGCACCAAATCACAATGCAAACGCACCAAATCAACACAGCCTGAGTAGTTTTTGGATTCTAATGCTTACAGTGGATGAATGGAGAGACCCCTCCTGGGTCCGGCGCTGATCTCTTCTAGTAACATGCTGGGGGTTATGGACAGAGGCGTTAGCTTGATGGCTCCAATAGGGGGCATATGCACTGAGAGTACCTAGGGCAACACTAAATACAGGCCCTGCTCATATGGGCATTGCTATGTTAGCTGATAGGGCTCCTGTAATAACAAAAAACCTACACTCTTCTCTACCTATTCACCCTCGGCTTTCCCTACACCAGCACATAAGCAAGTAAATCACCAGAAGCTGTAGCTCTCATAGGGTGATGCCACACGTACCGTTTTGAACACATTTTTAGCCCTTCTTTAAGCAGTCCATCAAAAAACGCATGAGGTTTATGAAAACATATCCGGTTTTGAACAATTTTAATTAAGATAATTGGTAAAACCTGTCAAAAACAGATGCATTTTCAAAAAAATATGTGTTTAATGGACTTCTTAAAAACGGGCCAAAAACGGGTTCAAAACGCCACGTGTGCCACCGCCAAGGGGGTGATGTGACACGTGGCATTTTGAAAATGTTTTTGGTCCGTTTTTAAGCAGTCCGTGAAAAACCCCATGCGTTTTTTTGACAGGATCACCAACGGGTGATGACACACGTGACGTTTTGAACACGTTTTTGGGCACTTTTTAAGCAGTCCATCAAAAAACGCATGCCTAAGCTCCTTATTCGTCCGTGTGGGCGTGTCTAATATGCAGAAGCTCTGGTCTCATTGGTCAGCAGCACATGCTTGTGATGATGTCACAGGAGGCAGGTTCCACCCCTCCATCTTGCTGATTGTTTTTTTAGGATGGCAAAATGAAGATTTCTTTTTTTGTGTACAGAGGTTTTGAATTTTTTAAAATGTATTAAAACGTGTATAAATTTAGTAACTCCGTGATCCTACTTACCCAAAAATATCATTTGGGATGCACACTGAAAGCCACAAAAAGCAAGCCCAGAAGAAAATGGCATGCATTTTTTTGCCAATTTCACCGCACTTGGCATTTATTCCCACTTCCAGTACACGGCATGGAATATTAAATACTTTCACTACCAAATGCAATTTGTTGCGCAAATTATAAGCCCTCTTAGCATCGTCCAGCGATCCGGTGTGGCGCACTCCAGCACGCAGTCCTTGCAGAAGTTATGCGAGCAGTAGGGGAGCGTCACCGGGTCCCGGAAGACTCCCAGGCACACGGCGCACGTCAGGCTGGCCTCCATCACTGATACTGGGAGCGGAGATCACCCTTCTTCCTGTCACTAACACATAGCTCCCAACCGTCCCGATTTTGACGGGACTTTCCCGTTTTTCGTACCCCTGCCCCGCGTCACGGGCAGCTATGATATTGTCACGGATTCTCCCCCCAGGTCCCGCTGTGTCCCGCTGCTGTGTCCGCATAGTAAATACTTTGAAAGTCTGAACTCACAGTACAGAATGGCTTCTACAGACATCGGGAGGGAATCCTTTTCAGAGAAGTGTCGGGCTTAGCGCAGAGCAGGGACCACGTCATCAGCTTCAGATCTGTCCATATATGGTCACTGCATCTCCTAGAGTTCCCCAGAGCAGACATCGGGCAGGGAATCCTTTTCAGAGAAGTGTCGGCTTAGTGGAGAGAGCAGGGACCACGTCATCAGCTCAGATCTCTATCTGTCCATATATGGTCTCCAGGTCTTCCCCAGACACAAGCTCTTTATATAATTAAATTAAATAAAGTTTTGCCAGGCTGAGATTTGAACCTGGGACCCTCTGCACTGTAGACAGGAGCCTTAACTAACTGAGCTATAAGCCCAGTGATACCCCAGTAGCCGCATAAGTAAATTTGAATAAATATCAAATTAAAGTTATCAAAAAAGTGCAGGGACGTGAGGATTAGCCCTTAAAAGGGCTATCCTCACGTCCCATTGATCCACCTACCACCCAATCTACCTTTATAGGTAGATTTGTGGTGGTAGGTGCCCTTTAAAGGACGCAGACAGTTTATAGCTTAAGGCACAGCCTTCTGACTTTTACATTGTTTTATATGGTCATAACTTTTGAACACTGTTACTTATCAAAGCGATTATGAGATTGCTTTTTCCTCACAAGTTATATTTCTTGGTGGTAAATTTTGGCTGATAAGTTTTGCGTTTATTTATTAAAAATAAAAGAAAAAATGATGAATTTGTCATTTTTGAAATTTGAAATCATCACGCTTTCAGGCAGATAGGCAGATTTCCCATATGTCTGCTTTACATTTTCATATTTTTTGAAATGTCTGGATAATTTATTTTGATGTCGCACGGCTTACAAATGTAACATCGGTTTTCCCTATTTACAGAATTGACTATTTTGGGGATAATTACTGTTTTCAATGAAATTTTAAATATAAAAAACCCCTATATAATCGACCTATTTTCAAATCTGCCCCCCTCAAACTATCAGAAACAGCTTTTAGGATTATTGTTAACCCCTTGAGATCCTCATACTAAGTAAATCAAAATGGAGGTGAAATTTAGAATGGTCAAATTTTGCCGGTTATACGTTCATTTAGCCCTAAAATGTACACATTTCCAAAAGATAAAAAGAGAAAACACATCTAAAAATTCTTCCGAGTACAGAGACTCCCCCACATGTGTCCGTTACTTGTGTTATGGGGGTACAGCGAGGCGCAGGAGGGAAGGAGCGTCCTGCAGATGCCAGGATTTTAGTTTCCTCATTGGCTCCTTTTGTAGGCTATAAAATTTTCGCTTTTCCGTTATTTGGGCCATGTGACTGCATTTTTTTTGGGGGATGAGATGTTATTTCCAGTGTTACCATTTTGGGGTTGGTTTCACCTATTGTTGAAAATTTATGAGCTTTATTTTTGAGGGCAGGAGTAGAAAAGCATCATATAGCCTAATAATCATGTTATCTTTATTCTATTGGTCAATACGATTACAGTGATACCATAATTAGATATATAGTTTTTTTTCTTATATTTTACTAAATATGCCAAATAAAACCCTAATGTGGGGAAAAATCTATCATTTGTCTTCCAAGTGGCATAACATTTTTACTTTTTTGGCTACGGATCTGGTTGATGGCTTGTTTTTTGTGGGACATGTTGTACTTTGCAACAGTATCATTCTGGAGTTTTTTTGATAACTTTTTATTGGGTTCAATAATTATTTACTTTTATTCTACGGGTAGTTACGGACGCGGTGATACTATATATGTGGGGTTTGTGTTATGATTTAGACTTTTTTGCGCATTATATGTCTCTTGATATTTTATGGGTCTTATGGGCATTTTTATTAATTTATTTTTTTATTGAATAACATGTTTTTTACTTTTTTATTAGTTCCACCATGGTACATGAACAAGCAATCATCTGATTGCTTGTTCGTGATAATGCCATGCAATAATGATGTATTGCAGGGTATTAGCAGTGTCAGCCTATGCACGGGCGTAGGCTGACACTGTGCCTTTAAGATGACGTCTGGCAACTGTGGACAGCCCTGGGGTCCGGATCCTGTTAGTTATAGCCAGCACCCTGTGTATCCCAATGCCGGTCGGCTCAGATCTTGAGCTGAGCATGCATCAGCTATGCGTCCAATATATCGGACGCTGAGCGCTAAGTTCCAGTTCCGCAGAGCGTTAAGGAGTTAATGTTTTAATGTTATGTTTACTTCCAGTGGAAAAGAAATCTGCCCATGGGCACACAGGTGCACGGCTCGTTAGTATCACAGAGAGTAATCAGAACTGTGTGATATAACGAGCCGTGCACCTGTGTGACCATGGTCAGATTTCTGTCCGCTGGAGATAAACATAGAAGCTCTCTATAGCAGGACAGCAAGCAGAGATCTAGAAAACCGTGAGAAATTGATACAGAAAGTAAACAGGAAAATTGTATAACTTTTTAAAATACAAACAATAACATTAATTTTCTGTAATGGGAACACCCCTTTAAGGTTGATTCAGGGATATACCTACCACTGCTTGGGATAGAGGGGTAAACTCCCAAATCTGTGACTGCCCCTCTGAATTTGGGACAATTAGGAGTTATGCAAAGTTGTCAAGTAAGCAAAAGGTCAAATAAGTGGAAATATTTTACAAAGTTTCTTGTTTGCTTGTACTATTGATTTATGCATAGTTTTTTTCAAAATTTTAGTGAAAGTTTACTCATAGATCCAGGCACCGTGACTGTCGTGATCTTGTTATCTAAATCAACTTGTAAATTATGCTAATGAGCCTCGCTAGTCCCTCTGTGATTTGGCTTTAAAGACTGTTACACTGTCCAAGAGACCATGGATAACAAATATAAGAAGATTACCACAGCCACGGTGCCTGGATCGATGAGTAAGTGTCTCTTGTTTATTATGATGGATTTTGATGGTAGATTTCCTTTAACACCTTAGCGCTCCGCGCCGTAGCTGTACTGCGCAGCTTCCGACGATTAGCGCTCAGCGCAGTACAGCTACGGCGCGAGCGCATAGGATTTTAGAATTGTCACCACGTCTCGCGACGTGGTGACATCGGGACGAGAATTGGGTGACAGAGGCAGGAGGAGTTCCTGTCTCCGTCACCCGACCAATCAAATCGGTCCCGCCCGCCGATCGCCGTGATTGGCCAGTCAAACCTGACTGGCCAATTACAGCGATTTTGGGCTGAAAAACGTGGTTTTAGCCCCTTCCTCTTCCTCCAGCGGCACCATTTTGGTTTGGTATCGCTGGAGAGAGGAAAGAGCGTTACTGTGTGCACCAAAATACACTTTTACACTATAAATAGTGTTCTGATCCTTATCTGATCCCTATTGTTCCCTACAAATTCCCATCCTATCTGTTTTTTCCTGTGTCCTGTGTGTTCCCTGTGTGATCGCCTTGTGTGATCCCACGTGTCTTCCGTTTTTCCCTGTCTTGTCCTTCTGAACCCAAACGCACTTTTCAGTGCGCTGTGTTAGCGTTGTTCTGCACTGGACGCACTTTTCAGTGCGCCGTGTGAATAGCGCTGCACAGAATCTTTAGCAGTCTTAGCGGTAGTTAGTTTGTCTTAGGGCAAGCTAGGTGCATTTGTAGCGCCTTTTTGCGCGGTGCACATAGGTTTTTTTTCGGTGCCTGGTAATATTTTTTTCCAGAGCGCCGTAGGTGTACCCGTACGTAGCTACTTTTTGTGTGTGCCATCTGTGCGGCTTGTCCGTGTGGTTTGGTGTGCATTCTCTTTTTTTGTGTGTGCTATCTGTGCGGCTTGTCCGTGTAGTTTGGTGTGCATTACCTTTTTTTTTGTGTGCTATCTGTGCGGCTTGTCCGTGTAGTTTAGTGCCATTAGGTCCCACGGATTTCGCAGCCTCTAGTTAAGTTACCAGTTATACCCAGGAACTGTCCCCAATGTGTTGAGGAGAGGATGTGGATGCAGCGGCACCTACTTCCATATCTATGGGGACCTGTCTTTCATCTCACCATACGGAACAACATCTGATGTATAGTTTATCCCACATATAATAAAAAGCCAATATTTTATCCCTGCACAAGCTCTGGTGCTACTAGACAGTTAGCAGAAATAGACAAGAAAAAATTCAACGAGTCGGCACAACTACTTATGTACACCAGTCATCATTAACAACGCATTGAGGATCCCTATGTCACCAGTGGATGATAGTAATAAGACAATTAAATACCACGGGGATTATGACAAGCATAGCTATACAAAACGGGAGAACAAGCTCACTTGAGCCGAATGGGAGACTTGGACCCAGTCCATGACTACAATGAGTGACTAGCCATTCGCCACACAGCACCATGAGGCAACGGACCACACAAAGGAAATTACAAGAAGGTTTGTTTTCTTGCCAATTGAGTGTATGGAACAACTAAGGAGACCGGACTCCAGTGGCGTACTGACCCGGCCTAAGTAAAGTCACGATGGTTTGGTTCAATGAGAAAGAGCACGTACTACACATGTTCTAAACGTAACTAACCAGCATAATTGCTAACAGCATAACTACTGGATGTATCGGGTAGACATGTTAAAATAGTATGATATCAATTGATGTATACTTCTTTTTTGTTCCAATAAAATATTCTTTAAAAAAAATAAAAAAAAAAAGGGGACGTTAGATTAGTAAAGTGCTGTAGTTTGAATAAATACAATTTTGATGCTACTATGGATGAAATTAATGTTAGATGAATTGTAGCCAGAGTCGGCTCCAGGTTCCAGTAGGCCCCCTGGCGAACAGAGCCTCAATGTGGCCCCTTTGAAGTGAAATCGAGTGGCAGCACTTCAAAAATTGGACGAAACGGAAAAAAGTTCGCCTGCTCCCAAAAATATTCCCGTTGTTTATCATCCCAAACAGCCCTCCCTCATGGTTAGTTATATATAACCCCCTCACACTCCAGGATCAGTAGATAGTAGCCCCGTTCACCCAATATGATTCATTAGATACAGCCTTATGTGGGACCCCAGCGCTCTGGGCCTGGAACTCCCAGGCTAACATACACACACTAATTGCTGATTAACGAGTTAAACGTACAGAATTATCGTAGTCACATCTTGCACAGTCCAATTTGGCACTAATTAAAGTGTACGGTTATAGAGAACAAAAGTCCGGGCCTCAGCTCTGTCGCAGCAGGAAAATTCACCCGCGAAGAAGAGATATGTGACAGCATATTTCAATTATTGCAATGAAATGTATATAATATTAAGAAACAAGACAGAACAAAACTGGTATCTTGGCTCATTATAGCACCGAATGGAAAAAAAAAAGATAACGCGTTATTGTAGAAGTGTGCTCACAGCCGTTTGACCCCATGATCATCTAATTATATTTGTGGAGGGGGGATAACGTGACATCAGAATGTCCTTTTTAGTCCCCCACTACATTTTCCCAACACCCCAATACAAAAGTGCTTTACATTCATGTGTATCTATAACTACGGTCGGGACCCCAGCCGTAGGCGGATCCCGTAGCTGTTTATATGTTACACATCTCAATTCCGTGCGATCACAAATACCACAACTTGTTTAAGGTAAAGAGGCGTTATGCAAAATTGCTATTCGCTAATTAACACTTGGTTTTAACGGATCTCCAGCGGCTACCCCACTGCTTATGTAGGTAATTTGCCTAAATCGTTGGCCTGACTCACTCGTAATCTGGAGAGTGAAAACTTTTAGAAGCAGACGTCAGAGCTCGAGCGGGAATACCTTATGACTTTCTAATGTTTTTTGTTGGGGGTTTTCTGAATTGGCCCAAAGTAGCATCCAGCTCCGTGTGGAATTATGGTGTTGCTAACAGAGAGGGAATACTAGGATTTTAGTGTTCTGATCCATGGGAATAATACATTCAGTAGTGAAATAGTGAAAATAGTGAATTGTCATGAATATTTTTCAAATTCCCACATATTTCATACCCATCAGGTCTGTAGAGGATGAGGTATCAAATGTATAGGCTGTGGTTCTTTTTTCTTTCTGTGCTACAGGAAAACAAATGTCTCCTTCTAGCAGCTCCGCCTCCCCTATCACAGCATGTAGTCTCACAGCATGTTTACTATTTTATGCTAGGTTTTTGACAACTTAAATTGTGGTATTACAACCGTTCTCAATATCTTTTGTTAATTTTAAAGGAGATCTCCCATTAATAAAATCAAGCATGATAAACCCTTAAGTATTAGATGTCTACATGGTGAATGTTCTTTATTGTGCCTTATAAAATCAACTGTTATAATCATGCACTAAGAGCCTGATGGGGTCACAGGCTGTTGCACTGTGCAGAAAACAGGTCTCTTATCTCACTGCACTCCTGCTGCTGCCACTAGATTACACTAGATTGAAGGGCAGCAAGTAGTTGCGGCAACCCTACGCTTGTCGTGGCAGGTTTTGATGGAAATACCGGGCGCAGCTCGGGGGAGCTGGGGCGAGGCTAAGTGTCGTTAGTGTTTTAAACCGCGGTAGGGTAAGCGGTTTTAACACACTTTTAAACGATAGACGGCGCAGGCAGGTACCGCGTGCGGCGCTTACCGCGGTTTTTAAAAACACTAACGAAAATAGGCTCCGGCACCAGCTCACCCATCGGAAACCTGCCCACTACAGTTGGTAGGTTGGGGTGTCCTAAGATAAGACAGTTCTGCTTTCTGTTGAACAACCTGTGAATTTGCAGCACTGGGAGCTCTGCGTAACAGAGCCGGCTAGGCAAGTCCAAATTAATGTAAGTAATAGAAGAAACAAAACATACAGGTTATATCCTTACTAACCAAAATAATTGCTGCCCAAAAGTACCAATATTTCAGGATAAACATGTAATTTATTCTTTATACTGTATAGATAAGCTGTATATAAGAATTTTACATTTTTGTTTAAATAAAAAATGTTAATATTCAAACAAAAATATAAGGAGAAAGCACAGTCCCGGTGCCTGGATTCAGATGAGTAAGTGTCCTGGGTTTATCGATGATGGATTTTGATGCGTAGATTTCCTTTATGATTTGACCCCTTAATTTATCAGTTCGGAACTCCAAATGGAGTTGCGGTGTAGATGTAGAGCAGGGGGGATTTATTCCCTGGCTGCCATACTTCTTTATGGCTGGATAAAAGTATTAATTTCCCTTCAAAGCAAGTAACCATTAGCACTTTAGTGTTGCCAATCCCTTATGTTTGTGTGATTTGCTTTTTTATGTTTGGACATTATTCTAGAGTTGTGGTTTGTTATGTTGCCGCTAAATAAGCAGAGTGGGGTCTCACATTTTTTTAACTTTAGGGTGAAGACAGAAGAAACATTCATCTGTAACCATTTAACCCCTTAGAGGCCCAGTAATAAAGCAACCATATCATCTTGTGTTCAGTGGCGGCTATGCACCATTGCTCTGCAGCAAACATCACGGGGATCCATAACATCTTTCTACAGAACAGCAGCTTAGATGTCCCTGCACCAACATCACTGTATGCATTAACCCTTTATTGTGGCATTGCTGTGTGCATTGACCCTGTACTGTGGCATCGCGTGTTGCATTGACCCGTTACTGCTTGTATCTCGTGGCATGTGCCTGTACTGGACATCCATGTGTGATTCCTCGTACTTGTGAACATCATGAGAGCATTATCCTTTATCTACATGGCGGTGATTATGGCGTAATGGTACAGGGCTGGTGCATTGCCCTGTACTTTGAACATGCTCTCTGCATAACCCATGTATGTGACACGCTTTATGTGTATTATCCCTGTTATGACATCACGTGTGTATGATCCCTGTACTATGACAGTGTTTTGTGAATTTTCCCTCTGCTCTGTATTGCGGTGTGCAATTACAGCTATACTGTGCATTGCTGTGTGGATTTATCGCTGTACTTTGACATTGGCGTGATATACCTGACTCGACATCAATGGGTTGACACGTGGTTATGGGTCCAATAGATAACTGGGTGACGGATTTAAGGGCGAAATAATGGCTTTGTGGTTAGTCATTACAGCCTTCAGCACTGGGGTCCTGGGTTCAAGTCCCAGTGTAAACATCTGCCAAAGAGTTCTCTCTGTGTTTGCATGGGTTTCCCCGGGCCCCGGTTCTCCCCACTCCACAGATAATGTAGTGTAATTAGATTGTAAGGCATATTGGGACAGGGGAGATAGGAAAGCTCGTTAGTGCTGCGTAATCTGTGTGCGCTAATAATAAAGGACTTACTATCTATTTAAATAAAGTTGAAACCTACTTGGTTCTAGACTACGAGAAGGTCTTCAAGAAATCGACCATCAGAAATACGATAATGTACTTACTCACCGAAGGTGTGTCTTTCCATATTACGAGTTTATTAAATCTGTTGACGTGCCAAATAACCTAAAAAGTTTTATAAACTTTGCTAATAGCCAGAGGCGCCTCAGGCTAAGTTACCAGAGTGCCTCCGGCTTGTGTACTAATTTAATTTGTGTACGCCCCACCTTCTTCTTAAACAACAGCCTGGTCCCACTTAGGATCCCTCAGACTGCCTGTGATGTCAGAAGCAGTATCAAAATCTCGTGGAGAATGTCCTTGGCAACCTCCCCACCAAGGCCTAGCTTTTTTTGGGACCTGGTGACAGCTGAGGCAAGAATACCGGAGGGCATGGCTAGTGCGGCCTGGGAATGTGATGTCACGGTGATTGGTTATGGGGGACAGGAGGCATGATCTACAGCCTGGCAGGTCTCCAGCAGGTGGATGTGTGCAGGAGATGCATAGAAAGTACTGTTCTCTCTAGGGTAACCTCTGAGGTGTCTGTTAGGATGAATTCGTGGGTAATGGGTGGGGAGGCTTAATGGTAGACAGCGATATCCAGGGATCAGCGGAGGCAATGTGTGCAAAACCAACTTACGTTCTTTATGACAGCAATGCAAACGGCCCAAAAGGGTAACAGCTGATTATTTATGCTGAATGGTCATGGAGATGTGGTCTGTGGACGGTGCACGAAGGCTGATAGTAGAGAAGGCGGGCTGGAATGGTTCAGATGGGAACACGGTCCACAAGTGGTGAAGTTGGGCTTAAGTAATCCAGACTTGCCCTGTGTGCCGATGGCAGCAGGCTTGATGCACTGAGAAGTGCTCCTGGGATGAGGCCTTGAAGACAGCCACTGAAGGTGTGTCTGATCAACTCCGAGCTGAGCAGACTCCGAGGACAGACAGACCGAACTAAGATCAGAGGTAAAAGAACATGTGCTCTCACCCAAATGGGGGTGGTATTTGGTATTTCTATCTCCCCCTGATCAGGTTGGTAGCACCTCCCAATCACCTCCAGCTTGCAAAAACGACACATCATTGGATAATGACATACACCAGTTACGGTGCCTTGCCAGGAAGTATCTACAGCTAAACAATAAACTTCGATATATCAGAGTCTAGAACCGTTCTAGCGGTGGGTGATACAATCTCCTAACAGATACGCCCTGGAGAGGGCGCTATTCGAAGTTCCAGCCCCTTGCTATGCTTGACAGGGGTGTGCACTTACACCAGCCGATGTGCAAAAGGCTGTTCAGCCCGCATTGCTGAGTCAAGAAGAATTGGAGGTCTACAGAAATTATCAGTACCTAGAGCCGGAAACGCTTAGGAGAGCCTCCAGCTCATTAGCATATTTTATAAACTCTGTTTTAGGTAACCAAACTGTACTATAGATGGGGTTTCAAAAAACAGAATAGGAAAAAACGACATCTGGTGATTAAGTACATTATAGACTTAACCAATAGTGTAGTGGCCTAATGATAAGTCTAATATTGTGAAGCAGTTCACTATGTGACCAGCAGTTATCTCAGGACAGGCTGGTTATGAATGTGTACTGTTATAGTCCAAGGGCCATATTAAGGTGAATTCTTCCAACACATGTTCCAGTAATACAGCAACACCTCAGCAATAAAGACAATCTCAAGAAGCGACACTTCTCATGTGAGAGAGAGTAACCGGCAGTTTGGCAGCGAGACCCAAAGCGCTTGTAATGTCCAAATGCATTTCTCATATAAGATGTCTCTGTAAGATGTAGGCAGTTAAATAGTTTTTAAAAAAATTAATTTTTTTTTTTAAAAAAAAAAAAATGCTGATACATATCAAGAGTTGGCACATGTCATGCGTGTAACGTCTTCCTCCATCCATCCGACCCTTAGTATTCGACACAGGATTGTGAGGCCATCCTTATCTTTATCTTTAAGAGTTCTATCACATTTGGGTGGCAGGGAGCCAGCGCCACATTATAGGATCCTACAAGAAGAGGCCGTCTATAGCATTCAGAAGTAGATTGGGTGTATCTTTTCTCTATGACAGTGGAAATGATTGTAACGAATTGAGCAATGAATGTAGTGAGAGATGAAGACAAGGCGCCCAAGGCCTATCCATATCAACACTATCCGACTTGTCTGATCCCAAGATGTGAAGCAACAGCTCATACCATGTGACTCCATCACTCGCTTTAGGTCCGACCATAATTTCCTGGGGGTTTAGACCAGGAACCTGCACCATGAGTGGTCTGCTCAGGCGTGGGACAACAAAGGAAGTGAGTCCATTGTCAGAGGAAAGTGAAGTCCTATATGTCATGAGGAATGTTGACGGCCCCCATGTCCAAGAAGGCAACCATGGACCAAAGCTCCCCTAGAACAGTGGTGGTGAACCTATGGCCACGGGGGTGGCAGAGGTGATGGCACCTCAGAGCCTTTTCACTTCAGCACAGAATTGTAGACGTGCTCAAGGCTTCCTCATGACGGTCAAGATATGGAATGCTATGCTCAGTGCTATTTTAAAGCGGAACCTCTTGGCTGCACAGGGCTGCCACAAGAAGTGAGAAGGTGGGGGACAGAGATGGATTATCGTTGGAGATCTGCTCTTCTGTTCCCCTATCTTCCTCGTCCGGGGACCTGGAAGGAAGCTATAATCCAAAAGTTCCCATCTTCTCTATTGATAGGACGCCAATACATAACCTGTGATACAGGTGGGATCAGTAGGTTACGCTTAAATTGTCATGTGGCCCTTTTGTGAAATAAAGAAGGTTCTGGTGGTAGGTTGGGGCAATCTCTCTGTTCTAAAAGGTTCGCCGATCATATGTCCGAGAACTCCAGGTTTACGGTAAATTGTGGCCTGATGCAGATACAAAAAGCGGAATACGGGAGCAGTACGGAAGAGCTTTCTTTTTTTCCCCACCCCTGCTCAACCTTTTAAAAGTAGTGATGGTAAACCTATGAGAACGGGGCCAGAGGTGGCAATCGGAGCCCTTTCTGTGGGCCACCCAGGCTGTCACCCCTAGAATAGAGTTCACCAGACAGGACTTGAAGCTACATGCAGTCCTAGACATCTTGAGATGTGCTCTTCACTGCTTTTTTAAGGGGGACACATCCTTGACTGATTGGAACTGCAGGTGAAGAAGGTCGGTATGAACGGGGTAGGTTATCTTCTCTTGTGACCCCAGTTCTACCTGACAGAGTGAATTGGAGAGAAGCTTAAATGAGTCTGTGAAACAATTAATGTTGTGGAAGAACAGGGGAGCAATAAGTATGTTTAAATTGTGCAGGGTTGGCAGCTTGATGGTAAAATAGTGGGGTCTGTTGGTTGTAGGTTGGGCCACCTGCTCTGAAAAGGTTCACCATCGACTCCTTTAACCCCTTACGGACGCAGCTGTTTGCAGGTTAAAGGCTCGGCGAACTGCTTTTGGAAAATTTGACCAGTGTTCTCTCGATGTCTGGTAAATGAACTTTTCAACGCTTTAAGAGTATCTCTGTGATTTTGAGGATTGTTTTCTCGAGTGAGACATTGTAGTTTTATGTTAGTAGTGTCATCAGGTGATCGTTCCTTTTTGGGGGGTGGAAAAATTCAAAAATTTAGGGAAAACAATTGAAAAAATGACTATGTCAAAAGTGGTTTCAAATGTTATAAATTTTTAGACAAAAAGTAGATACTACCCCCAGCGCAAATTTTTTTGATAGAAACGAGTGATTTGAATGGTCTTCTTTTATATCACATTAATTTGTTACGTTCCATTATTGTTAGGGATGTGAGAAGGTTTGAAGTTTTAGTAGCAACTTCTCAGATTTATTGAAATTTGAAACAGAATGGAGAACTTTTTCTGGGGCATCGAATTGTCAGTTTGGAAGTGCTCTATAACGGTCTTAGACTATAATACCCCACAAGGAGACACGAAATTATGAATGGACCTAAACACTAACCTATCAAATTCAGCATTAAGAAGTATGTAACCCTTATCATTTTTCCGGGAAGCATATGGAAGAATGGAGTGGAAATTTTGAAAATTCAAATTTTTTGTGATTTCAATCTTTCCCAATTTAGCCCTAAAAACGGGATAATTCAGGAAGGAAGTTGAGAGGTAAAATATATTCATAATTCTTGGACCATGCCTGGAGTCTTACGAGTAACGGCAATACCAGAAGACAATGGGATTGGCCAGCTGCTGTTTCCACGCACATCGATGTCCAGAACAGGTTAGGCCCTTATACACTGGCGTTTTTCACGCGCGAGTTCGCGCGGCATTGACGCGCAGCAGAACTCGCATGCAGCTCTGTGTCCCATTTGGTAATTCCCAATGCGGTCTTTCTCATTGGCTGGTTTCAACGCGACGTTGGCTGGCGTCGTTTGCGCTACGCGCGTCAACAATCGAAGCATGCTCTATTTTTTGCTGATTAACGCGAATTTCAGCCCATGCAAGTATATGGGGGCCGTATCAAAAACGCATTGCACTCGCAACCATTGCAGTGCAATGCGAGGGCAAAGGCGTTTAAAAAACGGAAGGGTGCTAGGTGACCAGTAAACAGTATTTCCATGCTCGCGAACGATCATTTAGATTAAAAAAAAACACAATGAAGACCCGTGAAGAATAGATAAAACAGTGAACACAGTGAAGACGTGACCACAGGATCATTAAGATAAAAACCAGTGCGAAACACAGTGCAGGAATAGATTACAGATTTCGGCACATGGCTTAATTGTCGGAGATACACGGCGGAACGGCTCTGCGAGACAAAATAGCATGTGAGAAGAACAACGATATATGTTTGTAAGACAGAAGACAGTGCAGATGTATGGACACATTGCAATGTGTTCTTTACACACAGTATATCTGTGTTGTTCCACATGCTATTTGTGTCGCACGCCCGCGCGATCTCCCGACAAGTCAGCGATGTGCCGAACATCTGTACTATCTGCACTGTGTTCTGCACGGGTTTTTTATCTTAGAATGATCCTGTGGTCCCGGTTCTTCACTGTTGTCACTGGTTTATTATTTTCACTGTTACTTCACATCTGCTAACTTGTCGCGGAGATACTATTACGCGCGCGGAACAGTGCAGAATAGATCGCAGATGTTGACAACTTATCAGAAGAAGTATTTTATCAGTTAATAAAAACCATTTTATCCCGACACCGTGGTCCCCTTTGAAAAAAGTCCCATTGACTTAAAAAAACGCGAGTTGAAAAAAACGAACCGAAATGACGACAAAAAAACCTGCGCGAACAAAAATGAGAAACAAAAACGCCAAGCAAAAACGTCGTTTGTTCACGCCTGGTGCACCCGCACGTGAAAGAGCACTGGACAGACATAGAAGGGGACACTGTATGCGGTTAGCGATCCGGGAATTTGGAAGGACAATTTGGCTGCAAATATTTTGTTGGTGCCCACAGTGTAATTCAGAAGAGCCACTTGAAGTAAAAGTACATAGAAAACCACCCCAAATGTCACCCATTCCGGCAACTAGACCCCTCAAAGAATTTATCGGTGGTGTGTGCGTGAGCATTTTTAACCCCCGACACGTGGTCAAATTGAATGCCCAAAGTAAATGGTGTGCGAGTAAAAATTGTTGTTTTTATCGTACATACAAAAAATGTCATTTCGTGACATGCCAACTATACACAGGCCCAACCCAGGCCACTTAGACAAACACCCAAAATCATTTGCGGGGTTTGTCACCGAGTGACAGCATTCACACATAACACACTGTGCCAATAATTACAGACTGGGCGCACAGAGGGATTGAGAACGGAAGGAGTGAAATTGATTTCGAGAGCCGTTGTCACAGTGAGTAGATGAGATTTGGAGTGCCAGTGTCATTGTTGGCAGGGCCGTGGTATGCTGTGCCAGTTTGCATGAGAGACCCCAATAAATGATACCTTACGGAACCTAGACCCCTCAAAGAATTTATCGGGTGGTTGTGATGGAGCATGTAACCCCCGACACGCTGCGTCAAAATAAAGCCAAGTAAATGGGTTAGGCATAGTAAAAATTGCTTTTTTTATCTCAAAACATGTCATTTTAGTGCCTCATATACTGTGCCCAACTCCGCTGCCACTTAGACAAACACCCCAAAAATCATTTGCAGGTGGTTCCCGAGTACAGCCGCAAAACAAATACCATGCCACATACTTGTGACCACACTCATTTACAGATGGGCACCACAGAAGGAGATGAAAACAGCAGGAGTGAAAATTGTTAGATTTCAGTCCGTTTCACAGTTTGATATGGCAGCTGCCATGTCATGGTTGGCAGTGCCGTGAGGTGCCAGTGCAATAGAACCAGTACTTCAGACACAATAGAAAAAATGATACCAACGGAAACTAGACCCCTCAAAGAATTTATGGTGGTGTGGTGAGCATTTAACCCCCCGAACACGCTGGTCAAATATTTTACGGCGAACGTATAATGGGGCAGAGTTAAAAATTGCGTTTTTATCTCAAAAAGGTGTCTAATTTGAGTGCCTCACATATCTCGTGCCATACGCATGCCACTTTAGAACACCACACCGGCAACAAATCATGTCTGCGGTTGTAGTCTTTCGACCGCTACAGCACTACCCAGGCCCACCATGTGCACACAATAATTTACCTCAGAATAACTGGGAACGCACGAAGGGCTGAAAAGGGGCAGGGAGGAAATTTTGATTTGCCAGCTCCGTTTTCACAGGTGTTGGATCTTGGAGGCTCAACAGACTCATGTTGGCAGGGCCCGTACCGCCCTAGGGGTGCAAGTGCAATAGAACCCACAATAAATGATACCATTACGGAAAACGTGGACCCCCCTTCAAAGAATTATCGGACGGGTTGTACGGGTACGCATTTCTAACCGACACGCTGGTCAAAATTAAATGCAAAGTAAATGGTTGCACCGAGTAAAAAAGTGCACGCGTTTTGATCTCAAAAATGTCATTATGAGTGCGACTCAGGATATGTGCCACCTAGACCGCAAGCCACTTGAGACACAACACCACACACAAAAATCATCTGCGGGTTGTCTGAGTACAAGCAATACCAAACAGTGCCAATATTTACAGATGGGCACACAGAAGGGGATGAAAACGGGAAGGATTGAAAAATTGAGATTTTCCAGCTCCGGTATCCAATGTTGGCGATTGGAGGCCATGTCATGTTCTGAGGCAGGGCGCCCCGTGTGGTTGAGTCGCCCTCATGTATGCCCAATCAGACAACACCAATAATGATACCATTGATACGAGAAAATTAGACCTCAAAGCAATTTATCGGTGGGATGGTGAGCATTTTAACCCCGGCACACGCTGGTCAAAATTAAATGCAAAGTAAATGGTGCAGAGTAAAAAATTGCGTTTATGTCGTCAAAAATGTCATGTTAGTTGCCTCATTGTACTGTGCCCAACCATGCACTTTTTAGGACAAAACACCCCAAAAATCATTCTGCGGGTTGTCCCGGTACGAGCTAAGTACCAACATGTGCCAATAATTTACAGCGGGCACAGGCAGGGGTAGGCTATTTAAAGAAGCCCAATTTTAGGTGTGTTGGATAAGCTGCGTTTTTCACGGATGGGATAATGGGGGGTACCCCCGAGTTTTTGGTATCCAACGATTACAATAGAACCCCCCAAGTAGCTGAAAACCTTATGTTTGGTATTAATGAAGGCCCCCTCAAAGAAGTGTATGTCGGCTGAGTGATGAGCATTTAGCCCCCATACACGCTGGCCAAAATAGATGTGCCCAAAGTAAATGGTGCAGAGTCAAAAATTGTGTTTTATCTCAAAAATGTTCATTTTAGTGCCTAGGCTGTGGCCCAACCATGACTTTAGCAAACACCCAAAATCAGTTTGAGGGTTTTTTATAACTTTTATTTGTCTCCGATTTGTTATCACAGCAATACCACATCAATTTGTTTGGAGACATAATTACAGGCTGGGCAATCTTTTGGCAGGGGTTCCGGACTAAAGAAGCACAATTTAGGTTTTTCAAGCTTCGTTGTTTCACTAGATTGGTAATGGGGTGGTACCCCCGAGCTTTGTTTTTTTTTTTTGTGGTACCATACAATAGGAAACCCCCAAGTAGTGTGAACCTATTTGGAAAGGGCACCCCTCAAAGTAAGAATGTAATGTAGGTTGTTAATGAGCATTTTAACCCCAACACGCTGGCCAAAATGAAGTGCCAAAGTAAATGGTGCAGGTTATGCGAGAGTTGTAAGAAAATGTGGTTTATGTCTCAGAAATGTGGTTTCTAAAACCAAAACCTTAGTGCACTCATGTAATGTGCCCATGACCGCCATGCCACTTCTAGACAAACACCCCAAAAATATTCTGCGAGTGATTCCCTCTGGCTGTTCCGGAGAGACAGCAATAACACACAGTGACCAATTAATTACAGGTGGGGCACCCGGCGAGGGGTAGGAATAGAAATGAAGCACAATAAGTTTGAGGTTTTCAAGCGTCGTTTTCACTAGATTGCGTACTAAATGGCGGGGTACCCCGAGGTACCAGTACACAAGGCATACACCCAAAGTGTCGTGAAACACTATGTGAGAAAGGAGACCGACTCAACATTTATGTAGGATTGATGAGCATTTTTAAACCCCCAACACGCTGGCCAAAATTGGTGCAAAGTAAGTAAAGGTGCAGAGCAGTAAAAATTGTATTTTTTATCTCAAAAATGTCATTTTTAGTGCCTCATGTACTGTGCCCAACCCATGCCACTTTAGACAAACACCCAAAAAATCATCTGCGGGTTGTCCCGAGTACAGCATAGCACACAACATGTGCCAATAATTTACAGGCTGGGCACACGGCAGGGGTTCAGGAATAAAGACGCCACAATAATTTAGGTTTTCAAGCTCGGGTCATACTTGGTAATGGGGGTACCCCCGAGGTACCAGTTACAATCAAGAAACCCCAAGTAGTGAACCCATTTTGGAAAGGGCCCACCCCTCAAAGAATGTATTGTAGTTGTATGAGCATTTAACCACAGGTGCCTTGGACTCAAATATGATAATACAGAGTGCGTAGTGCCAGAGCAAACAAATTGTATTTGCAATTTATTCATGATTAAATTGCCATTGAAGTGACAAAAGTTATTTTTGCCCAACTCATGCCGACTTTAGACAAACACCCAAATGACACAAAATCATTTCTGCGGAGTTACCCCGGTTGTTTTAGGGCAATACCACATTAGGATGGGCACTAATCTGTAGCGGCATTGGGACCGACAGGGCTCAAAAGGGAATACTTGTTGGCGCACAAGCAATTGATACTTTTTTTTCCTTTTTGTGCATCATGAAAGATTTGTAAAGATGCTCCAAATAAGGGACCAGCACACAGTCGAAGACAACTCCATAAGAACTTGCCGCCTATTTGGAAACTACAAAATCCTCTTCTGGCCAGAATTAATACTTCCGCCTAGGGAGTAAGTGTAGCATGTTTGACCCACAGGTGGACTCCCTGACAAAGTGATATGGATAGTGCCATGTAGTAAAAAATATCAATTTGACAGTTTTGTGCCACGGAGGCCAGCGCGACACGGCCACAAACACCTAAAAATCTGATGCAGTCGTTTCACGGGTAAAGCATACGGGGACAGTCATCTACGCGGCTGGGCACAACGGCAGGAGCTCTTAGAAGGGAAGCTGCGGCAGCGGCAGAAGTATAGACAGCTGTGCGTCAGTGTAACAACAGGTACTCTAAAAGCCAGGGCTGTATGATTAAAAGTCGAAGCAATCTTTCATACATAACCCTGTTTTCTGGCGCCAGTTAACAGTGATGAATGGGTTGTCCTTCTAATGCCATTTTGAGAACACCTGACTCGTTTGTGACCTTCATTGCGGATGATTGGGGAACTACTCCTGGAAAGTGCTGCCTGGTACAATACGTGATGTGGCCTCACTTCCAGAAGGTGCTAGCACTCTCCTTCTGTCTCCAAAAAGAAGTACTTTATTACCACCTCTTGAAATTCCAGGAAAGTTCCCCCTCTGGCCGGCATATCGAATTGCAGCACATGCAGTAGCACAAAGCATATACAGGCCTCTGCATGTGTGCACGGCGCTTCTTGGTACACACCCTCGACTTCGCCCATGCATGGTACGGCTGAAGCACCTGGTCAGACAAGTTTCCACCCCTCCCATGTATTGGTTATCATCTAAAATACAGTCTGGCTGCGGGTTTCCTGTACTGCACCTCTACTGGGAAGGGGGTGGTGGTGTGCTCATGTCTTGTGGTAATACAAGGACCTCTCCTTGTCCTTTCTTAAGCACACAGTACAGATCGTCTGCATATGCCGTGCTTTCCGTGCCTTTTAAGTATGTTTGCCCAAGCACGCGAATTAGGGAGCTACATCTACCTGATTTACCGGCGAAATACAGAGACGCCATGCGCAGTATTTCTGGATTGGTGAGTCGGCAACTGAAGCAGGGATGTGCTGAGTGTAGAAAAATTGTCCAGGTAGATGTGGGATATCCTGTTCCAGAGGGGGCAGTGCACTAAATCCCACACTATCTTCCTGTAACACCGCAGTGAAAGGGGGGCACATTTCGGGGGGCAAGTAGTCGTGGAGTCCTTCCCCTTACATATACCCTGAACTTGCTATGTGTCCCCTGATGGGAACTTTCGCACAGCTACATATCAAGTCTTCACCCACATACCTTGAGACCACACTTCTTCTGGGCCGTGACTGGACACGGAACTTGAAGTCTCCCTTGACTTGTACCGGGGCCTGGCACTATGCTCACCCGTTTGGCGGGGAGTATATGCACGGGCAAACGTGGCACTAAAATGATCATAATAGTGGGCCTGAACTAAATATATATGCATCCTAAACTGCACCGAGTTCAACTACGGGTGGGTACTGTGTAGTTTCTCAGAGGATGACACTCACAGATTATGGATGGGCTTCCAAAGCGCATCCTGCCTCGTATTGCAATGCCGGAACATGGGGGTTGTGGACAGTAGGTCTGTGCTCCAGTAGTCCTGATTGAAGGCTTCTTTACTATCCCCATAATGGAAGTAGTAGTGACACGCCCACCGATCGATGCATCTCTGCCTGCACGTAAGGACGGAAGCCGGGTCCACCTGTAGGGTTGTGCATTGTCACAAAGAGGACGATGGAGCGGTTTGGCAATATGGTGTGCAGCGTTAGAGGATTTGGGTTGATGATATATATCTGACTATGTCGCACCGCCCTCATCAACAAAAAACTTTAAAAAAGGCCCACAGCTCGTGTGGCCACCGTGTCGGTCAAAGTAATGCTAGGATTGGCACCGTTAAATCGAGGGACCTGAGGCCAGGTATAATGAACTGGGGGTCATACATCCCAGAGGGAGATTCAGTGGAAGCGCCAGCCGCTCTCCTGCAGGAAAGAACCAGAAACTTCTCCGCAGAAGTACCAAGGCAGCACACTCATGACGTAAGAAGTCACAGGCACTTCTCCTGCAGAAGTCAGGCATTCTCCTGAAGATAGTCCCAGGACACTCTCCGGCCAGACAGTCACCTGGAAACCGTACGGCGCATTCTTAGGGGGTCCTTCCAGGACTAGAAGATGAAGCAGAGAGGAGATGAGATAAGTAAAAGGGGGACCATCAATCCCCACTAGCTGACTCGGTGTTCCGAGGCAAGCATGTTTATATGCCTCCTCCAACACGGTGTTCGTCTTCTGAGACAGGCACACAAAAAAAAAAATAGAGAACTAGAAAAAATTAGATAATGTGCACCAAATGACACGAAATAAACGTTAGCAGGACACACAACAACAAAACCATGATACTGCACCCAACAATACACGGACCCGAACCAGCCCCAGATGGCACAGCACAAACAAATAATGTGCCTCAACTACACGGAGAATGTATTGCCGCACCGATACCCTGATATACACAAACAAAAAAAGAGACATGCACCTCCACGCACCCAAACGGACCCGGCCGCCACAAGGCCCCACAACAAATACTGCGCCCTCTCACCCTACCCTCACGGACACTAGCCGGACAGAAGCAAATCAAAAATACTGATGTAGCAATAAATACAGGACAGCCAGACTACAGATACGGCAAACAAAAAAAAAAGTAGAATGGCCATGACACACCATAACCACACGGACAAGCCGCACAGATGGAACAAAAAAACCGGGTGCGCATAAAATACCGACAATGCCGCACAGATAGACACAAAAAAAAAAAAGAGAGGCCAAACCAAACCACACGGACAAGCCGCCCACAGATTGGAACACAAAAAAATAATGCGACTAAAACTACAAGGACAGCCGCCACAGATACGCACACAAAAAAATAATGTGCATAAACTACAAGACAAGCCGCACAGATAGAACACAAAAAAAAAAAAAGAGAATGCACAACAAACCACACGGATCCAGTGCGCACGACGATTCTGGCACACAAAAAAATAATGTGGGGTTTCTATTGCACTGGCACCTCACGGGCCCTGCCAACATGACATGGCACTCCAAATCCAAACATGTGAAAACGGAGCTGGAAAATCAAAATTTCACTCCTTCCGTTCTCATCCCTTCTGTGCGCCCAGTCTGTAAATTATTGGCACATGTGTGGTATTGCTGTACTCGGGACAACCCGCAGAATGATTTTTGGGGTGTTTGTCTAAAGTGGCATGGGTTGGGCACAGTATATGAGGCACTAAAATGACATTTTTGAGATAAAAACACAATTTTTACTCTGCACCATTTACTTTGCATTCAATTTTGACCAGCGTGTCGGGGGTTAAAATGCTCACCACAACCACCGATAAATTCTTTGAGGGGTCTAGTTTCCGAAATGGTGACATTTTGGGGGGTTTTCTATTGTACTTTTACTTCAGGGGCTCTTCAATTACACTGTGGCACCACAAAATATTTGCAGCCAAATTGGCCTTCCAAATTCCCGGTATCGCTAACTCTGTTCTGGACATCGATGTGCGGGGAAACAGCAGCTGACATCCACATGTCTGGTATTGCCGTACTCGGAAGAAGCAGGGCAAGAAATTAGGAATATATATTTACCTCAAATTCCTTCTGAATGTATCCGTTTTAGGGCTAAATTGGAAAGATTGAAATCAAAAATTGAAATTTCAAAATTTCCACTCCATTTTCATATGCTTCCGGAAAAATAATTAAAGGGTTAACAGACTTCTTAAATGCTGATTTGAATAGGTTGAGATGTTAGGTTCATAAATTGGTGTTACTTGTGGGGGTATATAGTACATAAGCCTTTATAGAGCACTTCCAAACTGAATTGATCACCAAAAAGTTCGCATTTTTCAAATTTCAAGAAAATCTGAGAAGTTGCTACTAAAACTTCAAACCTTCTCACATCCATAAAAATAATGGAAACGTAAAACAAATTATGGATATAAAAAGAAGACCAATGGCAAAAGGTTTCTATCAAAAAAAATTTGTGGTATCACTTTTTGTCTAAAAATTATAACATTTGAAACTTTGAAAATAGTCATTTTTTTCAAATTTTTCCTAAATTTTTGAATTTTTACCCCCCAAAAAAGGAACGGATCACTGAAATGACACTACTAACATAAACTACAATGTCTCACGAGAAAACAATCTCAAAATCACAGAGATATCTTAAAGCGTTGAAAAGTTATTACCACAGGAAGAGACACTGGTCAAATTTCCAAAAAAAGTTGCGAGCCTTAACCTGCAAACAGGCTGCGTCCTTAAGGGGTTAATAGATCTGGCCCTCTGTGTGGTAGTACACACAAATCTGATCTTTAGTATAAAATATACTGATGGATTCTTTAGCGATACCCCTAACACCCATCTAAATGTAGTTTTCCTAATGAATGATTAGGGTTTAGAATTTATAGAGTGGTTTTAAAATTCATGTAACCTTACTATCAGAGCTGTAATACATCAAAATATCCAGCTCCATCTTATAAGCATTTCCATGGTCATAGCATGCCCCCATGTTCCTTCATCATGCCATCTATGTTACAAACACCTCATCCATGTCATCATAAAAGCATTTCCATTGTGATGTGGCGTCATGATGATAGGAAGGCGTACTTACACTAAGGACTGATGGAAAACAATTCTAACTTACTACTTACTCACAGGAATCCTAAGCACCATGGCCCCAATCCAAAAAAAAAGAAGATAGCGCAGTGGAGGAATAATACGCCAGTTAGCCTTCTCTGACACTGGATACTTCAAATTCATGCCTATTGCCCAATTTAGGCTCCATTACCGGGGCCATAGCGGTGATGTTCCACACCTGGATATATACGGCCCCATAGACACCTTGGGTGCTGTGTGCGTATAGTGACCCAACATTTTGCCTCACCGTACTGTCACGACTATTTCCTATGTAGGTTGGGGGGTTGAGCAGCACTCATCCCTCCTCCGTCTCCAGCGTCAACCCGTCTGATCATCCGTATGATCCACCGGGCTATTTATGGACGGACAAGCACCATTATTAGAATGTAATCCTGTGGTGTTGCAAAGGGAAGGTGCCAACCATTGATCCCTCATACTGCCACTTCCATGTAGTGTCTTAAATTAACATTACGTAAGAATCTAGGGAACCTACCTTGGGGCATTCGGAAGTGTCCAAACCCTCATACACCCGTGTCTTATCCGGAATGAAGACTATTTCATTGTCCCCCATCGTGGGAGACCTCCTAGGCTCGAGGTACAGATTAAGAAAACTCACCCTACGAACTTCGAGGCCTGCGCAGGAGTTACTTGTTCCGGGAGATATGAGCGACATAGATCATTTGTTTCCGCGCCCTTTCGTGGGAGAGTCATCAGCCAGCGTTCTGCCGTGACTGTATGTACCGTGAAAAATATCCAACCATTAATACAGCTTTTCTAAACATACTATACCGATTAGTAGGAGATTGTGTAGTAGTAGCACAGCGGTGCGAGGCCCAAGCAACGCGAGGGGAAAGCTTACTTCCATTGCAAACCATCGCTGTGGTTCATTAGTGGTGATGTGAAGATAGAGCAGGTGTGTAATTTGGAAAAATCTGCAATCTCTGGGATGGAAAAGAAAGAAGATTCAGAAAAGAGTTTCTGCTTCTTTTCTCCTCAGAATGCTGCCACTCTCTCCTACATCCAAGATTGATTTCCTCTTCCTTCGGGAGCGCACTGGATGGCTCTTCCTACGGGGAACATAACGCCATCTAACAGGTTCTAATGGTTTGAGGGCTCTGGACCTTAGGGTTATACGTGTCCTTTCTCCAAGTGTCAGACCCCCTTTAACATTACATTCTGGTTGAGTAGTCCTGGTCAGTCGGCGGAGCGGTTATTACCGGAGGATCGGGATAAAAAACTTATTGTCCAACCATCAACCCCTTTCGAAAGGGGGAGACCGGCCGCAGGAAATTGGGCATGTAACATTGCTTAGAAGGGGCTGGGGAAAGTGTCCATTGGGTGTAACTGGGCAGAAAGATCCCCCAGCTCTCTGAGATCCTCCTGGGGCATTGTGGGCAGGGGCACGACACATCAGATGCAGCTCGAAAGGGGTCTGCTCCCTGGCTCAGTGTTCCCTACCAGGGAATTATTGTGACACTCTGGTGACACTACCAGTCTGGGGAAGAATCTGGGATGTTTTCCGGGTCATCTGTTGAAAACAAAAGCATAACCTTAACATTGGAAAGATGGTAAAGACAAGAGGAACTACAGACACAAGGAAGGGGTTCCAGCCAACAACCCTGCACTGGACATAGTGTTATGAAGACCTGTGCTTAAAGAACAACTAAAGCCTTAACAACAGGACAAAGAAAGGATATATTATAAACATAGACCTCAGACAAAGAGAGCCCGTTCCTCCCAGCCTCCTTCAGGTTGAGCGTAAACACGGCTCTCGCTGGCCCTTGCAGTGGACAGGACATCAGCACCGCTTGAACCAGAAGGGGCATGGAAGGAGGGGACAGGTGCTCATTGACTACGTTCAATTATAGATTATACAAGGGAACATAGGTCTAGAAGATAAATAAAAAAACCAACGAGTGGGCGGTCGAGAAAATAATACCCACACTCAAAAATATACACCAGAAACACCAATAACCATAATAAAAAAAAATACTACACTACCTCACAGATCAATAGTAACTTTGGATCCTAAATGTCCCACGACCAACAATCTAAAAACTAAAAAATGGAGCTAAACCAACCAAACCAACAATCACCAATCAGTCAGAAGAAAAGTCTACAAACCACCCACACCCCAACGCCACCCAAACAAAAAAAGCGTGAATAAATAAATAACCATCCCTAATAAACATAACACCACGTCATCCGAAACACCACCCCACTATAAAACTAAACCCCTATATACCAAACAATAACAACAATAATAATATACACTTAAAACATCCACAAACGAAACCCTATCAAACAACAAAAACACCAACACCACCACACCACGAAACAAAAATAGACTTAAATCCCCACCTAAAAAAAAAACCAAAACAATAAATGAGCACCTACAAAAAATACCTCAAAAAAAATACCAAATCAAAAAAAACAACGCCCACAAAATAAACACTCACGTAAGAGAGTGTCTAATCACCCAACACAAAGTAACACATAATCACAGACAACAATCAGCACCACATCCACACAAAAATAAACCACATCAACAAAAACCTCCCAATACTACATAACAACAACAAACACAATCACAAAACCAAACAGAACAACTTCACCAATAAAACACCTGCCCCACACCAGAAAATAAAAAAACAATCCCCCACCCAACCACAGCCCCCACAAGACACAAACCACGAAATAGTAAAACTAAACACTCACATCAGAAGGAAATAAAAAAAATATAAAAAAAAAATAATAAAAATAAAAAAAAAATAAAAAAAAAAAAGAAAAAAACATCGCACACGAAAAATAAGAAGTAAAATAATAACAGGACAAACACAGAAAAAAATAAAAAAATAATAGAAATAAAATACAAAAAAAATACAAATAACATTACCCCCAGAGGCAATAAACAGAAAAAACAAAAAAAAAAAATAATATGAAATAAAACAAAAAAAATATAAGACAAAAAAAAAAAAAAAAAAAAAAAAAAAAATAAATAAATATAAAAAACAAAAAAAAAAAAAAATAAAAAAAAAGAAAACAAAACAAAATAAAACAATAACAAATAAAAAATAAAAAACAAAAAAAAAATACAAATTAAAAAAATAAAAAAAAAAAAAAAAAAAAATACCAAAAAAAAAATAAAACAAAAAAAGAAAAATAAACAAATATAAAAATGAGTTATAACAAAAAATAAAACCAGAAAAAATAAAAAAACAAAGCCGGCTGGACACCTGAGGACAGAATGCAAGGGATCTGTGTGCTCATTACAGGCACACTATTCATACATCCTTATCTCATTTTTTTTTCATTGTGTTAGTTAGTGTGCAACTGTTGTACAATCAGGCCAATCACAATCATGGGAGGGATACATTTAGTAAGCTTTTGACTACACCTCCGCATGATTTTCTACTCCATGCCTAGACTGGTTTATATAGAATGCTGAACTTACTACTAGTTTACAGTTTTACTACATCAGGTAGCTCTATATGCATCCGTGCAGATGGGTGACACCTTTTTCTAGCGCGAAGAGCCTAAACTACAACAAAACCAACCCATGTGGCGGGAATTTAAGAGGGAAACCTGTCACCACGCGTTCAAATACAGCTAGTACAGGTTCCTAACTGAGTCCTTTTAACGAACTGCCAAGGCCTTTAAGCTAAATATTGTTTCACCCTTACAGCCCAAACATCACTGTATCGTATATTCATGTGATCGCTCGGGACATCATTGGGCCCCTTAATCATGGGACAGGTGATGTCTCTAAGTCTGGTTACATTTGCAAAGTCACCCATTTATGTGATCTGATCACATGAAAACAACCGAATGCCCTGTGGAAGGCTAGTGTCCCCCCCATGGAGTCAGGCGGGTGAGGTCATGCATGGATCATAGACATACATGGGGTGGCGTTAAATTTAATGACAGGACCATTAGATGACATCATCGCTGGACACATAACATGACGTGTCTAATGAGGTAACAGGACTCCTCTCTCTCTTCTCTCAATCTCCCTCAACGTTCCACAAAGCAGACTGTCTACAGGGAGAACCTGGTACGCCGGTGAATTGCCTATAAGTTTACAAACCAATTTTCTTTTAACATTGGCACCATGGAATGGGACCATTTAGAGATAAGTAGCAATGTTTTTTAATCACAGTTCTTTAATTAAGTCTTTATTTAGGTTTGCATGGCAGGTTCGCTTTAAGAGGACCTGTCACCCCCACCCCCCCCCCACCCAACCTCCACCCCCCCCACCTCACCCCACCCAAAACCACCAAAACCCCGAAATAATAGTCCACCCCCCACTCAACTGGGCCCCTAACCTCTCCTGCCGAGTATCCCCCTTTCCCCTAGCTATTTTGTTTTATTTTTTTTTTTAAATCGTAATGGTCAGACGACGTGGTTTTAACAACACCGAGCCGACCTCTTACAAATAAGAGGTCGATTCCTCATAATATTGGTGGGCTGGCAGTCGGCGTATTCATAGGGGGTGCCGGCCGAACCCTCCCACCAGCAACGCCCCCTACACCTGGACCTGTAGGAGAGCCAGCAGCATGTACTGGACAAGCGGCTATGCTGCGGCGGCCGTGCGGTGCTTTTATTGAGACATTGCCGGACGCATGTTATATATCTTGAAGAAGGCCGGCACTGTCATAAGCCGGCGCCGCCGCTGTCATATCACGCGAGGGTGCCATGTGAATAACCCCCACAACACCGCTGTTAGTGGAACAATCGACTGCGCGGGCCGCATCGCGTAGAGCCTGGCAAGCGATTACACAATCATGTCAGTGATGGAGAAACTTTTAGGGTCCTGAGTGCCCAAACTGCAACTCCCAAAGCCCCCTCAGTTATTGCAGGGTGCCAACCAAAAATAGCAGTACCTTATTGCCCTGTTCAAAACAATGTCCAAGAATACGGGCGCTCCTGAGGACCAGCCAGAACAAAAATGGAAAAATTTTGCATACTTTTGTCTTTTTTCCAAGGTGCCCTCTTACCACAGGTTATAATTGCTGGCCTTGTCCACACACATTCCTTCCCCTCCTTCTACAGACAAGCCCCAACTGCAAGTTAATATCACTATAGAAATATTACTGAAAGCCAGCATCTTCTTGAAAATTTGTGTGGAAACTGCAGAATGATTCCTTTGAGTCCTGTCTGGTGTGCTGGACTATGGCGCCCCCGGGTACCCACAAAAGGGCTCTGAAGTGCCCAAGTGCCGCCCCGCCATCTGTAACCGTGTCCATAAGTTCGCACCCAACGTCCTAATGATAGGGGCGTGCCTGGAGAGTGTCGGCCGCTCCCTTATGAATAACGCCGACTGCAGCCCACCAGTATTAGGATCCGAAACCTCTTGAGTTTGTAAGAGGTCCGATCTGTTTAAAAACCACGTTTCTTCTGACCATAGATTTTAAAAAACACCCAATAGATGGGGAGAAAGGGGCTGGGAGCTGTTTCTGTTGGCCATATTTGGAGAGGGGCGGCTTTTTTCTGTTTCTTCCTGGGCTAACCTAGGTTCCTCTTAAGCCAAAACTCTCATTTTCTTCCTTCTTTGTTTCATATGAGCTTTCATTGTATTGACATCACTGAAGACAAACCCGAAAAGGGATGAGAGAAAATAGATATTATTGTACTTTCTAGCTTCCTTCCCTTCCTTCCTCCAAGGTCCTCCCAAACATAAAGAATTGTAAAGCCCGAGCAGGATCAATCTCAACAATACTCAGCCTCTGTTCATGTCTGTCTCCACTACCATCTCTACTACTTTCCCAGGCAGCCAATGAATTTTCATCTTTAAAAATGACAACGTTAAAACAAAAACAAAATTAAAACCCTGTCACTTTAACTTTAATAAACATTAACAAAAAAGACCCTCTTCGCGCGTAATATATCTGCCACGGAGCTATGAATTGGGTATGAAGAGGGCTCAAAAATCACGGGCAAGCGTCTTCATACGAGATGGGCTTTGCTGCATATCGCAGCAAGACCCGGCCAAATCGCTACCAACACCCGCTAAACACCACACCCCGGCGTCGGATGCTTGCACAACGGATGCGTGTGTTAAACCTTTTTTTTGTTTTTTTTTTTTTGGGTTGTTTTTTTTGTACTTTCTTTTTGTTTTTGTTTTGGCCGCTGCAAGTCGCCGCCGCGGAACATTTGAAAAGCATGGCTCATGGCTACGCACAGCTTACCCCTCTGATAGTCGCTTCCCCCCTCCCTCCGCCAGTGTCGCTCCCCCGCAGCTTACCTCTTCTCTTTCCGTCGCGCTCCCCCCCAGCTCTCCAAGCCAGCTCATTGTCGCTCGCGTGACCCCCGACGGTGCTCGGGGGGGTGCCTCTCGGATTGCCCTTGGGTACCTCCCGGGGCGTTCGTCGACCCGATTCTGCATGGCCTTCTGCCTATTCAATTACACTGTTCCAGTGGATCATTGGAATGTATAGTAATGGCAAAAAATGCCATATAAACTGGCAATATAGCAGTAGGTATTGCAGTATAATGGTCGGAACATCAGACCATCTAGGGTTTAATGTACCTAGATTGGTCCAAGAAATAGTAAAAACACATGACGCAACAAAAAAAAAAGTTTAAAAAAAAATACAAAAAAATGTACAAAAAAAAAAAAATAAAGTATAAATTTCAAATCACAAATCACCCCCCTTTCCCCTCCCTAGAACTGATCAAAAACATAATCAACAGTAACATATTCACCAACAACTAAACACATGACTGTATCCCTCGGCCGCGTCCCAAAATGGCCCCTCTATCAAATATGAAAACGGTTATTGACCGACTTTTACAGACTTTTACACCTTTTTATATGACATAAAATGTAATTAAAAATGAATCAAAATGAGCCCACAGTCCTCAAAATGTAGCCAGGAACGTCGGCTTAGTAAAGCAAAATGAACCTCCCAACAGCTCCATGCGCCAAAGTATGAAGTTATAGCGTCAGAAGATGGCAAAAAAATGTTTTTCCTTTTGGTACATACGGGTACAATCTTTGTTTAATATTTTGAAATGTATAAAACGCAATAAAACACTTGAATAAGATGTGGTATCCATTTTGTGGGGGGATCGTATTGGCTTACGCACAAAATAAAGCCCTCACAACACAGCTCCTCACACACACCACGCACTCATTACAAACTGAAAACTAAAAAGTTATGGATATTTTGAAGATGGCGAGCGAGAATATGAGCCAATACCTGTGGTCAAATAGGGGTTCAAAGAAAACATGCAGCGAGCGCAGGCAATGTCCCTATGAGCGGCTCAATGAGGTAGTCCCATGAGTTCTGTCGTTTGAGCTCTCATGATGGTTGATGGGCCTGGTGTGCCCGCCACTCAAGAAAGCGCGCTTAATAAAACTGCCCCCATCTCTGGAGTGCCCCCTCCCCAGTCTGTCAACCTTCCGATAGTTTGCCACCACTCCCCCACTGCACTAGGAACCAACTTTAGTCGCATGTTGCTTGCTACACTTACTTTAACTTTACTGTCTTGCTTTCCCCTCCCTAGGCACAATGGCTACATATGGTCATATTTGCAATTTCAACAAATTACTTTATAATTATTGGCATTTTACTTTTACACAAACATAATCGTAAATGCTAGTAAAGATACGCAACTGCGTAACTGCATACTTAATTTTCTAATTAATCAATTGATTACAGGTTATAATGCAAACGAGGATCAGAAATGTTCATTGAAAATCACTAAACTAAAGCCCTCAGCCTATTTTGGTGGGGCTGTAAGAACTTTATTTCGTTTTCACTAGATTGGTAATGGGGGGTACCCCCGAGGTACCAATCTAGTGAAAACGAAGCTTGAAAACCTAAATTGTGCTTCTTTCTTCCTGACCCCTGCCGTGTGCCCAGTCTGTAAATTATTGGCACATGTGTGGTATTGCTGTACTCGGGACAACCCGCAGAATGATTTTTGGGGTGTTTGTCTAAAGTGGCATGGGTTGGGCACAGTATAGGAGCACAAAATGACATTTTTGAGATAAAAACGCAATTTTTACTCTGCACCATTTACTTTGCATTTAATTTTGACCAGCGTGTCGGGGGTTAAAATGCTCACCACAACCACCGATAAATTCTTTGAGGGGTCTAGTTTCCGTAATGGTATCATTTATTGGGGGTTTCTATTGCACTGGCACCTCACGGGCCCTGCCAACATGACATGGCACTCCAAATCCAAACATGTGAAAACGGAGCTGGAAAATCAAAATTTCACTCCTTCCGTTCTCATCCCTACTGTGTGCCCAGTCTGTAAATTATTGGCACATGTGTGGTATTGCTGTACTCGGGACAACCTGCAGAATGATTTTTGGGGTGTTTGTCTGAATTTCATGGGGAGTAAGCCACGTATATGAGGCACTAAAATGACATTTTTGATAATAAAAACGCAATTTTACTCTGCACATTTCTTTGCATTTAATTTTGACCAGCTGTCGGGGTTAAAATGCTCACCACAACCACCGATAAATTCTTTTGAGAGTCAGTTTCCGTAATGTCTCATTTTTTGGGGGTTTCTATGCCACTGGCACTCCACGTCCCTGCCACATGACATGCCTCTCCAAATCCAACATTTGAAAACCTAAATTGTGCTTCTTTATTCCTGACCCCTGCCGTGTGCCCAGTCTGTAAATTATTGGCACATGTGTGGTATTGCTGTACTCGGGACAACCCGCAGAATGATTTTTGGGGTGTTTGTCTAAAGTGGCATGGGTTGGGCACAATATATGACGCACTAAAATGACATTTTTGAGATAAAAACGCAATTTTTACTCTGCACCATTTACTTTGCATTTAATTTTGACCAGCGTGTCGGGGGTTAAAATGCTCACCACAACCACCGATAAATTCTTTGAGGGGTCTAGTTTCCGTAATGGTATCATTTATTGGGGGTTTCTATTGCACTGGCACCTCACGGGCCCTGCCAACATGACATGGCACTCCAAATCCAAACATGTGAAAACGGAGCTGGAAAATCAAAATTTCACTCCTTCCGTTCTCATCCCTTCTGTGTGCCCAGTCTGTAAATTATTGGCACATGTGTGGTATTGCTGTACTCAGGACAACCCGCAGAATGATTTTTGGGGTGTTTGTCTAAAGTGGCATGGGTTGGGCACAGTATATGAGGCACTAAAATGACATTTTTGAGATAAAAATGCAATTTTTACTCTGCACCATTTACTTTGCATTTAATTTTGACCAGCGTGTCGGGGGTTAAAATGCTCACCACAACCACCGATATATTCTTTGAGGGGTCTAGTTTCCGTAATGGTGACATTTTGGGGGGTTTTCTATTGTACTTTTACTTCAGGGGCTCTTCAATTACACTGTGGCACCACAAAATATTTGCAGCCAAATTGGCCTTCCAAATTCCCAGTATCGCTAACTCTGTTCTGGACATCGCTGTGCGGGGAACCAGCAGCTGACATCCACATGTCTGGTATTGCCGTACTCGGAAGAAGCAGGGCAAGAAATTAGGAATATATATTTACCTCAAATTCCTTCTGAATGTATCCGTTTTAGGGCTAAATTGGAAAGATTGAAATCAAAAATTGAAATTTCAAAATTTCCACTCCACTTTCATATGCTTCCGGAAAAATAATTAAAGGGTTAACAGACTTCTTAAATGCTGATTTGAATAGGTTGAGATGTTAGGTTCATAAAATGGTGTTACCTGTGGGGGTATATAGTACATAAGTCTTTATAGGGCACTTCCAAACTGAATTGATCACCAAAAAGTTCGCATTTTTCAAATTTCAAGAAAATCTGAGAAGTTGCTCCTAAAACTTCAAACCTTCTCACATCCATAAAAATAATGGAAACGTAAAACAAATTATGGAAATAAAAAGAAGACCAATGGCAAAAGGTTTCTATCAAAAAAAATTTGTGGTATCACTTTTTGTCTAAAAATTATAACATTTGAAACCTTGAAAATAGTCATTTTTTTCAAATTTTTCCTAAATTTTGGAATTTTTACCCCCCAAAAAAGGAACGGATCACCGAAATGACACTACTAACATAAACTACAATGTCTCACGAGAAAACAATCTCAAAATCACAGAGATATCTTAAAGCGTTGAAAAGTTATTACCACAGGAAGAGACACTGGTCAAATTTCCAAAAAAAGTTGCGAGCCTTAACCTGCAAACAGGCTGCGTCCTTAAGGGGTTAACCAGCTACAATTCTGTTTTCTACATAGTAAAGTAGATCCGGTTACATGATGGATAATTACAGGCAGTGTCCATCCATGAGAAAGGATGCAATCGCGAGAGAGCAATTATAAGACATGTAAGAGGCTTCATTGAGATCAATTAGATGCAAATCTTGGGGAAGCCAGAACCCTGGGAGACGGCAATCACTTCCCAGCACGCTGCTCTCTGCGGGCAGGGATCACTGTCAGTCTGACTTTGAAGCCATTGGGGCCGTCACATTAGTGTTCTTGATCCTTGCTCTGTGCGGGGAAGCAGAGATCACAGCGCCGGGAAGACGTCCTCCTAGAAGGGTCTGTGAACACCTTCCCTCTAATCTCCTTCTGCTTCATCAGGAAACGGAACATGATCTCACATCTATAGAAGGAGAGGCTGCACATGGTAGGGATCTACATCTATAGAGAGAAAACAATCTCAAAATCACAGAGATATCTTAAAGCGTTGAAAAGTTATTACCACAGGAAGAGACACTGGTCAAATTTCCAAAAAAAGTTGCGAGCCTTAACCTGCAAACAGGCTGCGTCCTTAAGGGGTTAACTAAAAATTGTTTCCCTCACATCCCCATAATATCAGAGTTGAAAATTTGCCTGGTATCCAAGGATCAATAGAGCGAGTTGAGGGGCGTGGCCTAGTGTCATGTGTCCTGGGTGAGAACATCATTGGTTCTTAAGCCTCTTAACATTAGCAAACTGTACACCATGCACATATGTGATCACATAAAATCACAGCTTGTATGAATGCACTTCTACTCCTTTCCATGCAGGCTACTGTGATTTCATGTGATATGATATGCTGTGATTTCATTAGATATATGCTTTTTGTACAGATTGCTAATGTTAGCTAAAGGACCAGCGATGATTTCCTTCTGGTCACATGACATTAACGCTGCATGCAGAAAAGGTTTAGGGAGGAGCTTCTGGATTCAACCCGAGGAGGACACACCCACCTTGACTAGCGATAGATATCCTTGGATACCAGATTAAATGAGAACATTAAATATATGGGAATCTGGGGGAAACAATTATTACTAGGGCTCTATGGGAGCCTGTTACTAGCTGTGTTTGTGAAAAGTTTGGTGAGAGGTTCCCTTTAATATTGTATTTAGCCTCTTTAAGTACCTGGTATCAGTATATTCTCACCTGAGGGAGGCCGCTCGGCTTCAGGATGCCCATTGACAGGTTTCTGCATCTCTTCCTGTGTGGATTCATTGGAGGTTGAAGATTGATCCAGATTCACTTGTCGTTCTGCTGATGACATTGATCCGCCCAAAGCAGTCACAGAGGATTCTCTTGGAGTAGAGTTATAGGAATCTGGATTGCAGGGTGATAAGTTCCCATGAGCACCAGTAGGCACCAGAGGAGAGGGAGCTGGAGATAAGCTCATGTGAGGACCAGTAGGCACCAAAGGAGTTGGAGATAAGCTCCCATGAGGACTAGTAGGCACAAAAGGAGAGGGAACTGGAGATAAGCTCAGGTGAGTACCAGTAGGCACCTGAGTAGAGGGAGCTGGAGATAAGCTCCCATGGGGACTAGTAGGCAACAGAGAGGGAGCTGGAGATGAGCTCATGTGAGGACCAGTAGGCACTAGAGGAGAAGGAGCTGGAGATAAGCTCCCACGAGGACCACTAGGCACTAGAGGAGAGGGAGCTGGAGATATGCTCCCACAAGGACCAGTAGGCACCAGAGTAGAGGGAGCTGGAGATAAGCTCATGTGAGGACCAGTAGACACCACTGTAGAGGGAGCTGGAGATAAGCTCATGTGAGGACCAGTAGTCACCAGTGTAGAGGGAGCTGGTGATAAGCTCACGTGAGGACCAGTAGGCACTAGAGTAGAGGGAGCTGGATATAAGCTTATGTGAGGACCAGTAGGCACCAGAGTAGAGGGAGCTGGTGATAAGCTTCCCCATGTTATCATTTAATTTTACTCAAGCATGGTCCTACAATGTGCTTGCATTGGTGTTCTCAAACGAAGGAGGTTAAAACCCTTGGCGAATGAAAGAAGCAAGCGACTGATCCGGCTGGAATGAGCGGGAATAAGAATAATTGTTTTCATATTGGGAATGTAATGGTAAAGAAGAGGTGTGTGGGAATACATGCAGCAGCTGTTGTGTGTGTATGAATGGATGCGCGGGCTATTTGCGTGAATTAGCAAATCTGTATGGTGTGTGCATGATTGAATATTTATCTGAAGTGTTCAAGTGATGAAGGAAGACTTGTGTGAGGAAATGATACTAAGCAGTGCTTGTGCACGTGAATGAGCTTAAGATCTTAGTGTGTGGGTTACTTTAGCAAAAACTGTGTGTATGAGGTGAATGATGGAGCAGAGCGTTATGTATGATTGGATAAATGTATCATTGCTATGGAAAGTGAATTATGTAGCAGGTGTGTGTGAATGAATGGATGGATTCCGCATACATTGTGTGTAGTGAGTTACTATAACCGCTCTTAGGCAAGTGAATATAGCAAGAGCTGTTTCTTTTGAGTGAGTGATGTATTTAAAAGTTCTGTGTGGGAGAGTAAATATTTGTAAACAACTTGATGTACATAAATACCAAAGGCAGATTTACTTCCCTGTTTTTCCTGTGGCGTTGGCCCGATATGATTCGGGTCTGCCGCGATTCACGAATATTCGTGTGCCCATTCCTGCATCCCCATCGTTCTTCTTCTGCGCCGAGGTCTGCCAGAGTTCACCTGCTTCTTCCGCGGGCTGTAAGTGCATGTCTTGCAAAAACCATGTCAATGTTACATACCCGGGCCGTTGTCCGAATCCGTCTGGTTTGTCCGACAGCCACGGCCCCCCCCCGACTTCCTGTCGCAAGCACGCCGCGCTGATCGCACTAAAATCCGTCGCGACGCAAAATCCAGGGCAATTCGCTGCAAATGGAAATCGTTGGAAACACACAGAAACTACGCTCTGCTGACCCTTTGTAATGAGCCCCATATGTCATATTCATTTACATGAATATCTTAATATTACTTTGGATAACAACATTCTTATTAACCAACATATTTGGAACTGAACGTGAATTGCTCCATAAATTTCCAAAGGAAAGCCCTCTTATTCTTCCAACCTGCGTTTACAGTGTCTAGAGCCAGATGAGCGGTCAAGTTCCTTCCCACATTTGGATATCAAAATAGACCAGAAGATTAAAACGGTTTACCCCTAGCTGTATAACCTCCTTCTGGCCAGAGAGCACAACAGCTAACATTTTTTAGTAGTCTATAAGACACATTTTGGGAGATATGTTACATCATGTATAAAGGAAATTGGATGTATATGACTCCATCTCCTTAGATTCTTTTCTTTCTCAAATTAAAAAAACTAACAGCCATAGAAGTAGGTATATGGTCAATCGAATGAACTCCTCAACAACCTGAACAGAATGGGCACCAGAAGAACTTCCTCACTCCATACTTCACCTAAAGGTATCCTCTCTAGCCCGGAGTTTGTTCTACCGTAGAATCACACATCAAGTAAAGAACCTGTCACAACTGTTTCAAAAAAATTCATCTAAGACAGGTTTCCATCGAGCCTTTTAGGTCCTCACCCTCCACTGTGCACAACAGCCACGCACATCAAGCTATCTTTTCTTTTAAACTCAGCGGCCCCCCTGGCTTCCTGCTCACTGATTAGCATGAAGATGAGAACGGCCAGTGCGCATGCTTGGTACTCGGCAAGGGGCCGTGCAACATTGGAAAAATAGAGTGTGCTTTGCCTGACAGGCAGTGCAGGGGCCGTGGAGGAGCCGAGGTGATCCGCCCACCTCACTCACTGGTTCTCCAGTTACTATGTACAGAAAAAAACTTTGATTTCTGCTTTTCTACGCATCGCTAGGTTAGTTGAGAAAGGGGTTGAATTAATTTTGTTTTTTTTGAAACGAGTGGTGCGGTTCCCTTTAACTCCTCAATTGTTCAGGTTGGAAGGAAGATTATCCTAAAAGTTGGTTTTTTTCTGACATTTGCTGTTTTCCGTTATGGGGTTCACGGCCGGTATTAAATATTTTTATATTTTTATAGATCTGCTGGCATTTTGGGACGCAGGCGATACCTAACGTTTTGTGATGTTTTACTGTTTATTTAGTTTTATATCAGTTTCTAAGGAAAGGGGGGGTGATTAGATTTTTTGGTTTTGCAGTATATGGCCATTTTACAATAGATTCATTATATGAATCCACTGACACAATTGTAATGAATCTCCAGAAGCCATATCCGCATCGGGTCGTGACGGAGACGCCGAGGCTGTCATGGCATCCAATCGTGGATCCCCGATGATGTCACGGGGAGCAGCGGTCTCATAACGATGTGGCCTCACAATTAATGATAGCGCAGCAATGGGTATTAGCATGAGTGTTTGCCCATGAGCCTCTTCATCATACAACCTTATACGTATATAATGTGTGTTATTGTAAAGTTAAATAAATGTTTGTACAAATATGGTATATATTTTTTTCAGGGAAGGGGCCCCATGCAGACGTTTATCATGGGGGCCCTCTCCTAGTTATGCCACTGATCGTGTCACATAGCACACAAACTGATGTATGATTTCATCCTTATCTGAATGTTCTCTCTCCATTGGAATCCCAATCATTTCTATACTACAACCTCTAGTATTGAGTGTGGTCCGTGGAGTGTGGTAATTAAATGCTGCAAGATTAGCAGTGATAGATAATCAGAGATTGTATAGACCAGTTGCGTGCGTGCATAGGTATATGAACCGAATGTAGGGGTCAATTAGGAGTTAGTTTTCCATGAAACCCACATACAGTATAAATCCTTAAAGGTTAGTCTGATCATAGCACATCAATTTCTACACATTTGAGTTATAAGGTGACCCTTGAGAATCTTGTTACTAGTTGTAGAACTTGATACATGGTTAGATCTAGGACATCAGCAGAGTGGTGTCTATGATATAGGCAGTGTTCTAGTATAGAAAACATTATTGTTGTGGTCTATTGTTACAAGTTTATAGGATCACATCTTTATAGAAAGATTTTTGTTGCTGTAAACATTATTCCTCAATTTACCCTACTTCCCATAGATTTGAAGTCATATAAAACATATGCAACACCCATGAAACTTAATATAATTATCTATATATGATTACCTCAGTAAGAATACTTCCATCACCAAAGGCCCCCTACCCCTCAACTATGAACGAACAGGTTGAGACTGGTAAGTACCCCTGTAAATATTACTTACCATGAGAAACTTTAAAGCGGAAAGACATCTAAATCATCATAGATAATAAGACCAGTTCCTATACTGTGTATCGGCATTTTTCGTCACCAAAATGGTATATGTGACCTGGAAAATTATGAAGGAGGAGCTGGTGATCCATAGTATCAAATGTTGTAAGGAGATCACAGAAAGAATCAGGAGAGAGTATTTATAAGTGATGATGTATTTTATGGTATGAATTCATAGGTCGATGGGTTTTGTCCAATATTTCACAAACAAATTCAGTTGGACTTTGGCCAAACTTTGACTGAACATGTAACCGCCATTTAAGTCACTGGGGACCTGGAGTAGAACACAAAATTCCGCTCTCATGGGGTAGTATGTGCAAGGGCTGTAAAATTGTGAGCATAACAGTTAACAGGGCATATACAGAAATACTATACATTCACACATGTATACATTAAACTTTTTTTTTATTTTTAACCATCCTATGTGGTCACTAATAAAACAGTATTGGCCAAAAAAGCAAGTTATGCCGCAGAAACCATAAGTTTAAACATTTTTTTATAACCTGCCTTTTAATGACTGTAGTAAAAAGGGGGTTAAAGGCAATCTACCATTATGTGACCTCTGAAAAAAAACAGGGACAAATTACTTAAGAGATCCCGTAGTGCAACTGTGCTAATCTTCATATGTTTTTTATCAAGACTGTCTCTGTCACTTTGTCTATGTGGAAGATTATATCACAAGTTCCGATGGGCAACCAATCAATCTCAAGATCAAGACCCCTAGGGGTTGTCCCGAGTTTTCAAAAATTTGTAGCGGACTGGGGCGGCCTTTTTTACAAAATAAACGTGTACTCACTTCTCCTTCTCCGTTGCTCCCGATGTTCGTCCCTTGTCTGTAAACAAAGCTGTGCTTAGGGAGGCTTCCGGACGGCCACCTTGGGCTGGCCACGTCTCCGCTCCCTATCTCTCACTGTAGCAGTGCCGGAATGAATGTCCAGGTTGCATGGCAGACCACCTTGGCCAGCCGGAAACTCCTCTGAGCGACGCTCCATGCCCCTGTAGACAACTATCGGACACCCCTTTAAGTACTTGGGGATGGAAGAAGCGCACTGCGCATTTGGAAAGCGCCCGGCACCTCCCCAACACATTTGTTCCCTACAGACTTTGTCAAGGGGAACGAAACACGTTTCGGGAGTGCCTGAAACGCCTTATTATTCTCGATTGATTTGGGTAAACTTCTGGTCACTCTATCTTGTTTGGCACCTTATATTATTTTGAATATTTTGCATTTTGCACTTTAGGCTCTGCACGAATGTACTTTTTAAAATTATGTATTATGCCTATTTAATGTGTTCACACTATCACTGCCCGCACTTAAATGTTTCGGCCATGAAACCACCCCTGTTCTGTTAATGCTCTATTTTTAATAGTATCTAATAAATTTAGCATTTTAATACTATTAATATTACCATTATATTTCTTTCGGTAGTGTCTGCTTTTTATATATGTGTCAACAATGTGGGGATCTCATATTTTTTCCCATTTTAACAAACATAATAAAAGGTGTCCCCCTGCTTCAAAAAAGAAAAAGAGGACAATGACTAGAACACCAGGAACACAACCTTGCAGACATATGTGGAGGAAGCCCACTGCACAGCTTGTGTTATATGATGCGTGCCACATTAAAAAACATACAACATTTCTTAATTTTCCACTAAGTGAATTCACTCCTACATCTACAAAGAGAAACATTACTTCATTCACCACATCACAAATTCCAAACATGTTTTGCATGAACCACATACCGTATAAATCTAAGAGGCAGTCACACACTCACAATACAATAATTTATAACACATTAGGTATAAGGGGGGGGTTTTTTTTTAATAATTTAATAATATTTACTAGCGTGTGAACTTCAACTGAATTTCTGAATTCTTTCACTACGCAAAGTGGGGGTCTATGATTTATTGTGTAATAGTAGAGAAAACGGTTACTGATATTCATAGATCATCGGAAGGAGTTTGAAGAGACGTTTTGTTGCTGAACAATTTATCCTCAGTTCCCACATTTCCCATAGATTTAATGCGTTTAAACATAGGCAGCCATTAAACATTAATATAAGATCAATATGAGAGACCTCAGTGAAGATACCCCATCACAGAACCACTCTACAACACCCAACTACAACAACGGATGACTGTTATATCTTGCAAATATTACCATGAGGAACTTTAAATATGGAAAGCTAGACCTCAATGATCATTAGAATGAAGTAGATAGACTCATTTTCCAACAACTGCGTGTAAATCAAATGTGTTTGGCCAGTGAAAATATGTCTATTTTGATATGATTTAGAGTCAGATTATCAGCACTTTTCCCATCACAGTTTTCCCAGATCTGAGACTAACTCACCGCTTTAAGACAACATGACCTTTTTCACGTACCCTTGTGACTGACACTACTCTGGTCATAGTAGTGGCTGCTGCAATATTTCTTATATAAGATCCAAATCACAATCGGGAAAACTTTCAGATATGTGGACAGGATAAGATATACTGTGTCAGTGTTTGTCCAAGGGCTTGTCCTAAGAAGACCCTTGACCTCTTACAGACAATTTATCAGAGCAAAGGACCTAACATAGAATATATAATGTAAAAGCTTGACCAATTTTACACATGACGAACAACAATGAGAATTTGAAAGATAGCATTCGTCGTCTTGGTCATCGGTCTGTGATGGTGTCCGACTACGATTCGGGCAATCTTGTGTTTTTTAGTCCCCGTAATCACTGTTACTGTATGTGACCCTTCTCTGGCCCTTTCTTCCGCATGTCATCCTGCAGACTAATATATAGGCCAAAAGGCGCTTAATCCAAACACTAGAGCAATTCTTACATTTTTTTGTCGGCAATGCTTAGAGGAAGTGGAATCCCATTTGCAGAATTTGTATTAAACATACTGAGTAAATTCCTACACTAACCCTTACGCTCTGCGCCGTAGCTCTACTGCGGAGGTACAGGTGTATGGCAGTGTAAGGTCTCATGGGGCTGAGTCCATTCTACAATGGCTGGGGGGTTGTTGCATATTGCCAAAAACCCCCCGACTAATACCGATTCTTAACCTTTTCATGCCGCCGCCACCTTCTTTATTCCAAGTCGCCGCGCCCCCCGAACGTCTCGGGGGAGCGGCCGATCGTTAGCCATGGTAGTCTCGGGTCTTCAGTTTGACCCAAGGCTCTCTGGCTTCTGCAAATTCGTTAGACAATGAGCCAGTGCTCAGTGATAATGACTGAGGCTGCAAAAAAGCCATATATTGCAATACAGAAGTAATTGCGTATTGGTAGAAAGACAATCGATACCATCTAGGGTATGTACCCACATTTAGTCTAAGAATAGATCGTAAAAAAAAAGAAAAAAAAAATATTAAATTCAACAATCACCCCCCCTTTTCGCTAGAACTTGAATGTAAATACATAATCCAGTAAAAATCACAGACACATAAAGTATCGCGTGCGTCCACAAAAGCCCAACCTTTAAAAATAATAAAATGACGGTTAACGGACCGGCTTGCCTTCCGAGGTCGGAAATGGCGTCCAAATGTCCGCAAAGTCGACTTTTTACACACCTTTTTAACAATATTACATAAAAAATGAAAGAAAAAATTATCAAAATGTCGCACAAGACCCTCAAAATGGTAGCAATGCCAACTCGGCTCTATTTGCAAAATGACACCCCTATCCAACCACGGCCCGCTCCGATCTCCGTGCCTAAAGTCAGAAAAGTTTATTAGCGATTCAATTAGTTAGTTGGCAATAATTTTTTTTTTATTTTTTGCTACACTTGTTATACATTTTTTTAAATTTATTAAAACAACAAAACTATATGAATTTTGGTATCAGACCGCAATTGCACAACACAACCAAAGAATAGAGCTGGGTATTACTTTAGTGCACAGTCAAAGTCGTAAAAACTGAAACCACAAGAACGTGACCGTTTTTTTTTTTTCAATATTTCGCTTTCCACTTTGAATTTTTTTTCACTTCGCATACACCGCATGTTAACAATAATACAGTTACGGGAAAGTAAATTTTGTTATGTCACAAAAAACCAACCTCAGGTTCTGTTACCATCTAAAAATGAAAATTATGGTTTTTGAGAATGGCTGAGAGAAGAAAGAGGCGAAAACACCCTGCGTCCCTTAAGGGCTTGAAAGTATCTCAATTCTACCAACTATGCAGTTTAAACCCCAAATTCTCGTCCTGCAGACACACTAGATTTGTGTCTTACATCTTTCCATCTGAAATGACTTTAAGTACAAAAGAAAAGGGGATGTCCATGATCCATATAAATTTAGCTTTTCTATTATTAAATCTTTATTAATAATATCCAATAGTTTTAAAAGCAATTAAAAAAGCACAAAAAGTGGGCATTATGAACTAATAGCGCTATGTAGCCCAGCAGTATAATAGTTAAAACACAACCGGCAGCCCTATAATCATTATATGCGTCATCCTATTATAAGTACATGATGTCATATACCACTGAATATCTGGAAGCTTGATAACCCAGTGCCCGGACACTATTGGGTCGCCTACCTGGTGGTTCGCAAGTGGTCTGTATGGGATTCTGTCAAGTTCTACCCCTTCACGAGCAACCTCAGGTTCTTCTCTAATTAGTTAATAAATTCACAATGTGAGCTCGAAAGAATCACGCTAATACTAATTCAATTCGATCTCTGTGAGAAGTGATAGCCATGCAAGGCTAGGCGATGTGCATATGTTTTATTTGTGTCAGCAAAGTTATCATAAACTAACCTTCACTGGGCTTTTGTGATTTACTTAAGTGGATAAAAGAGTATGAGGTCCAGTTCATTGGGTTGGTAATTATATTAACATGTAGGGATGCCGCAGAGCAAGATGGCTCTGTGTTTCCCTGAATTGGATTTATATAGTAAATCCCCCTAGACAATATGTAAACTAATGGCTGAGGGGGTCTTGCAATTCCTTTTGGTGGATAGGAGGGGACTTTGATCATGTTTCATCCAGATAACAAGTCCTCTTAGTCGAAGTCATCAGCAAGGCATATGTAAAATAAAAAAACATGTTTTATGTAAACATATATAACAATACTCTTGTGGCAACTAATGTAGAAATGTCAGAAATCTTAGAGACTCCACTGTTCCATCATCATCTGTTCCTTCGTTGGTGATAATACCACAACACCAGCCTGGCCAAAGGCCAGATCACCTCTATAACATCAAATCTGCACTCTTTTTATTACACTGACATCAATGATATCCATAAGATTATGAGCAAACCTGTTCGTGTTAAACACGGAACAAGTAGAAACCACCCACTAAAAAGTGGATAGGGTGTGTGTCAAATAATTTTGCATTGACGTCACATAGTACAATTTTGCCCTTCATTTCAAGTCTCGCAGTGTCCCTTTAAATCGGTCATCAATATATCCATCATATTACAAAGCCGCGAAACAGAACGGAGTGGATCCACACTGAGATGACCAGTAATTGAGGATATTTCAGTAAATTAGGATATTGAGTGAGCCACGAGGGGTGAGAGCACAGGCTAAGTCCACAGAGTGCACAATGATAGACAGTGGGGCCAAGTGGCAATCACAGCAAACAGCAGCAGGAACCTACAGATAGTGGTACGAATCACAGAGTGTGAGTGGCGCACCACCGGTAGTGGAAGCCCGCAGATAGCAACAATGGAGTTCGTGCTAGTGGCAGCAACACTGGTAGGCCATAGAGTTGGCACAAATACAGATTGGGTGAGGATGGCGTGACATTCCACACATTCTGCCAGGCAAGGACGGCTTCTCTACCTTGTCATCTCTTAAAGTTTGGCCACACGCATCAATTTTGGGCTGCCAAATCAGATCCGTAGTGGAATTCTACCTTGGTGGTACAGTGCGGTCCAAGTAGGCCACCACCGCTCTGTGCAAAAGGTTTTTTTCCTGCGCCATGTCCCTGCTTGCTTAAGCTGGTGGCCCACCCTCCTCTACTAGGCTTGGTAAGAAGTTGTGCTCATTAAGATTGACTCTCCAGCTTAAGCTGCTGCTGATGGAGCTGCTTACTGCTCCTGACACCACAGCCCATTATCCCCACAAGCAGCCATGGCAGTAGTACCGAATGCGATGATGCCGATGATCCCGCGGTCCTGATGATAACCTGACAGTAGGAATGGACAATGTGCACACAAGACCAGCGGCCAAATAGTCTATTTTTCAAGGATCTTTGTCCATTGTTTCCTTGTCCCTTTAGGCGCTGCAGAAAAAGTCACCCACTGTTTTTGACTGGTAGCAGAGGGTCCAAGAGGTGGAGTGAAGGCCTAAAACTTAGCCCTATGCTGATGTTGACTATTGGCTATCACGAGTTTATGCAATAGTCAAGCATGCTGCGGGCCCTCCCGCTTAAGTGGACATCTGACCTCCCGGCCTTCCTCATCTCCACTGTATAACTGCCACGTGACTGACTTATGGGTCCAATCTGCCTTGTCTTCATACCCTCCTCCGGATGCCCTAGCTCTTCCCTCTCGCTTGTAATCCTGATTGTGGAAAAACCCTGACTTGATTTCACACAGAACTATCTTGTTGCTCCCATGTCCCTCTCTCTCCTCCAGTTCACGCCCCCAACGGACTCAATTCCATGAAGTAGTCGGCCACTTCTGCAGGTCCTGACCAAGAACGATTTGTACAGCATGAGTTCCCAGGACATGAGCAGTGGAAGTACGTTATTCCTCACGGCCCGTCCTGGCGACTGAACTGAAAGCTAGTGGCCTCTTCAAAGTGGCCTGAGCAAAAAGGCAAGGTTTCACGCTCGAGCTCTGCCAGTGCTTGACATCAAAGTTACACAGGGGATACTCCGGTCGCTTGCATAAGCAAAAATCATTACTCAGGCCTTTCTCTGTTTGATACAGGCGTGTCTAACCTATAAGGCAGGCCGTATCCGTACTGTGTGAAACATTTCATATCAGATATGTTGGGGGGGCCTTTCTGCTGCTAGCCAACTCGAGGAGGGTGATGGCTTGGGCTTTGTAAGATTGCTGAAAAGTGCATGCACATTTTCCTGGCCATTTTTAGAATAGTCTTGCCGATGGGTGAAAGACTGAGGAAACCTTTGAACAACCAATTTGAACGTCCCGCCATGCAATGCGCAATGGTGCCTCCTCCTGCAACGCCGGACCCATGACTTGTCCTACCTTGTCCTGTAGTACCATAGTTCCGATTGTCGTTTGTCGCGGAGAAAGCGCTACGTATTGATATTTTCCTTTGATTTGTCGATGGTGTGGAGCAGTTCCTCCCCCTGTGTGACTTCACGTACGCCCCAAGCATAACAGTTAGACGTGCATACACAGCTTGCCCTGTGCATTTGTATACTATCGCACAGCAGCTTAGCGGTGGAGAGCTGAGGTGGATGTGGAACTAGGAAGGAAGACAGACACTGGCTAGCATGAGAATCAATTTGACAGACAAGTAGGAGAAAGCGTCAATCTCTTGTTCAAGTTGTTGGTATGTGGTTGGGCGGGAACACCATTCACCATAGTGGTGACCGTAATACGATCATGCCGGCCCCCGTCCCTTGGAAGAAACCGATAAGCCTCAGACTGCCACGTCTGTTCTAGCAATATTTGTGAAGGGCTGGCCCTGCGTTTTTGGAAAAAAATTTCGACTTGGGAAAACTCATCCACCTCCTTTCGGCACACCATTTTCTCTAGAGTCCACGACTTATAAGGGAGACTGCAGTACCACAACTTGACAGGAGCAGGTCAGCTTCTTCACCTTAGGATGGATGGACGCATACATTTCTCTTTGTTATCCCTCCGTGATCACAACTTTTTGCCACCATGATAGTTGACGGGCAGGAGCATCTGGACCTGGGAGAATGTATGCTGGGGCTGCGTGTCACGATGGACCTCCACACTTGTCCTCGAGGATCTTTCTCCCAGGCCACATGGATGTGGCGCTGCATGTGTTTGAGCACGGGCCTGGTGCCAAACGTTAGCTCCCCTGGCGTCTTCAACTTTCGTCTACCCAATTCTACATATACATGCTCGGTTCCTCTGGTGTCTAATCAAAAAACGCCACACCCAAGCCGAGGTGGTGATTTACCTTGCCTGTCACTGGAGTGACTACTAATGCCGCTTCCTGAGCTGAGCCCCTGAGCACTGCTTACTTGGACCTGTAAGCAACTTGCGGCCTTTGTCTGTCCTGCCGTGACGCGCAAGCCTGGACAGCCCTCTTCTCCTGAAGACTGATGATGAACCCCTGCTTCTCACCCGGTCGGGTCCCAACCTTGGCCAGACGTAACCAATTCATGCGGGGCATTTATATCTTCAATCCTGTCCCTGTGTAAATTTGTGATTTTTATGGACTTTACTAATAATTTTCCCCCCTTGTGATATATACGTTATAATATATACCGTTATACCTTGTGAATATAAGTTGACAATACCTCACATTCGGCTCTCGTATCACAGTCCAGCGCCAAGGATCTGAGGGCCGAGGTGAGTATTTAAGTTTTTTTTTTATGTGCTTGGCATACAGAGGTGGCTGGCTGCGCTGTACTTATACCATGGCTTATACTCAGTCAATAGGTTTTACCCTCCATTTGTATGGTTAAATAATATTGAGGGTTGTTATAAAACATATTAACTTAGGGAGTCATCTACTTATCATTCAGTATATAGCTTATATATTCCTATGCCATTCATTCAAACCCTGGTCGTCTTTCTTCCTCCCATTTCTCATTATCAATCTATCGTCCTCTTTTTAATTCCCTATTTCCGTCCCCTCTTTCTTTAAACTTTTTTTGTGTCAATGTATCAGTAGCCTCCGACATTGCTTCTCTTTCTATTCTGTGTATCTGTTGTTTGTAATTTCCTTATTTGTATTGTTGTCCCCGTTGAAAAGTATTATCCGCATGTTAAATATTTCTGAAAGTAGCTGGTAGTGTGACCTATCTAAAGTTTGGATATGAAGTGTAGGATCATTGCGATCCAGAGATAGTCAATTGGTTTTTTAGCTGGAAGAAATAGGAGACTGTGGGGACTGAGCGAAGAGAACTGCCACAGTCGACGTTTGGCAGACTGGCGAGATTGTCCATATCACAAGGTGGGTGGGGTGTTTAGAAAATCGGGGAGCGGAGTCGAAAATGACCACTGTTTCCACAGGCAACCGGATCCCTAAGCAGAACTGTCTGATTATGCTCATATTCAACACAAAGCTACCGGGATGTTTTAAATTAAACACGCGCGTTTAATTGTTTAAAGTTTGGCGTAACTGGAGATCGCATTTGACCGATTCAGCCCAGAGGCTCCACAAGCGCGGTTTGCAAGGTGGAAACAAAGATCACAGTGGCACAATACAGACAGGGTTAAGTGTAATGTAAAGGCCAGCTGACAGTTCCTTTGTCACTGAAATGCTTTGGTCAGAGGAAAAAGAGATAGTGGGACCAGTCCTCTCTTTAAACCAGCGGAAGCACATTCCGCTGTATTTGATTCAGCAGGGGCAAAGCAAGGAAAGTGCCAAGTTTGCAAAGACAGTCAGGCCATATGGGGACTTGCTTTCCATACTATTATTTGGTACGTTGAATCTATGCGCATGTTTGCAGAAAAGTAGGTACGCTGCGTTTACAGAAAGAGCAGTCAGGGCCCTATTTTGAGGAGTTGCAAAAGAAGGAAAGAATTTGCAACCAAGGTTTCCCAAAGGTGTAGAAGTTAGAGCAGGGAGCAGAAGTAAAGTTTGCCCTGGGGACTATGGTGACATGCAGCCCCTGTGTAAGGGAGATAAGGAAATGAACCGATGGGCAACGTATCAAGCGAAAAGCAAGCTGGGCTGGGCAGATTACAGCCATATCTGAGTGAACAGCACGGCTAAAGGCAAACCTTCAGCGGTAGGATCTAGCTGCTCCAGGTATGCAGAATTCACTAGCTGTAGTGGAGGTGACGATGCATCTAGACCCAGAACTCAGCAGTAGATCACGGGGTAAGAGTGTGACGGTGAGCACTCCTGTGCAGATATCTAAGGTAAATAGTTTCCAATGTGCGCATGAACACGTTGGATGTGCCTGCACCTCAAGGGCATCTGGAGTTACATCATCCTCGGTTCCACGGGAATTATCTACACATGATTGTCATCAGGTGTGGGATTTGGACAAAGGCTGGTCCACCTTTCAGTGACTTTTTCATCTTTCGTTCCATCTCTTGCGGCCATTAACTTGCTAATGCAGACATAGTCTCTGAGCTCAGATTAAACCTTCTGCTTGAACCCTAACAATGGCGAAGTCTGTTATCACAATATTTAGGAGGCATCATCACAGACGGCCGTACTCATGGGGACGTACTGTGCGTCCACAACAAATTTGCAGGCCGCATATACTCACCATAGACAGAAATGGCAGCCCGGCGTGTGGGTATGGTGCCACTACATGTGCGCCGCACACCGCAAAAGACAGAGATAAAGATGCACTATCTTCTGAAGAGTGTGCAGTCATGGCGCCACTGCTGTTCCTGTGGAGGGAGAGGGGGTCCACCTCCTCTCTCACCTCCAGTCACACGGCAGTGTGCCCCTGACGACGGCGGCATACTGCTGTGTGAATGACCCTTACGTGTAGACTGTCATCATTGGGTCCTCAGCAGTAACACAGCCCCTAGGTGCACAATTTATCCTGTAGCTTTCTGTACACAGTGCAGTTGCGACTACCCAAAACGATGATCAGACAATTTAAACACAGACCGTGAAGACAACGTTCTCATGTCTTTCAGGGCAAAGTCAGTCAGCAAGGTGCTTTGGAAATTCAGAAAATGGTCCCATTGGGCAGATTTTTCACAGCTGTCCGAATATTCCCCTAGTTGCCCATGGCAACCATTATCAGCTCAGCTTTTCATTCTTTAAACCATTCTCATTAAGGAGCTGAGATGTTGTCATTGTCAACTGAGAATGTCATGTTTTAGTTAATTGATAATATCCACTTAGTAACAGGGTCCCTGTTTGGATGGCTGAAACTCTCCCTCCGCACAGGGGGAGTTTAATATCAACTCCCTGTGGGCTGGAAATTCCAGCCAAGTACTTTGTTGGAGATTAACATCCATGATGAGGTGTAATCCTTAGACCTGATTGTCGCACACACAGGCCTGTAGATTTAGGTCCTACAGAGCAGATCTGTAAGCCCTACAACAAGAGCTCTGCCTTGGAGTACTGCAACAATGTACTGACCCTCGAAACTTGTTACCATATGCCTGTTGGCAGGGCCGGCTCCAGGATTTCAGTAGGCCCCTTGGGACGTATCAGTTCCTCAGTCGGGTCACCCTTTGCAGTAACTCACGTGCCAGCATTAAAAATTCAAAAACTAAAAACGCTCCTGTATCCCTGACATAATTCCCCAGTTTATCATCCAACAGCCATTCACGGTCAGTGGCAATCGTTTTAAGGGTCATTTCCCAACAGGGCAAACTAAAAATGTGTGCCCCTCCACTCTGCCAATAATAAAACTGAAACTTTCACTCAGCTGCTGCAGACCTCATAATCACACTTACTACGCAAACCTCACTATAACTACACCTCAGCTGCTTCCAGAACCCTCATATACACACCTCAGCTGCTGCAGAACCTCATAATACACATACTACTGCTGCTGCAGAACCTCAATACACACCTTAGCTGCTGCAGAACTTCATAATACACCCCTGAGCTGCTGCAGAACCTCAGAATAACCACCTGAGCTGCTGCGGACCTCAGAATACACACACCTGAGCTGCTGCGGAACCTCAGAATACACACCTGAGCTGCTGCGGACCTCAGAATACACACCTGAGCTGCGCGGACCTCAAATACACACCTGAGCTGCTGCGGAACACCTCAGATACACACATCACTTGCTTACACAGAACCCTCCTGCTTCTCATTACATTTGAGATGATTAATATAATTTCCACATCCACACATGCAGCAAGACATATATACAAGCTACGAGACAACATGGAGGCACACACACACTGACAGACAGATACATACAAACATGCAAGCAAACACATCATCACACATACCATACACTCACTATATGTATCAGTCATACACATCCATACATGTCCATACTTCACACCCTGTGGTGTCTGCAGCAGCCTGGGGTCCACAGAGGAGTCTTCAGCCTTCTCCTCCTCCTCCTCTCTTCGTCCCGATTTCTGAGCTGCCGATTTCAACATTACTGCAGCGTCCGTGTGAAGAGTGATAGGGGGGTGTTAACCCATAATGTGCTGCATCACACAGGCACTCTGAATCTCTACCTGTGCTGTGTCTCTCCGAGTGGGGGAGAACAGTGCAGACACAGCTCCTCATCACAGGAAGTGAAGATGTGCACGAGTGTGGTGGGCCCCCGGCAGCTCTCTGGGCCCCGGCACTTGCCAGGTTATGCCGGGTGCTGGAGCCGGGCCTGGCCTGTTGTCTTTGCTGTGTTTCGTGTTCCAGAAATGTCCTGTTGATGTTGATATTTTACATCCCTGCTCAGATCCCTGACAGCTGCTAACATCAATATCACCCCACAGCGCTCCCTGCGCAGGCCTCTGCCTGATGCCTGTGTATGTGTTACACTGACCACAGCCAGGACCTGCAGAGCTGCCCCCCATCACCCCCGGACTGTATATATAAAGAGATACAGCAGTGACATCACCACCACAGTGCTCCTTGTGCAGCCTCTGCCTGCAGCCTGTGTAAGTGTTACACTGCCCACAGGCAGGACCTGCAGTGTCCCCATCATCCCCGGTCTATATATATAAAGGTACAGTAGTGATGTCACCACCACGCCCTCCTTGTGCAGCCTCTGCCTGTGGTAAGTTTACCTGACCACATTCGGACCTACACGCGGTACCGCTCTCTGGTTGTGATGTCACTGCTGCGCCTCTTAATAATCACAGTCCAGGGGTGATGGCAGGCACAGCGCTGAACCGGAGCACCAGATGGGGTAAGTAAAACTGCTCTTTTACTTTGGACCCCCCCCCCTGCTCCTGCAACTTGGACAATCTCTTTAATTATTTAATAGTTTTTGGTCCGTTTGTAAGAAGTCCGTCCAAAAACGCATGTGTTAAAAAACGCATGTGCTTTTGTAAAACGCATGCGTTTTTTGAAAATGCATGTTTTTGACCAGTTTTAATTAAGATAATTGGTAAAACCTGTCAAAAATGGATGCGTTTTCAAAAAACGCATTAGTTTTTTAACAGAAACGTTTTTTAACGGACTGCTTAAAAACGGACCAAAAACAGGTTCAACGCCATGAGTGGCATCACCCTTAGGGTTAGGGTACACGTAAGTTCCTCATGATTACATTTAGGAACACAATTCATGCGCAGTGGGAAGGAATCTCCCAATCACATGTGTACAAAACACATTCCTGATCGCAAGCGTTTCACTGTATATGCAGATGCAATCTGGAGAAACTCCCCCGTACTGTGTTAGAATAGTGTTTGTAAATGTAATTCAAGTGTGAACACAGCCGGAGAACACATTGGGGGGGATGTATTAACGCTCTTGCGCCACAATTCTGGTGGTTTTGTGCAAAAAAAACTGTTGTGAAAGCGTACACCACATTTTCAAGGATTTTAGACCTGTTTTTAGCCTTTTTCTGACCTGTCCGACTGAGGGGGCTGGCCTTCATAAAAGGGGCGTGACTTGGTCTAAAAGGGGGTGTGGCCTCTTATTGTTCCGTGCGCCAAAAATTGTGTCCAGAGTTTAGACCACTTTAAAGTAGGTCTAAACTGGAAACCGACAGTCTTATCCTGCACCATGCATTAACACAGTGATAAATCTGGCGCAGAAAATGACTCGGGTTTCCTCTACTAAACTGATGGAACTTGGGACAACTTGATAAATCCCCCCCCCCCATTCTGATGATGTGTTTGGATTCAAATGCATTGGGCAAAACGCATCAGACACATGTGCTAAAAAGTAGCAACATGTATTCTGTATTTTAAACTTTAAGGGGTCGATTAGGGCATAACTGATTGGTGGAGGTCTCAGTGATTGTACCCCCTGGAATCATGAGAACAGGGTCTGTTGTACCCCTCGCTCCTGAGATGACTGGATCACCCCATTAGCAAGTGTAGGCACATAGATGCGCAGATGGGACAACCCTATAATAGTGATGACTAACAATGTTACCCATGCTGCTACGAAGAATGTATTTACATGTGATGAATAGTATTTACATGTGAAAGTATTTTGCCCAATGCTTCAACACACCATGCAAACGCACCCAACACAAGGCAAACGCACCAAATCAACACAGCCCTGAGTAGTTTTGGATTCTAAGGCTGGCGCCACACAGGGCTTTGTCTGCGTTGCAAACGCAAACGCAGACAAAGTCGCGCCCACCGGGCGGGCCTGCTCCGATCGCATCGGCGTTTCTATGGAAACGCGACTTTGGTGGGCGCGACTTGTCTGCTTTTGCGTTTGCAAGCGCAGACAAAGCGCCCTGTGTGGCACCGTCTATGCTTACAAGTGGATGAATGAGGAGACCCCTCCTGGGTCCGGCGCTGATCTCTTCTAGTAACATGCTGGGGTTATGGACAGAGGCTTAGCTTGATGGCTCCAATAGGGGCATATGCACTGAGAGTACCTAGGCAACACTAAATACAGGCCCTCTCATATGGGCATTGCTATGTTCTGCCCGTCCTCACTGTGCTGAATACGGATGGAGAATGTACATGTTACCCACGCCTCCTCTCTCCCTACACTGCTCGGCTCAGCTGATAGGGCTCCTGTAATAACAAAAAACCTACACTCTTCTCTCCCTATTCACCCTCAGCTTTCCCTACACCAGCACATAAACAAGTAAATCACCAAAGCGTAGCTCTCTAGTGATGCCACGACTGCCGTTTTGAACCAAATTTTTAGACCGTCTTTAATCAGTCATCAAAACGCATGCGTCTTTGAAAAACGCATGGGTTTATGAAAACATATCCGGTTTTGAACAATTTTAATTAAGATAATTGGTAAAACCTTTCAAAAACAATGCATTTTCAAAAAAGTATGTGTTTAAGGACTTCTTAAAAACGGGCCAAAAACGGGTTCAAAACGCCACGTGTGCCACCGCAAGGGGTGATGTGACACGTGGCATTTGAAAATGTTTTTGGTCCGTTTTTAAGCAGTCCGTGAAAAACCCCATGCGTTTTTTGACAGATCACCAACGGGTGATGAACACACGTGACGTTTTGAACGGGTTTTTGGGCACTTTTAAGCAGTCCATCAAAAAAACCATGCCTAAGCTCCTTTATCGTCCGTGTGGGCGTGTCTATATGCAGAAGCTCGGTCTCATTGGTCAGCAGCACATGCTTGTGATGAGTTCACAGGAGGCAGGTTCCACCCCTCCATCTTGCTGATTGTTTTTTTAGGATGCAAATGAAGATTTCTTTTTTTGTGTACAAGTTTTGAATTTTTTAAAATGTATTAAACGGTATAAATTTAGTAAACTCCGTATCCTACTTACCCAAAAATGTCATTTGGGATGCACCTGAAAGCCACAAAAAGCAAGCCCAGAAGAAAATGGCTTGCATTTTTTTGCCACATTTCACCGCACTTGGCTTTATTCCCACTTCCAGTACCGGCTGAATATTAAATACTTTCACTACCAAATGCATTTGTTGCGCAAATTATAAGCCGCTCTTACGCTTCTTTATACAGCTCTTTACATGGAAAAATAAAAGTTATAGATTTTTGAATGTGGGGAGTGAAAAATGAAAACGCAAAATCAAAAAAGTTGCAGATACAATATTTTTTTTTTTATTGCCGGTATAGGCCTGCCAAAAGTGTATTAAATCATTAGGCTAAGTTCTGTCAGCATAACTTTGAATCTATTACTATATGTAGTCAGAGTGGTGTATGTGTATTGTTTGTATTTATGTAGTGCATATTATATTCTAGTATATGTACATACTAGAGGCATAGCAGATTACAGGGGCGTAACTGCAGGGGTAGCAGCCATAGCAGTGTCACGGGGCCTCATTATCCTACCTGACACACTAATGAATGGATGTGCACCATTATATACATATTATGCTGTACATTGAACAACATAATATGTGTATAACATCTATGTGATGTATATATGCTGTATGTGTTATACACTATGTGTGTGTATATGCTGTATATTTGTAAATGAGTGTATAAATGTGTAATTGTAACTTGCATGTGTGAGTATACAAATATGTATATTTTTTAAGTGGGAAGGGGGGCCCATGCAGAAGCCTGCAATGGGGCCCTGCCTCTCCTAGTTACACCACTGGCAGAGGATATACTTTACCTTGAAAAATACCTTAGCAGGTGGTAATTTGGTGGCCTTGGCATCTATGTAGTGAGAACATGAACATGTGTATTTAGTCATATATTCACTATAGCTACAATGTAAAATGAGGGATATAAGGCTTTCATACAGCCCAGGGCCCACGGTAACCTTGGTCTGCCCCTGGTAGTGACGCACACTTGTTTCGTAGCCGTGTATGTATTCTGGACGTGTGAATGTGTAGCTTTAACAATGCCAACAGAGCTGCCAATACAATAGCAATACATTATTGATAAAACAAACACATTAGTAGTACATATCAGTTTGTGTTGTTTATAAGCCATAACCCCTGCAGCCATCTTTACTGTGTGAACGAGACGTAAACAATGACCGAAGTCCATAGACTACATCAAAAGTAGTGGCTGACAGACAACCCCTTTAAGGGTCACGTGATAACCCAGCGAGCAGGCACGGCAAGGAGTCAGCTGACTGCCCCTACACATTAACACTTGTAGCTGTAACCCGAGCTCCGGTCTCCTCCTGCTCTGCTGTTGTGTCAGGAAGTGTTGGTGACATACTGGAGGACAGCAGACATGTGTCCCAGCCGCAGCTGTGACAATGGAGGGGGGCAGAGAGAGGAGCTGATGAGGTAAGAACTACAAGGATGATATATGTGCAGGGAAGAGAGGACATGGGAACTGCATCTCCATTGTAGACAGGAAGTAGAACCCCTGTAGATGGAGCAGAGCTGGGATTGTAATGCACAGGGGCTGGCAGCCACATGCAACACGTTTTATCTTAGATTTTGGTTTGAAGATTTACTTCTCAAAATTACAGATGCTGCTAAATTCTGACAACCTCAACCCTGCTGCCTGTGTGACATGGTTCAGTGGATATAACCCTTGCCCCAGAAGCAGGACTGTGCTCCAGATAAGCCAATATAACCTCTTTCTGGCACATACATGAGTTGTGACTGTGACTGATCACATTATCAGATTTTGTTTAACCCTTTCAAGACCTTTTCGCCTTCAGTTTTTCACCTCCCACATTCCAAAAGTTATATCTTTTTTTTATTTTTCCATTTACAGAGCCATAAGAGGGATTGTTATCTGCAGGACAAATTTCACTGTTTAATATGCTGTGTAGCGAACCTGGAAAACAAATTGCAATTAAACTGTATGTCAGAATATTGTTCATATATTGTTTTAGCCTCTGACAGACATTCCTTTGGAAAATGCTCAATGACAGCCCTGTAAGCCTCTGGAAGATTCCCAGCTGTCATGGCAATTGATCCATTCCCCCAAATATGGCATGTGCCATCATGGTTTAGAAGCTGATCTCTGGTTTGACCATAGCAGTTAAGAGCATGTGACTGCTGTATAATACAGCAGACACCTGCCCTGTAAGAAAGGGCTCAGCCTGTGATATTAGACAATGACTATAGAGATGCAGTGCCAAAAAAGAAAAGCCAGACCTTTTTTTACTTTATTTTATGGAAAACTTTTTAAAGTTGCCTAGTAGCTGAATGAATACATATTAATGAGGACCTGTTCGTTTGAACCAACTACAGATCCTTATGGACTTGTGATGTAGGATCCTACATCGACCTGTATGACAGCTGTCTGCGCTTCCAATTTTAAAAAGAAACATTTATACTCACTTAGATGGGAGTCTGATGCGATACTATGGACTCACATTTAAAGATCCTGGCGCCTCCTCTCCTGTTGCTTTAATGCAGCTGGGATAATCCCCCGGCTTCATTGCATATGTGGCGTTCTTATAACTCTTGCGCAGTGAAGCCTAAGTGTGCTACACCAGCTTCAGCTGAGTGGAACAAAGTATAAATGTGTTTTTTTTTCTAAGCGCCTACATAAAAAAAATCATATAAGGTGATTTGGGATGCTAAACCATCGGTCCATAAGGATCTATGGGTGGTTTAGTGTCCTAAATCATCCCATTAGGTTCTATTTAACCTAAAGTTTCGGTAGGTCATGGGACCCACTTTATCCAATGTGTTCAGAACTCAGAGGGGTGGCAAAGAGTGAGGTGAGACAGACAGTGCTCGTAGGAAAGTCTTGTATTTTAAATGAAAGTGGGTACAGGGTGCGTATAAAACTGCTCACCTTTTTGGGTTGTGCAAGTTTAGGCATAATGCTATATAGGGTTTTATATTGCACTCAGGGGGCAACACATGAAATGTAGTTCCCCCGGAAAACAAAAGCGACATTTTGTTTCCACAAAGGCGACCCCCACAACTTCCATTTGGGAGCTGGAGCAGGATAAGTATGTGGGTTTTATTTTTCTATAAATATATGGAATACCCCCAGCGGGCCAGGGTAAACATATACTGTTATACAGTTTAATGCCTGTAAATTACAGTAAGGCATAGCAAATGTAGGTCAGTGAGGTCAAATCCCACAACTCTAAGTAACATTCTCAGCCTCATCCTTTGTGCAATATTTCAAAGAAGCAATGACATGTATAAAAAGACCTGTATGGGCTCCAGTTATAATTGCCTTGTCTGCACAGTGAATTTCCACGCTGATTTTTATCTGTTTTATGACAAATCTTAGGAAAAAGATCAAGGACCTCCTTGAGAAATACGATGTTGGCAGCCAATACACCCACATTCCTCTTCCCAAAGCTTCGATCCTACTCCCATTGTTAATTAGACAAGGCAAGCCACATCTCCTCCTGACTGTCAGATCAATGCAAGTAAGTAACAGCAGATATTTGCTTTAAATTTCAGACTTTGTAATTCAGTATAACAGTTTAAACACAATCTCTCCTAAAATAAGACAATTATCCACTGCTATGTATCATCCATACATCACATCTCTACAACACATTCCACTTAATGAGAAAATAACACAAATATTCCTCTGCTTTTTATAACTGCAGACATGTATGCTCCCACCAAGTGATCAGACATCACTAGAGGTAAAAGCCTTAAGGGTATCTGCACAGGTTGTGGAACGGCTGCAGTATTAACCCCCGTGGTAACCCCACAGCCATTCCATAAGCATCAATTAGCTGGTGTCTGATGTGGATCCTGCAGTGGTTCTGTGGCAGCCACAATCTGCAACAATAAATGACACTTATAAATCTTCAGTCAAAAGGTGCTTCCACTGCAGATTTTTTACCACATGATTGCCTTCAATCCCATACACTACAATGCTACTACATGACCCTGTGGGAGGACTTGTATTCCAGGATTAGTGCAGTGGTGGTACACTCCTGTGTGAGATCTCTTCACTGAGCACAACACAACTCCTCCCCTCTGATCTGAGTTGAAGTTGTAGTAGGCTTCTCATCAGATATTATAGCAGAATGCAGAGATCAAAGAACACCGTAATCAAGTCTAGCTACAATCCTGGAATATAAATCAATTTTCACAGTTGCACTTACACACATAAAGTTCTCCAGGGATACTACCTGACACTGTCTGTAGCTTTGTATGGTAAAAACTATGGATTATCTTTCTAAATGCTATGGATAGAACTGTCTGCTTCCATTGTTGTTCACAGTGTATATACCTGACATTGGGCACTCCCAACAATCAACCTTTATTCACCTGTCAAATGATGCACAATGTGACACTTGTATCAGAGAAAGGGTAGTATAAAAGTGATAGTGCCACACCATCTGACTTGTTCCCTATACAGATTCTCTGATTTTTCTGTAAGTGCTTAAGTAGATCTCGGGCTAGCAGCTGTCACGGGTTGGAGATGTACACTGACATTTCTACCTTCCAGGAATTCCAAACTTATTGAATCTATCTTGAGTGTCTGTTAGTACGGTATACTGCTTAATTGATGATTAATCACAATCCATGTAAGTTTAGTCATAGGGAAAAGGGATAATATTCGCCTTCCAGGCTCTAGCGACTGCAATTTTATCTGCTAAAAGAATATATTGTATCAATTTACGTGGGACCTTTGGTACCTCTATCATTCGCCTCAGTAAGGCGATCACTGGGTCCATTTGTATTTGGTGCCCTGTTGAATTGTGGACAGAAGATTTAGACTGTTTAGACTGTTTAGACCCTAGCCAATAAGACACTTATGATCTAGGAGCTGATTTTTAGAGACAAAATCTTTGCTACTCTCTTCCAAAAACTTTTTAACTCAGGGCTGGAGCTTGCCAAATCACTCCTTGTCCCCAATGGGGCTCACAATCTTATCCACCTACTAGTATGTTTTGGCATGTGGGAGGACACCAGAGGACCCGAAGGGAAACCCACGCAAACACAGAGAGGACATACAAACTATTTGCAGATGTTAACCCTGGGACTTGAACCCAGGACCCCAGTGCTGCAAGGCTGTAATGCTAACCACTAAGCCACGGAGCTGCCCTTAATATATTGTGTTTGGGGGACCTTGTAACTAATACAAAACAATACAATGTTTATTAGCTCCTCATGTGTCCTCGACTCGTTGTTCTGTGATTTGAGATGTGGTAATGGCTGGTTTCGCACATGCGCATTAGAGATTTCTGGTATACTACCAGAACCGCAACAACCCAATTGGCACAGCAGTCAATAGGAGCATGAGTAGTGAGGCGCAGCAATAAGAGGCAATGAATAGGCTGTGATGGTGCATGGCAATGACTGTAAATCTTTATCTCCTCATCATCAATATTTGATAGAGACAAAATACTTGCTTTATGAACGGCCGGTCTTTAAGTCCACAGCAATATTGGTAATGTTAGTAATATCAGTATTAGCAATCAAACGCGTTTCATAAGTATCTCACTTCTTTCCTCGGTGATCGTCTTTTCATATCGCAACTGAGCCTCTCTATTTATCCATTAACTTGGGTTCTATCTGAAACATGGACAGTGTAAATGCAAAAACCTGTAGTGGACTAATGGGGAGATACAGGTCTTCAAAAATATTTGTATGAAACATTATAAAAAGAAACACACAGTTAAAAAAAAACCCCTTAAAATAACATATAAGACACAACAAAAATGAATATACAATCCACATTCACCATATAATCCAGCAAAATAAACATCAATATAAAATCTATCATTTAATTTTATTACTCTAGTGCAGGATGCAGCCTGACAACATTCACGGAGACATACCTCCAGATGAGGGTTAACTGGTGTACAAAAAACCAAACATTTCTAATTTGTACATTTAACCCCTTAGGTACCAATGTTTTAAATTCATAGATTTTTTTTTGCCACTTCTTCTTCTATTTTTTTTTTTTTTTTTTTTAATGACTGTATGTTTTGCTGCAAAGAAAAACTGTCTAGGGTCTTTAAAATGATTTGATAGACTATGACTGGCAATTCCTTTCTTTATTCATCTGCAGCTGAAGACTATGCCAGGAGATGTGTGCTTTCCAGGTGGAAGACAGGAGCCTTCAGATGAAGACGATATACAGACGGCTCTCAGAGAAGCCAAGGAAGAGATTGGGCTACGTCCTGAGCAAGTGCAAGTTATTGGCAGGCTTATACCTTGTATTGCCAAGGTAACTATGAGGCGCAGGTTTTATTAAGAAACCTCATACAGGCAGTCCCCTACTTAAGAACACCTGACTTACACACAACCCCTAGTTACAAACAGACCTCTGGATGTTGGTTATTTACTGTACCTTAGACCTAGGCTACAATAAACAGCTATAACAGTTACCAAATGTGTCTGTAATTAAGCTTTATTGTTAATCCTGGTTCTTATGACAACCCAACATTTTTAAAACCCAATTGTCATAGAGACCAAAAAAGATTTTGCCTGGAGTTATAATTATAAAGTATACAGTTCCGACTTACATACAAATTCAACTTAAGAACAAACTTGCAGACCCTATCTTGTACGTAACCTGGGGACTGCCTGTATCTGTATGTAATGTAATAATAGTACATTATAATAATTCCTCAAGACCAATTTTTCTCAAACCAATTACCTCTTAGTGACAAAAAGTTCCACAAAGTTGTTAACAAAGTAAAGCGTATTTCTATGATAAGAGCACAGTATCTGTTTTCTTATGGGGGTGTATTGCTGCACATTTTACTACAGGGGCATCGGTGACTGGCAGTCATTTTTATATGGGTGCCTGTGGCTTGGACACATTCACGGGCACTATAACTAGAAATGAAATATAAGTAGATAGATCCAGACAGTGAGTCTGTGGTAATGAGTAAGTGTCCCCTGGTTTGTCGTGCTTGATTTTGAAGGTAGATTTCCTTTGATAGTGACTTTTGCTCCATTCATCTAGGATGCACAATAAGGCAGTTCCATGACAGATGAGGGTCCCCACTATGAGATATCACCAGAAACATATAGGCTAATTGTAAAGAGATGCCATGTGTGATATTAAATACAGTTTTTTTTTTGTTTTCCAGTTTCCCTACTACTTGGTCACCCCAGTTGTGGGCATTGTTGAAGACACATTCCAGCCAGTGCTGAACCCCAGTGAAGTGGCAGAAATATTTGCGGTCCCCCTGGAGTTCTTCCTCAGCCCAGAACACTACACCGCTATACAAATGCCTCAATATGTATCACAGATTATCCATCAGTTCCACTACAATGACACTGAAACCAAGAAAAGATTTACTATATGGGGACTAACTGCTCACTGTGCTGTAATGCTTTCAGTCATGATTTTGGGGAAGGGGCCATTGTTTGATCCTGAGTATGATCTGGAAAGCTGCATAAAAGGGCAAGAAAAATTCATACAAGCATCATACCAGAGTAAATTGTAGGGGAGAATTTGATATTTCACTGCCAGAAAGCTAAGTCCAAATACCAAGTAGGTATGGCCAGCTAAATGATAATTGGTCATGGGGATCTTTGTGGTCTAAAAAGCAAGATTGGTTAGCCTCTAGTAAACTGTGGAAATTATCTAATATAGCATGTTACAGAGTATGAGAAGCTAAGCAGATAGGACATGATGTACAATCTTCAGGCATGTTATAGAGCAGGAGGAACTGAACAGAGTGTACACTGTATGCTATCTGCAGGCAACATGTTATACATAAGGAGGAGCTGAGCAAATGAAAACTGAATAGTCAACCTAAACCAGGAATGAAAAATCGGTGCAAGTCTTTGCCTTTTTCATTATTTCTGAGCATATTGAATATAGTGTCGTACTTGCAAGTATCGGGTTATAGAGCAGAAATGACTGGATGAATAATAACGGGTTCCCTTCAAAGATTAACTTTCGATTTAAATATAAAAATACTTAGCAATTTTATATGTATTCCAGTAGATGGCAATCTAATTTCTCACAATTCATGGATATTGGGAGCATTCATACAATCACCAAAAATGACCAATATGTACTACCCACTCAGGGCTGGTAAATCTTAAATAGCTGATGACATTTGTACAATAGTCTTCTTTATAGATTCTATAATATGCCTTGTAGAGTGGATCTAAGCAGACAACCCCAATGCACATCAGACATCAGCTTCTTTCTTAGAAGATCTTGTTTAGAAACGATTGGCCCTGCAATGACATAGAATGACAGAGCTTAGGTGAATTGCCAAGAGAAAATATTCCTAATTGCAAACTTCAATGCAACTTCTGCATTTGCACACAAAGTTATGATTACAATGTTGTTAAAAAATTGACAAATAGTGGCCAGCTATAAATTAGATAATTCGAATCACAGTGTAAAAGAATGACTACATCAGCCATCACCTGTTTACCAATACAGGCGGTCCCCTACTTAAGAACACTCGACTTACATACGACCCCTAGTTACAAACGGACCTCTTGATATTGGTAATTTACTGTACTTTAGTCCTAGGCTACAATAATCAGCTGTAACAGTTATCACAGGTGTCTGTAATGAAGCTTTAGTGTTAATCCTGATTCTTATGACAATCCAACATTTTTAAAATCCAATTGTCACAGAGACCAAAAAAGTTCTGGCTGGGGTTACAATGTTAAAATATACAGTTCCGACTTACATACAAATTCAACTTAAGAACAAACCTACAAACCCAATCTTGTATGTAACCCAGGGACTGCCTGTAGTGATCATGGCAATCCAATCACTTCTGCTTGTGTAAATGGGCCCTATTACTGCTCACTACTAATCAATACGAGACTGGACCACTGTGAATCCAACCATAGCACTTTAATTGTTTCATTTTTGTCACTGTCCATGTAAACCATCATCTCCTGAGGGATGGTGCACATAGGAGTTGAGTGGGTGTGTATGTATGTATTTTACTAAATATATTGAAAGGTTCGATATGCATTGAGATCCTTACATTTTTATGTATGTGATTTTGTTTGACATGGTGCTAATGTATTATACTGTAAGGACCTGATGGAATAAAGTGGAATAAACACTTTGGTCTTAGGGTGCAGATTGGGTAGATAATACCTCCATAGTTTTATGTCTCCAACATCTACTGTACCTCTTCATGGCTCTCATAGGGCTTTTAATCAGCAGTAGTGATCCACCACAGTGACAAGCCCCTGTTTTGGGACAATATCGCTACACCAAAAAGTGCAGAACAGTAGATGCCTGTATTGGTGAGAAACAGAGTAACAGGGAATCTGTCTGGTGAGTATGGATGGTAAGCCTCAAATTTTTAAAGCGTAACTAAACTTCAAGAATTTTTTTAAAATATCAATAGCCCATATAATAACGATAAACTTTATAATATCCTTTATTAAAGGACATCTACCATCAGTTTTGCCACCAACGAGTAGTCCCACCAACTAGTTCCTGAGGAACTATGCTCCTCAGGACCTTTCATAATAACTCTATACGCTGAGATTTCATCAATATAGAGTTATACAAATTATGCAAATCAGTCTGGGGTGCTCAGTCTACGTCACTGAAGTGGCTCAGAGTGACTTGTATCATAACTTATTCACTGCCCGTTACACTAAAAGTCCATACTGGTCCCTGATGTCAACTGCTTTATGCACTGTGGAGAGGCAAGGACTTGTACCATAATGGGGGAGTGAATGTATTGTAAGACTATAAGTGCCCCAGAGTCATTTGCATAATATTATAACTCTATATTTCAGAATTTGCCTATAGAGTTATAATAAAAGAAGTCCTGTGGAGCACAGTTCCTCAGGAACTGGTTAGTAGGTCACGTCTACCGTCCGTAAAACTGATGATAGATATTCTTTAAAAAAGTTCCTAAATCCTTCTTTTCCCAATGCCTTTCTTCCATATTTAAGCAGTTTCTGTAATTGAGCTCCTACTATCCATGCCCAACTGACGGCTGATCACATAAGAACCTGATAATGTTCCTCATGACTTAAAGGGGTTGTCGACTTTCAGCAAATATTTGATATTGTTTGTATGAGGAAAAGTTTTACAATTTTCCAATATACTTTCAGTAGCCATTCCTCACCTTTTCAAGATCTCTTCTTTCTGTCATTCTTTAGGAAGGTTTATGTTACTTACAGTGGATAGAATTCTGGCCCTGGTCTTGTGATGGACACACAGGTGCACAAACTATATCACATGGCTCTGATTACTCTTTGTGATACTAATAGCTCCTGCGCCTGTGTGTCCATCACAAGACCATGGCCAGATTTCTGTCCACTGGAAGTAAGCAAGAAAGAGAATGACAAAAAGATAGGACTTTACTTTTCATACCTAGGAGAACTGGAAACGCACATCCAAGAAGGCACTCCCAGGACAGCGCTGCTAGAAAGTGTTCCACTACTTAAGTCTGCCACAGCTTTCCTAGCAGACGCCTCTGCTGAAGGAATTAGTTTTTTGGCAATAGAAGGAGCATTAACTAACGCTTCAAGAAGACCTTTGTGGCTAAAGCAGTGAGGTGGCTATATCCGCTCCAAGACAAAACTCTGCAGTGTCCCCTTCACCAGATGGTTTGTGTTTGGACCATTCTGGAAAAGGCCTCAGATAAAAAAGGGTCTCCGGAGAACAAGATAGTTTCCAAGAAGGCCTCCTTTCTTGGCTACAAATCCTCCAAGGACATCTTTCGCCGGAGCTAGCCAAAGGGCAGGGGGTTCCTCTTCTCTAACCCCCCTGAAAGTAACAGAAACAGGAAGCAGTGACGCCAGGGTGGGGTGGTAGTCTCCTAGGGTTCATGACTCGGTAGTCAAAAATAACATTGAACCCTTGGGTCCTGAATATTATTCATCAGGGATACAAAATAGAATATGACCTCCTCCCTCCCCCCCATAACATATATTTTTTCATTGTCTTATGCTTTTCACTCTACTCACCTTCTCATCTGGCACAAGGTTTCTTCTTTTCTTTGCTCTGGGGTGGTAAGAAGAGTGGTAAACAAGAAAAACAAGGTTTCTACTCTTCACTATTCTTAGTCAAGAAACCCAACTGCCTTATCATAAACTTGAAGCCTCTCAACAACTATATTACCTAGAAGAAGTTTTGCATGGAGTTGGTAAGATCTGCTACTCAGCTTGTACACACAGATTTCTATATGTGCACCATAGATCTTCGGAATGCTTACTATCATTTTCCAATTCTCATACTCTTCATTTCCAGTTCTGTGCACTTCCCTTTGGTATCTCCTCTGCCCTGAGAGTCTTAACCAAAATCATGGTATAAGTGGTGGCATACCTAAGATAACAGAATGTTACCATTATCCAATATTCTTATTGTGGGAAAAGACAAGCCAAGTCTAGTGCTCTCAAGACCTCCCCTTGATGAAACTTTCAGACCTAGGGTGGATAGTCAATATTCAGAAATCAGACTTGTTGCCCACCACCCACAAAAAGTTTATTGGAGTCTTACTAAACACTACTCATCAAATGTCTTTTTTCAGGGCAACATAAAGTGCCAGATCCATTTGTTCAGAAGGAAAACTGCTATATCGATTCGAGGGGCTATGAAAATCCTGGGCCTTCTTACAGCCTTCTATTTTCCTGGCAGTGGCCTGGAGCCAGAGCCATTCACGAATCCTGCAGGGCTGGATCCTACAGACTTGGAACAGTCTTCAGATCTAAAGAAAAAGGTCATCATTCCTTCCTCAGTAAAAAGGGATCTTCAGTGTTGGCTCAACTTAAAGAACCTAAAGAGAAGGGGTCTCCTGGCACAACTCCCTTGTATTATGATCCATACCAATGTAAGCAACTAGGGTTGGTGTGCAGTTTTACCTACTCATTTCGCCCAGGGATCCTGGCAATATGGGAGGCCCTATGGGAATCAAACACCATTTCCACATCCTCTCGGACAAGACCACGGCTGTATCTTATCTAAGAATGTAAGGAGGAACTAGATTCCCAGTCCTTTCTGTATTGACTCACACCATCCTCTACTGGGCAGAAGAAATCCTCCTTTCCATATCGGCCACACACCTAAAGGGGGACCTGAGCAGGGAAGTGGATTTTCACAGCAAAAGAGACAACCTACCCAATGAATGGTGCGTCAATCAGGAGAGCTTCATCTGGTCAATCTGGTCAATCTCTTGAGTATGCCTTGGATAGATCTCTTTGCCATTCAAAATGTCAACTTTATTACTTCTTGGAGGCAAAAGAAACTTAAGAACATCTGGACGCCTTCAGCCACCAATGACACAAACCACTCTCATACCACTGCTTCCCCCTCCTCCCCCATTCCCTTGATCACAACAGTTCACAAGAAAATAAGGACCAGGAAAGGGTGATTCTAATTTGGCCAAAAAAGAACTAGTACCCACTGCTGACTTCAATGTCTCTGCAACAGCCTATAATATGCCCGTCACAGCAGAACCTCCTGTACCAAGGGCCCATTCTTAATCCAGACCCAGGAAAACTACAACTGGCAGCATGGATCCTGAGTACGATTTCTTAAGATCACAAGGTCTCTCCTACAAAGGACAAGGGGCATCCTTTAAGTGGGGCCGTCATGGTGGACTAATGGAAACAGAAGTACTCATTTCACAGATATAATTCCAACCAGTCTCTATCAGGCATGTGTACAAAATTTTGGTTGCTTCTGGACCCTACCCTGGGTCTCTGGACCCGACCCTGGACCTTCTGAGTTTCTTGTTCTTCTGTCTGATGCTGCGCTGAGTTCTTCTCTGCCTTTAGCCCCCCATCCTTGCATTACATGACAAGCTCACACAGACACGCTGACTTCCTTCCCACAAGCACCACAGCGTGAGGAAAGTAAAGCTACAGACAGATAAGATTTTTTCCGGGGAAGGGAGGTATATAGCAAAACTGCGTATAATAGGTGAGTTGGCAGAGCCAAGAGTGTCATTTTGTATTATATCCATCTCCGCATCTCTGATCTGTTTCTCCTCTCTTTCTAGGTATCAGATATTAGTACAATGCTCAGAAGCTAAATTAAAGTGTATATAAACATGTACCCTGATTATCTAATCATGTTGTCACCACATAGAACTAGAGGAGTCATGAAGTGTCTGCTTAGAGATTCCCCGCTCATTTTACATTTACCAGGAGCAATAAAACTGAGTAAAATAGTAAAGTAAGGGATTAAAATATGTCTTTATTGTGTGAACATCACTAGTGGAGAATTTGAGAATTTTCTTTCATGGGCAAACCCCTTTAAAGGCCATGCATGATCCACTAGGGAAATCTTTAAATACATGGTGGGGTAAGGAAAAATCATCCTTAATTGCTTGAGATGGATGGAGAGTTCACTACTTTCAGAAAGAGGACAAAGGGAAAAAACAAGAAAACCTGCTTTCCTTAATGAAGTATATTAAACAGTTTCACCTGTTCTATCCATTTCTGAAAGAAAAAAATGGCTTCAAAGGTTAATTACACTATGTATGTTTGAAGTGTATTGAAAATGATTCATCTTTTTGCAAATGTGATATTTATTTGCACTCAGCCCTTTGAGTCAATGGAAGCGAGTAGGAACCCGATTTCTGCTGCCAGCAGTTCACATGACCCACAGCTCCCACCGACAACAGAGAAGTTTTACCAGGGAAAGTACAATATTGGTGACCCTATGAGGGTCTTTAACATCTGGGTGTAACCAGTTGGGTTTGTGTCCCTGAAATATCTGACTTTGAGGATACGTTATTACTCTGCAATGTGTAATTTTTCTTTGTATATGTACCCCTTAATCTGATAAGTTCTGCAGAATATGATGGCACTGTATAAATAAAGATGTATTTTCACCAATAGTACTTGATGCAGCCATCAGAGGGTCCTATTAAAGTGCTGAAAGCATTAGTTGATATGAGAGTGGGTCTGCAGTGTACCTGTGCATTCAATGATCTCACTTGTATAGTTGTACCTCCTTTGGCAGTCAGAGCTGACCGCAGAGGGGGACAAAATAAACGTGGTAGGCACCACATGACCTAAGGAGTTGGAGGAGATACATACTATGTTGGTAATATTTACAGAAATACTAAACACATATAGCTTAGAACTGTAATAATATAGAGATTTATCTGCACTAGATATGCTACTGTAGAATTCTCTTTTTTAAGCTACAAGGGGGATTACAACCTTTATCATAATCCCCTGAAACATGGAATTTTAACCTAGGATTTATGGATTACAATTCCTTATTGCAGTTGCACATCCAAGCATGAACTCTGATTTAAGTGGTAATCACATTTCCACCGTCTCCTCTCAAAAGAAAAGTATATACTTTGCAAGATTTCACATGAAGAATGCACAGCTTTCCCTTAAAGGAGTTAACATAGTTTTAAAAAAAAACTATTAACCCTGACGGTACATAAATAAAATAGAACTTTCCAGTGCTGTAGCTCACTTAGTTCTACTGGTATTTGTTATCGAGTCAGTGATGTGACTACGAAATGCTACCACTTAGCCACTGATTTAGCAGTCACTACCCATCCGGTCCATAGGTAAGACTTGGAGCACCCCTTCAATTCGGTACAGACAATGGTGCATCATTTTGAAAAAATATCCCATCAATGTCCAAGAGGTGGGAATCCAATCACTATGACTAATGCCAGTCACTATGACAAAGGGCCATCACAAGAGCCACTACTGTACATCTCCGGGTGTTAAAATTTTTTCAGTGTCTTTATAATTCTAAAAGGTGGAACTGCATACAGCTAAATAAGACTTTAATCACCAAATAAAGTTTACCCCCCCCCCCCTCCTTCCCCTAGTGGTGATAGCTGAGACATTAACCGTTCTTCATGAGAAAGAATCTCATTTTACAGTATGGCAGGCAAACATGCTACGCTTGTAAGGTTACTTAGAGGATTTATTTTGACTTTGTTGTATGTGCAAAAATGTTCAAAGGGCTTACAAATACTTTAAGTGGATTAGTTCATACTGTTCTCACAGAATGTTAGCAATACTCCATATAAACAAGATATTTAAGGAAAGCTCCTGTACCACGGTGTGCTAGGAAGATGACGGAAATTTTGTACTGCAACATTAGAGAAAGTACTTATTAACTTAAAAGCCCTAATGTTAAGGTACTTCATAGTGGTTAAAAGTGGTTGATGGTTTACCACTTGAAGAACTAGCTGCAGCAAAAATAAGTCCCAGAGCACCTCAAATGAATGTGTGACCATGTGTACTTCACTTATATGGGATTCACTAATATGCACAAGGTCTCCATCCGTAAGGAGTGCTTGGACACTATAACAGGACCAGTGTCTTTATTGGGAAAACCACTGAAGGTTTCTTGTTTTCACAACATTTATGGCCTATCCTTACAGGGTAAGTATAAGACCCATATTGTACTTACCCTGGTAAACTTTCTCCGTAGTGCATGGGTGACATGACCCAAGGGCAGCAGGACTGCAGCCTATATGTGACTTTGTGTCCTGCTGGCTTCTGGGGGATCAAGGGGCCGTGCATTCATTACTGTATAAATGCCCCCTCCTTGATAACCATTGACATGGAAGTGACTAGCACGAAGGGAGCTGCATACAATATCTGATCTAATCGATAGTACATAAAGTGTATAACTGGGTCCCGTTCAAATATAAAAATGACTTCTTTAAACACCTCATCGGCTATAGTGCAGAGTGTCAAACTTCTGCCAATATAACATTGATTGTCTATTCTATAGAAGAAGAGTGAAGAAATCAGGCAATACCATTTTGAGTGTATTTGAGCATTCGAGAATACAAGTTCTTTTTGTCAGACATGATGTTAGGCATGAAAATGAAAATTCATAGCATTTTATACACACCAGGTAGTGATCATCAAAGAATATTTTTTTTAAAAACGTTATGCTTTACTTTGCCTTTGTGTTTTGAAATAGTGTGGTCTATGGAGAAATGTGCAGCCAGTAGGAGATATTTCCTGCTGCTGACAATATTGGATCAGTGTGAGTGCATGCACTGATGAAGTCTCTGGTCTGTTTACTTTTCCCACATAAGGTATACCACATTGGAATATCAGCAGGAAAATGTCTCCTTAATCTTATGTACCTGTGATTGAGGTACAGGCACATGGTCACATGTGTGAATGTGCCAACACTAGGGGCATTCGGGGCCTCTGTTGGGTCTCGGTTGAACGCTGCTGCTTTGCTTATTTGATTGTCAGTTACTTTTGGTCTGTAGCCCAACTGGGCTCCAGGAGGTGATTTTCCAGATCTGTCTTTTCAGGGGAGATATGGTTGTAACTGGAGACCTGATGTTCAAGTTTGAGTTTGGCAATCGGGTTCGACCTCGACATATTGCCAGATTGGAGGCCAAACAGCCAATAGGTGAAATGGATGCCCCTAGCAACTAGCCATGGTTATGATAAGCCGATACCATATTTGATGGTGAACTTCCAAGAATACTAGTTCTCTTCAACAAACATGATGTTATACATGAAACAGGAAATTCACAGATTATTATACACAGTTCAGTGCTAAACTCTATGCTTCCCTGACCTTATACAAACAATTTACATCCGACTTGAAAGTAAATTTTCTGGATGATGCTACTCCCTGGATCATGAAAGATGCATGTTTATCGGCTCCTTTCCTGCAGTACCTCAGTTCATTTACACTTTTATATTTATTTAAAGTAGAAGTGCGCTGGGCCCTGCATCCTGGCTATTTTTTGCCCTCCCTGAAGCCCCTTCCAGCTCTTTGCTGAAATCTTGTGGCAGCACACGCAGCACACACGCACTGCTGCCACAATATTTCAGCAAACAGCAGATGGTGGAGCACCGAAGGAGTAGGGAGGCAAGTCACTACTGCTTCAAGGAACTCTGGTAATGCCTCCTAAAGCACTTCTGCTGCATTTAGTTGTAAAATAAATATTTATTTAACGTACTGGAGGAAACCAGCATTATTTAATAAACCTACAATTTAATGGTAGATTAACATGAGTTATCAACAATGCTTCTGGCCAGCACTGAGACTTGCTCTTTATAAATTGGACATGAACAGTTTTCATAGCAAACACTATGATTCAGCATCAACAAACACAATAAATGTGAAAACAGAAAAGTTGATCTTCAGGCTACAATTGTTAATGTTGCCATAGCCCATTCACTATGAGTAACAATAATTCTGGTTACAATTCCTTCCCTCCAGTCTTTCTGAACTGTAATTGAAGAGGGAAAATAACTACATCACCTTCAATCCCTTAAATATCCAGGAGGTATCACATAAGCAGTGTTTACAGCAATACAGGGGTTATTTGCATAGCCTAGTGTTTATCCTATAACAGGCAGTAACAATTTGCCATTAGCAGCTTGTTACATGCTCTGTGTGTGCGCAGCATCAGAAGCGCTAACATAATGTTAGGCTTTCTGCATCTAATTGCTTCTTTGTAGTACAATGCAGCCATAGAATTTCTTTACGAAAAAAGATAATAAATGAACAAAAGGACTTCAAGACAAAATGAAAACAGGGCCACAGGGATGGTTGGGGCTCTCCCCATGGTGCTGGTGTATGGAACTACAGCAAAAGGCCATTGTAGAACTGCAGGAACTCTTGCTTGTCCACTCTTCTTTCAAGACAGAAGACGAGAACATTTTTAGTCTGTTTTAATATGTCTTATTAAAAAGGAGAAAATATAATGGTAGTTAAACATCAGTTCAAGTGGTAGTCCCCAAACTCATTCATGTCCTGGTGGTTTTTAACGTTTGTTTATTACTACCCTCCTCTCTCTCTCTCTATATATATATATGAATCAACCACCATAGATATGAAAAATCTGTAAGAAATGTCACAGAAGAGAAAATATTACCGTAAATATATAATTTACCCATGCTTCTGCTATACATTGGTGTTATGAGTAGTTTTGTCACATAGGCCATATATACATGGAGACAGGTCTAATATGGACTAATGTCCCTTTTTTTACCATTTTATAATCCCCCGACACCACTGTGACTGATCCCTGAGTAAAGGGACTACACTAACAGTGCAATGTTAAGGTATGACAGACTCATTTACCTTACCACACAGATTTTTTGGGGTATACAGATTATTTTGAACTATTATTTATATACAGTCCCTTTGCCCTTCTCTAGGATGGTGTATACATACTAGGGAGTATAGAGTGCTGGACCATGCCGAAAGTGATGTTGAGATCCTAGCACAGCATCCTATTTATTGTATGATCGCCATAGACTCAATAGCAGTGATGCGCATGGGCATATTGCGCTCCACGTCACTTACTATGGCATAGATATTTAGGTACCACCTTTGACATGACCAATCTCACGTTGGAGAAGCCAACCTGGTTACTTATACTACAAGATCGCTTTGCAAGTATGACAATTATATCTTTATATTTGTGACACCTGTAATATAATTGAATGTTTACCCTTATGCACTGTGTATACTAAGTGACACATCCCTGTATACATTGTGAAGCAAATACGCACTAAGCTATTCTAATGTATGTACATGGTGATGATGTATGGAATGGATTCATATGAATTTATTTATTGAATGTAAATCACAATTATACTAATGTGTGATGAATGTCACCTAAAATTTCGGCACTAGGAGCTGCTTACTTCAGTAAGCAGCTCCTAGTGCTTGAACAAACGCCGCAGTGCGGCGGGGTACAATGTAAACCTCTACCCCGGACCTCTCGCTCCATATGCCGCCGGTGACTGCCCCGCGTCATACGGCAGTCACCGCCCCTAACCACGCCCCAACCCCTCCCCCTCACGAATATATCGGACCACTTTGCGAGCGGTCCGACGATTACACTGTACTACGCCGCATTGTTAGATAGTGTTACTGGAGGTTTCAGGCAACGCTATTCTTCTAACACTGTAGCGTTTGTTCAAGCACTAGGTGCTGCTTACTTTAGTAAGCAGCTCCTAGTGCCGAAATTTTAGGTGACAGGTCCTCTTCAAGTCTGAGAAATGGGAAAGCCAGCCCATAGCATCAGTGCTTTCATCATGTAGCAAACACTGACACACTACAACCACAGGAGGCCTAGCATTGTCATGCATCGGCTTATGGTCTAACAATGGTCACCCCAGGATCTAAAGGTCATCAGGGTACTTCCAGCTAGCACATGGAGGGCTGTATAGGCCTCCAAAGAAAGGCCTCTCCACACAATTTCTGAACCGCTGCCACGATCAACTAACGGTGAGATTATGCATAAGTACTGTTCTCTGTTCAAAGTGATAGAACTAAAAATTTGAGATATTTCTGCACAGGAAAATTATGCATTGTCAGCATTATTACTTCTGAATCACATTCGCTTTAATATTACTTTATAAGCCTGTGAATTTTGTGCCACAAAATTCTATGTGGCAAATCCACAGGTATCGTAAGTTATACAAAATGTTAGATTTTTTCACATGGAGCTTGGCAACTTGTTTTGAAGGATAGCTGCTAAAATGTGCATAAAAATATATACAAATATAAATATATATATAAATGCGCAGCAAAAATGCAATAGGTGACCAGATATTACAAGAAGGTATATAAAAAATTATTTAAAATACAGTGCTAAATAATTGGCTTATCCTCCTGCCCTACCAAACAGCATGAGTTACAACTGTTCCTAGACCGTAAAGGGGTTGGCTACTTTACCTCATGTTTTTTGTTCTGCGCCTCTTTTTTGATATGTAAAATGAAGCCTTCTGTCTTTTACCTAATCAGCCAGAGATTCCTGTCCATTAAATGGCTGCATATGGAGGGTGATGTGTTCTCTGACTCTCCATGAACAATTGCCAATTAGAGATCACATGGCCCTCCATCTGCAGCCATGTGCAACATCCCCCACCGAGGCCTAGCTTTTTATGGGCAGCCGGGGCCCAGAATACCGGAGTGGCTGGCGGGGAGGATGAAGCTCTTCCACAGAGCAGCTGTGGTGGTCCTGGCGGAAAAGTCTATGACTGGCACTGCGACTACAAACTTGGTGTATTGTTAGATTTTAGTCATTGCGTAGGTATGAACGGACCTGCTGATCTCCAACTTCACATGGTCTAGGGCCAAGCTTCCGGAGGGTAGCTTCAGTCTTCTGAGCGCCAAAGTGTCCAGACTGGTCGTGATACATATCCAGCACTATCTTGGCATCTCTCCTGGGGATCACAATCTGGTACAGTCGGTCATAGGTGATGGGATCCAGAGTTCTCCTTTTTACCAGGCCCTGACGCATACTCCTCATAGATTGGCAGGAGTGTTGCACATGTTATAGACAGCAATGTCTGTATGATGAGGTAAAAGACAGAAGGTTTTTTTTTTATGTATCAAGAAAGCAGCGCAGAACTATTAATAGATGTATATTGGTAAATTACCTTATATCCTGCCCCCACACTTACACATACATTACAAAAAACATGAGGTAAAGTGGCCAACCCCTTTAACACATTCACCTGGAAACTCCGCCTCAACAGACATGTCTCCATCCTACGATTAAAACAAACAACGATAAGTCCAAAAAACTCAAACATACAAAGGATCATCAATTATCTCCTCAAGAGTACCACCTTCTACCTCCAAACAACAATCTATATCAGTTCCTGATCATAGCTCCTACCGTTTTTACACTATTCTCCAAAAAGATTCAACGTTACAAATGTTTTGCTGAATGAGGAAAGACATCAACAAGAACAACAAAGTCAAGCCATCAAAACCGTTTACCAGGAATGCCGGGGCCCCAGAGCTCCCAGACGGGCCCACGGCACACACTGGCCAGATCAGAAAACTCTGCTACATTGGCATCCTTGTGATGGGGTCCCTCATAGTGCAGGCGTGGGTGACACGGGGCGGCGCCTCAAGTGGTTTGCCAAGGAGAAAAATTGTATCAGAATTGCTGATGTCATTGAAAGAAGTTGCATCTCTCACTGTGCATGAGGCTGTCTGTGCTGGACACTGCACTGAAGATTGTGGCAGAAAAGAAGAGTTCCAGAAGAGAAGAAGTAAAGAGGAGCGCAGGATGGAACCTCACAATTGCGTTAAATTCATGGAGGTTGGAGACGAGCCTCTGTATATAAATTCATGGAGGCTGGTGCCTTTGTCTATTAATTCATGGAGGCTGGTGCCTTTGTCTATTAATTCATGGAGGCTGGTGCCTCTGTATATTAATTCATGGAGGCTGGTGCCTCTGTATATTAATTCATGGAGGCTGGTGCCTCTGTACATTAATTAATAGAGGCTGAAGCTTTTATATATTATTTCATGGAGGCTGGAGCCTCTGTATTTTAATTTATGGACGTTGGAGCCTCTGTATATTAATTAATGGAGGCTGGAGCAGCTACGTGTATATTTTTTAATAAACCTTCATTATTCTTAATTAAACATACAACGTACTGTATCAATTCTTCCCTCTCAAGGTCTCCCACCCATCTTTGTCAATTGATAATAGCATACCATCTCTTTTTACTTACTTGGACAACCATCTCTTCTTTCACTTAATTTCTTTACCTAAATCCAAATATTAAATTTTTCATAATTTTTCACCCTTTCCGGTTGATTATTATTTTGAATACTGTAATAATAATATATCAAGAAATAATGTCCTAATTATCCAATTTTTTGATCAACATTTATTTAATTACATTACATTATTTCTTGAATTTCTAAATAATCTCCCATTACTAAATACTGTAACATTAATGAAATATAATAAAAAACAATAGGGAAGTTGAAGGCCTAAAGCTCTAGGCCTAAAAAAAAAAACCTTTATTCTAACCTTCTTCCTCCCCCATACAAGATCATTCAGAAGGGTTTCTATTTTTTTTTTTTAAATTGCTATCCATCCAAATGGAGGCCGCAGATATCACATAAAGGACCTCAGGTAATATAATAATTTTCATTAAACACATTTTATCTGCCTGTGAAATAGAAAGTTTCCCCCAAGTTTTAATTTTCTTTCAAATTTTTTTAACTAACCCCTTAATGCCGCAGCCCTTTTTCGTTTTTTGTGGTTTCATTTTTCACTTCCCACCTTCAAAGATCTATAACTGTTTTATTTTTCCATGTACAGAGCTGTGTTATAGCTTATTTTCTGTGTAAAAAATTACACTTCAAAATGGTGGTATTTGATATTCCATGCCGTGTACTGGGAAGCAGGAAAAAAATTCCAAATGCAATAAAATTGGTAAAAAAACGCATTTGTGCCGTATTCTTGTGGGCTTGGATTTTACAGACTTCACTGTACACCCCAAATGACATGTCTACTTTATTCTTTGGGTCAGTACAATTATGGGGATATCAAATTTGTATAGGTTTTATAATGTTTTCATACATTTACAAAAATTAAAACCTCCTGTACAAAAATTTTTTGGGGGATTTTGCCATCTTCTGGCGCTAATAACTATTTTATACTTTGGTGTATGGAGCTTTGGGAGGTGTCGTTTTTTGCTGCTTTTGATGACGTTTACAATGTTATCATTTTTAGGACTGTCCAACCTTTTGATCACTTTTTATAGAATTTAAAATTTTTTTAGAATGGCAAAAAAGTGCCATTTTCGACTTTCGGCGCCATTTTCCATTACGGGGTTAAACGCAGTGAAAAACCATACTTATATTTTGATAGATCGGGCATTTTCGCACACGGTGATACCTAATGTGTTTATGATTTTTACTGTTTATTTATATTTATGTCAGTTCTAGGGAAAGTGGGGTGATTTTCTTTTTAAACTTTTTTTATTTTTACCCGAGGCTTCCATGGCGACGGATCGCCGCTCCCCGATGATGTCACGAGGAGAGACGATCCTCAGCTTTTTGAAGTCGCCGGCGGCGATCAACGGTAAAGCACCCGCGATCGGTGCTGGCATCGAACAGGGGTGTTACCAGTAAGCCTTTGCTGCAATATGCAGCAAAGACTTACCAGCTACAGAAAAGGCTCAGCCCGTGAGCCCTCTCCATGCACCCGCACTATCTGTCAGGTAACTTCTGTGACAGTTTAAGCGGAAGCATGAAACCGTATAAAGAGAGCAGCAAGAACTAGGAAAATAGGGAAGGGAAAACTGTCCTTTACACTAAAGCTACATTCACACTAATGTAACGGAAACATATACACGGCCGACTTATATATACGCCCCCCATCACGGCAATGGGCACTTGGGCACACGTGTGGCAACGTACCGTTACGTAGCCAGGAGAAAAATAGGACCACAAAGAAACAAACCACTTAGTAAGTGTAGATATTCCTACAGAATAGAGCCAGGGATAAGCTGCAGATACAACAATTTGTTGCTAATACTTAATGACAAAACCAGCATTAAAGGGGTATTCCCACGAAGACAAGTTTCTTAAATGTACTCATTATAACAAAATAACACATTTTGTAATTTAATGTTATTAACTAAAATACAGCATTTCACAGATATAATACCAACCTGTCTCTATCAGTCCTGGTGTACACAATTTTGGTTGTCCCAGGACCCGACCCTATATCTTCTGAGTTTAGGGTCACGTAGACATCTTGCTCTTCTATCTGACACTGCGCTGAGCTTCTCCCTCCCTCTAGCTTCCCTCCCTGCCTTACATTCCAGGGAGAACTCACAGAGACGCACATACACTGACTTCCCGCCTGCCGCTCATGAGGAGAGTAAAGCTACAGACTGATAAGATCTTTATCCAGTGGAGGGGGAGGCACAAAAGATCTGACAGTATGGGGGAGATTTATCAATAGTCCTATGTAGCTTCTTGGCGTATAATTGTCGCAAATTTTTGTGCAAACATCGTTTTTGCAGGGTTTTTTTGCGAAGAGTGTGCAACACCGTGCGACACCACATTTATCAACTGGAGATGGTGTATGTGTGTCCATTGCTACTACAGGAGAGAGATTTATCTCAATTTTAAAGTTTTTGCTCAATTGTGAAGTTTTTGCTCAATTTTATGTTTGATGTATCTGAGAATTTCCTGTGCAAAAACATCGCAAAAAGGCAGAAATTGAGCAGATGTTAAACATACGTTCGACTGGTGCAGTCTATTAGCATTGAGGACACACAGCTGATCTGACTCCAATTCAGATGTGTATAATTTTGAAAAATTATATACGAAAACTTGCAATATTTCTTTTTTAGACGGCTTTATATTTCCCTGCTCTGAATCAACATTAGGGGAGGCGTCCTGACTACATACTATATTTGCCAGTAATTTACCAGGCTTTCCCCCTTCAAAGAACTGTTTACAACCCGCAAAGAAGGAGGCGTGCTGAGCCTTATCCAACAAGAATTGAATTAATTATTGACAACCAATGGGCATTAACCCTCCAAGTATTTTCTTGCTCTTTTGTAAAATCCACTATCATAAGTGAATGATTTTTTTATGTGTTCCAGACATTTATCATTACATATTGCATGGTCTATTCTCAACATAGATTTATGGGGTCTGCTAAAACAGGAAAATATCTTTTTCTCTCCATAATTATGTCTCCAGACATCAATCAAACCAATTTCAGAACGCAATTTCTTTAATGTGGATTCACCTTCCAATCTTTACAAGTTTTTAAAATAGATATACGTTTTCCCTATCTTTCTTCATATTCATCACAGAGACACAGCAGGGCACAGACCAGTGGACTTTTTAAAATATTTTTTTAGTGAGGACCTAATTGGTATGATGGTATTCCAGACCAATCTCTGCACAACATATTGCTCAAAACTCCACTTCTTTTTACACATAACACCACAGGTGGACCCCTGTCACTGCAGCAGAGATTGAGAAATATCGGGGCATGGTACTTCTTATGGGACTGTTAAAAAAATACCCAAAATCACGGACTATTGGAGCACAGACATATTGTACCACACCCTGCATCGCGATGAGCATGATGCACTTTGAAATTTTTGCATTATGCCTCAATGTACAGTGGCCACCCAGACATGACCCCAGTTATGATCACTTATATAAGGTAAGGCCCATATTAGACTGAGTGCCAAATTTATGCAAGTGTATACCCCTGAGAAGCACCTATCTATTGACGAGTCCCTGGTACATTTCATTTACGCCATTAACTGCCAAATAAGAGGGCACGGTATGGCATGAAGATGTATAAGATGTGTGAAGATGTGCAAGAGTGCATCAGGGTACACATACAAGTTGAAGGTATATGAAGGGAAGGACTCCAGAATAGTGCCCCCAGAATGCCCCCCTTCCTGGGGAATTCCTTCTTACATTGATGCATGCCACAGTTTTTTTGGGAAGCAAGACTCTTGAACAGTGTAGTGCTGGTGTAAAAATTCTCTACATAGAGTTAGTAGCCATGGTCCAGTAGTGGGTGTACCAAATCCCACTCTATTTTTCCACACCACAACCCCAGATAAATTCTATGAGGGGAGTAGTTTTCAAATTGGTTTACTGTATGGGCTCTGCTAACACTCCAAAACCAAACCTTTAAAAACAGAGCTACAAAGGCTAAATTTTGCTTGTTCCCTTCTGAGCCCTGCTGTATGCCCACCTGTAGATTATTGCCACACATGAGGTATTGCTATACTCGGGACAACCTGCAGAATGATATTTGGGGTGTTTATCTAACGTGGCATGTGGTGTGCACAATGTATGTGCCAATAAAATGTCATATTTGAGAAAAAATTGCAATTTTTACTCTGCATCATTTACTTAATTTACATAAATTCTTTGAGGGGTGTAATATCCAAAATGGTGTCATCTTTGTGGGCTTTCTATTGTACTGGTACTTTATGGGCTCTACAAGTACGCTGTGGCACCACAAAACATTTGTAGCCAAATCGGCCTTCCAAAAACCCAATAGCGCTTACTCCGTTCTAGACAACAGGGAAACAACAGGGAGGACAGGCACTACCAATGTAGAAAACTTATAATTATGTCCACACATCCCAAACAATTCAATATAGAAAACACAAGATAAGATAGATGCGTATACTGAACTAGAGTAACAAAAATTTTTTATTTCAAAACCATAAAAGTAATCAAGTCAAGACACATATGAGATTAAAAACACTAAAAAAGTAAACCAAGTAGGTGTACCCGACCCCCACGGGTCAAGAAACGACCCTACACTCCCTAGCTCAATCAGCCCACCAGTGCAAATAACCATAAATACAAGGCAAAGTGCAAAACAGTATAGGCAGATGCGAGATAAATGTAAACAAATAAATATTACTGGTGCACACAATCTTCGCCTCCCTGGATACTCCTTTTTTGGTTACTTTACATTTAGGGCTTTGAAATAAAATTTGTATTGTTACTCTAGTTCAGTATACTCATCCATTTTTTCTTGTGTTTTCTACTCCGTACTAGACATAATTGTGCGGCGAAAAGCAGTTGACAGCCACATTTCAGGTATTGCTTGAAAGAAACAGGCCAAACATTTTGGCATGTATATTTACCGCTAATACCTTCTGAATGTTTACAATTTAGGGCTAAATGAGAATATTATTTTACAAAAATTGAAATTGTAAAACTTTCCAATCCATTTTTGTTTGATTCCTGAGAAGAATTAAAGGGTTAACAGACATATCAAATGTTGATTTGAATAGTTTGAGATGTAACATTCATAAAATGGTGTTACTTGTCGGGGTTTATAGTACATAAGCCTTTATAGCAAAATCTGAGAACTTGCTACTAAAACAATAAACCTTCTAACATCTATTAAAAAAAAGTAAACATAAATTCAATTATGGAAATACAAAGAAGACAAAAGATTACTACAAAACAAATTTGTGGTATGACTTTTTGTCTAAAAAGTAAAACATTTGAAACTTTGAAAATTTAACTTTTTTTTACCCCTGCCCAAAAAACTAACTGATCAGCTAACATAAACTACAATGTCTCATGAGAAAACAATCTCAAAATCACAGGGATATGTTAAAGTGTTGAAATGTTATTACCATAGGAAGAGACACTGGTAAGATTTTTTAAAAAAGAGCTGAGCCTTAAAGTACAATCTGGCACTCACCCCTCTAGCTTCTTCTGAGGGTTCAAAAAATAAAGTCTTGCCTTGATGTTTTAATTTAGCCAAAGATAGAAGAGTGTAGTTAAGTCCTGCCTTTGCCACCTGCTTCTAAACTTCCATGAAGTGTTTTCCTTTTCATGTGTGTAGTTTTCAAGAAATCAGGGAAGGACATAATCTTAGTGCCATTAAACATTTTTTATTTTTTTCCCTCTCATCGATTGCAATTATAGGTCCCGGAATTTAGAGCAGAGGAGTTTGACTAACATGTCCTGAGGAGCATTACCTGGAGGGGATGGTTTATTTGGTACTCTATGGGAGACATGTATCACTCCTACTGCTTTCTCTTTCTTTTTTATGTGCAACTATTCGCAGTTTGGTAAGCTGCTTGATTTGGTGCCTAAAAGGTTGCAAAGCTAGCTGCCTCGAGGATTTATTGCATTGTGCTGCATTTATCTTTGTAGCCCAGGTGTTTGTTTTACTTTTGCAAACCTAAAATTGCATATGTAATTTATGTATTACAACTTCCATACAAGCTCCAAAATATTGGCCACCACATACAAGAAGTGCATAATTAAAACTTACTGCTCAACCAGACCCTCTCTGGTCTGGTTGAGCAGTATGTTTTAATTAGCAGTGGACAGTGCATAGGAAAATGTTAAAATATGAGGTTACATATAGGCCAAGTTATTTTTGATAGCCTTGTAGATAGAGAAATGGAGAGGTGTTCCATATAACAGGAAGAGCTGGGATGAGTCTATGAACATTTTTTATCTACCTATAGATGCTCACTACAGTATCGGTTGCTATAAGAGAGGGAACTGATCAATCCCTCCATCACAAGTTCACACGGCGGGCATACCGCGTGTGAATGTACCCTTAGTTCAGTTGTTCTTAACTAGATTTCCAATAAAAGTACATTTTTATGATACTGTGCCCTGGTGGTTTAAGGGTAATTTTGGTTGCATGCCAGGCGACTATGAGTCTTTTTCAATGATTTAACTTATACCCTATCCACTTTAGGCTCAACAGCTCCTTTATTTTTGGGTCCAATTGTGTCACTTTCCTGTCGCCTTGAATGGGAGGCTGTTTTTTTGTTGGTTTAAAAAAAGGTGTCAGGGAACTAGAAATGCAGGAAAAGTGTCAGGAATGGAGAGCTGTGCCCAAATTGAGCAACAAAAAAATAAAGGTGTGAGTATATTAAAAGAAGCTAAATTGTGGCAATGACAGATTAATTATGGTGGACAAGACGCAAAGCCAATAATAAATCCCCTCAATATTGTTTCTTTCCATTCAGATGAGAATCTTTTTGGATTCTTTTTCACTCTGGACCTCATTCTAAGCCACCTTTTATACCACTTACCCTCTTCCCCACCGTCCTATTCACAGTTCCCTATACATTTCAGAACTCATCTCTCAGGAAACTCCTTGAGAAGATAAACATTTCTCTTCTGCAGCTCCCTGCTATCACACATGGGGCACATTCCCCATACAACATTTTTGTTCTGCAGCTCCCTGCTATCAACAAATGGAACACCTTTCCCATGAAACATTTCTCTTCTGCAGCTCCCTACTATCCACACATGGAACACCTTTCCCATGAAACAATTCTCTTCTGCTACTCCCTATTATCCACACATGGAACACCTTTCCCATGAAACATTTCTCTTCTGCAGCTCCCTACTATCCACACATGGAACACCTTTCCCATGAAACAATTCTCTTCTGTAGCTCCCTGCTATCCACACATGGACCACCTTTTCCATGAAATATTTCTCTTCTGCAGCTCCCTGATATCCACATACGGAGGACCTTTCCTATGAAACATTTATGTTCTGCAGCTCCCTGATATCCACACATGTAACACCTTCCCCATGAAACATTTCTCTTCTGCAGCTCCATACTATCCACACATGGAGGACCTTCCCCATGAAACATTTCTCTTCTGCAGCTCCTTGCTATCCACACATGGAGCACCTTCCCCATGAAGCATTTCTCTTCTGCAGCTCCTTGCTATCCACACATGGAGCACCTCCCCCATGTTTAGATCTCACAGCCTGCCTGCTACACAGTGGATCCAGCTACACAGCTGATTGCCTCACACCATTGCTTTCCTGCTCTCCCTCCTCTCCTACAGCAGTCAGTGTCTCTGCATGCTGCAGAAAAGGCTGAACCTGCTACAATCTCTGGTGAGTCCTATTATGAATGCTTCACAATCATCCAGCATTATTATTATTATCATTTTTCACTAGTTATCTTTTTACTTAGCCCATCAGTTATACATGAATTTATCATTGAAATGGTGAAATATCTACATTTTCTATGCCTAGCTTATTCCCTCAATACCTACTGGTCCTTCTTCCTTCTCAAATAATAAATGAATATGCCTATCATGATACTATTCTTCTGCCTTTCCCACATCTAGTACCATCTAGTTAGTCGACTCTATACAATTCTATATAAGAGTAAATGATACATTCCTTCCATATACCTTTATCTATGTGCATTATATGGTTGAAAGTATCCTTTTATATTCCCTACTACTATTTGTCATTTTCATTGTATTTGTGTATGCATTTATGTACTTCTGTATGTAAATTGATGTCATCGGTTACATACCTTGATATAATATCTGATCATTGATCACTGATCATGCATTTTTATTTACATTTCTATGCATACTTATATTAATATTTGTATATACTTTTATGCATATGTTTTAGCGGCTATCCCTCCTTGGCCTGACGAAGACGCATGTTTTAGCATTGAAACGCGTTGCAACACTTAATAAAACTTACAGTTTTATCATCTCTTCATGTGACTTCATTTTTCAACAATTACTGGTACAGTTCCTTACCAGCCCTGCATTTTACCCATTACACATTGAACATTACGGTACAAAGAAGAACCAGCACCCGAAGCCACAGCGACAACAGCCAGAGTATTGCATTCACCAGCAGCGCCAGGAGCCATGGCCAAGGAGCGGCCGGAAAAAGCTGAGGAGACAGAGCAGATGATAGAGAAGGAAGGCGCGAAGGATGTGGCCGAGGCTCCAGGAGGTACCACAGATGGCAGGGATATGAGAGCCGTGCTCCTCTCTGGGTTTGGAGGGCTCAACAAACTGCGGGTGGCCCGGAAAGTGATGCCTGAGCCCCAGGATGGAGAAGTGAAGATCCGGGTGAAAGCCTGGTCCGGTACCCTTTATAATACTTCATTCACCATTTATCCTGGGGGTGGGGGATTAATAAATAAGATCTCCTTTCCCTACAATTCAGGTGTTGTAAGGGTTAACTGGAGATAAAAAGGGTTAAATAAAAGACTGTCTAATGATGGGAGACTGCAAAGTAAGCCACTAATGAAAGGGTTAACTGAGATGAAACCCAATGTAACAATGCAGCCTATTGTGCCTAACACATGGCAACCTGGTAATGGAAGGATTACTCATGCTAGCAACCAAAGATTAATTGATAAGAAGGTCCACCTGATGGTAGAAAAGTTACCAACTAGTCTGGTGGTTAAATGGTTAACCAGAGGAATGGCAGCTTAGCAACCTAACCACACAATAGACTAGTAGACAGTGGGAAGGAATCCTGGAAGTAAGTTGGTTAAGCTGCAAATAAAACTGATGCATTAAAAGCAAAATTGCCAGGATGGGTTAGATGACTAGTGTGCTCTGGAAGGGATAACTAAAATTGAACCTGTTGACGGACAGGTTACCTTAAAGGTCAGAAAGGGAAGAGTTAACAAAAAGGCAGAGTACAGTAAGTACAGTCATGACCAGAAGTCAAACTGGTAAGTGTATGGTTACATTGTATAAAATCTGTGGATTTAACTAATCACTGTCCAGACCGTGAAAACTGTTCCCCTTGGTTGACTAGTAGAGTAAGTTAGTATTCCACAGGTAAAGCAGTCAGAAATGTCAGTGTTAAAGGGGTATTCCCACTTCAGCAAATTAATATCATTGTTTGTATGATGAAAAATAATAACATTTTCCAATATACTTTCTGTATCAATTCCTAACAGTTTTCTAGATCTCTGCTTGCTGTTCTTCTATAGAAAGCTGCATTGTTTATTTCCAGTGGACAGAAACCTGGCCATGGTCACACAGGTGCACAGATCGTTATATCACATAGATAACTCAGAGCTGTGGGTTATAACGAGCCGTGCACCTATGTGACCATGGTCAGATTTCTGTCCCCTGGAAACAAACATGGAAGCTTTCCATAGAAGCACAGCAAGCAGAGATCTCGGACAACGTGAGGAATTGATACAGAAAGTATATATTGGAAATTTGTATAACTTTTCATTCTTCAAATAATATCAATTACTTGTTGAAATGGGAATACTCCTTTAACTAGGCCAGTGGTTGAGAGGTAATATACTGCTATAGGACATTCAGCACCTGACTACAGGGTGAGGGGGATGGGATTGTCAATATACTGTACATCACTTCATCAGCAGCGACTGCTGATAACCTGTTGCTTCTATATCAGGTTACATTAGGCTGTGTTTAGTGTGCTTCTCATTGTCTATGGACTGAGCTTTTTATATTTTTTTCATAATCTTTCCATAATCACAAAAAAAATGGCAATTCAGTATCTATCAGGTATTGTATTCTCAATTTTATTGTAATATTAAATATTGTCTATTTTCCTACATCATCCATTATATGTTAAACAACATGTTTTAGCTGAAATTCATTTAGCAAACAAACGATTTGCTGCCATTGTGAGGCCATCTACTCAGCTGAATATTGATGCATTTTTTCTGCTTTAATGGAAGAGACATTTACAAAGTGATGAGATGGCAGCTGATAACATGGGCCTAACTGACATTTAGATATTTTCATTTTGGAGAAGTTATGTTACTATGGAGACATAATCCAGAAAGATGCCAAATATGTTTCCTGGTAAGAAGTTCCACCTTCACTTATTCACTAAGCAGCATATAGATGTAGCAGGCCTTGCAGGAATGAAATTTTCATGTGGCAAAATTAACTTTTTTAACTGATACGATGTTAAACAGCACAGATCCATAGTAAATGGTGGTTTTCCTGAAAGGGATGACATACCCTTTGGATTAGCATTGTACAGCAGTAGTACAGCCTAGCCTTTTCACTTTCAAGGGTATTTTTGGGCACATGATGGAGGGAAATGAAGCAGAGTAATATATATTCAGCTCAAATGTGGGGGTCGGCAATGACAAAGCTCTCTTGGACAGCAGGATTAAAGTTGAAACTGTGCATTTATTCCTGCCAAAACAGCAGTAACAAACAAAACATCAAATAAAATCCTTGCCTGTCCGGCTCTAACTAAACACTTGGCGGCCCTCACTAACCACTGAATGGCTTCTCCCTGCCAGCATGAAACATACATTCAGTAACCCTGTGTCACTCACGTGTGGCTCTCACACAGTCCTGCTTCTGTATCTCCAGGTAGAAAGCCCCACACCTTTCTTTAAGGGATTGCACACCTGGTGCATTGTTAGACTCATTAGAATCTGGAAGCTTTGGTCTGGAGCAGTGATCACACATCTGTCTCCACTCCAGCAATTAGGGTCCTGTACCAGGTCTTCCAAGAGACCAACACGTGGAAAACAGCTTCCAGTTTGACCCAATTCACACTGTGGTCGCTGTAATACACATAAACACTCATTTTCTCTCCAATTCAATAGTGACCTTGTCACAATATACACTCACCGGCCACTTTATTAGGTACACCATGCTAGTAACGGGTTGGACCCCCTTTTGCCTTCAGAACTGCCTCAATTCTTTGTGGCATAGATTCAACAAGGTGCTGGAAGCATTCCTCAGAGATTTTGGTCCATATTGACATGATGGCATCACAAAGTTGCCGCAGATTTGTCGGCTGCACATCCATGATGCGAATCTCCCGTTCCACCACATCCCAAAGATGCTCTATTGGATTGAGATCTGGTGACTGTGGAGGCCATTTGAGTACAGTGAACTCATTGTCATGTTCAAGAAACCAGTCTGAGATGATTCCAGCTTTATGACATGGCGCATTATCCTGCTGAAAGTAGCCATCAGATGTTGGGTACATTGTGGTCATAAAGGGATGGACATGGTCAGCAACAATACTCAGGTAGGCTGTGGTGTTGCAACGATGCTCAATTGGTACCAAGGGGCCCAAAGAGTGCCAAGAAAATATTCCCCACACCATGACACCACCACCACCAGCCTGAACCGTTGATACAAGGCAGGATGGATCCATGCTTTCATGTTGTTGACGCCAAATTCTGACCCTACCATCCAAATGTCGCAGCAGAAATCGAGACTCATCAGACCAGGCAACGTTTTTCCAATCTTCTACTGTCCAATTTCGATGAGCTTGTGCAAATTGTAGCCTCAGTTTCCTGTTCTTAGCTGAAAGGAGTGGCACCCGGTGTGGTCTTCTGCTGCTGTAGCCCATCTGCCTCAAAGTTCGACGTACTGTGCGTTCAGAGATGCTCTTCTGCCTACCTTGGTTGTAACGGGTGGCGATTTGAGTCACTGTTGCCTTTCTATCAGCTCGAACCAGTCTGCCCATTCTCCTCTGACCTCTGGCATCAACAAGGCATTTCCGACCACAGAACTGCCGCTCACTGGATGTTTTTTCTTTTTCGGACTATTCTCTGTAAACCCTAGAGATGGTTGTGCGTGAAAATCCCAGTAGATCAGCAGTTTCTGAAATACTCAGACCAGCCCTTCTGGCACCAACAACCATGCCACGTTCAAAGGCACTCAAATCACCTTTCTTCCCCATACTGATGCTCGGTTTGAACTGCAGGAGATTGTCTTGACCATGTCTACATGCCTAAATGCACTGAGTTGCCGCCATGTGATTGGCTGATTAGAAATTAAGTGTTAACGAGCAGTTGGACAGGTGTACCTAATAAAGTGGCCGGTGAGTGTATATTCAGATCCCCTAGTTAGTACTTTATAGGAACACCTTCAGCTGCAATTACAGCACCAGGTGGCAATAATTTTTATTCAGTGTGAATTGACTGTTATCAGTGAACAGCACAGAGACCCACTAAACCCTCATCCATGGTAGATGCTACTTGGCCAATGCAAGAAGTTGACGCCTGGTGGTGAGGTCAGGTCTCCTTGCAGGTTGTGCAGTCTATTCTAATGTAAATAGTTTCCAATGGTAGCATGTAACTCTTGGGAGCCTTGCACCACTAAGTGCATCTGGAGTTCATCATCCGGTTCCAAGGGGAATTATTCACAATGAAGTGGTCATCAGTGTGGGATTTGACCAAAGGATGTCCACCTTTCAGTGACTTTCAGTCTTTCTGTATCTCTGCTGCAAACTGCTAATGACACTCTGAGCTCAGTTAGAACATTCTGCTTGAAGCATAACAATGGCGAAGTACTGTTGATCAATTGTTAGGGCTCATTCACACGGCCATTCATGGGGACGTACATGTGACCACAAATATGTCACCATAGACAGAAATGGCAGTCCGGCGGTGGTATGGTGCCACACATGTGCGCCGCACACCACAAAAAGACAGAGATAAAGATGCACTATCTTTCTGCGAGTGTGCAGCTGTGCGCCACTGTTTCCTGTGGAGGGAGGAGGGGTCACCTCCTCCTCACCTCCAGCACACGGCAGTATGCCCGCATGGCAGGCATACTGCGTGTGAATGAACCCTTACTGTAGATGTCATCTTGGTCTCAAGCAGTAACACAGCCCCTTAGGTGCACATTTTTGATTCCAGCTTTATGACATGGCGCATTATCCTGCCGAAAGTAGCCATCAGATGTTGGGTACATTGTGGTCATAAAGGGATGGACATGGTAAGCAACAATACTCAGGTAGTCTGTGGAGTTGCAACGATGCTCAATTGGTACCAAGGGGCCCAAAGAGAAAATATTCCCCACACCATGACACCACCACCAGCAGCTGCTTTCATGCTTTCATGTTATTGACGCCAAATTCTGACCCTACCATCTGAATGTCGCAGCAAAAATCGAGACTCATCAGACCAGGCAACGTTTTTCCAATCTTCTACTGTCCAATTTAGTGTTCTTAAGTAGGGGACCACCTGTAATAGAAAAGAAGAGTGACAGCACCACAAAAAAAAATTTTAAGTGAAAAAAACTAAAGTGCCTTTATTACCATATGTCCAACAACAATTTAGCTCCTTAGACCTGGAGCCTCGAGAAATAACCCTCTGAATCTGCAATGGCAAGTAAATTAAATAGTAGATATCTATAAATTAAGAAATGAATAATAAAATAAAATGGCACAATGGAAACATAGTACACACTTGAAGAAAGAGAGGTGCAACAAATCATGACACCTACTGCAATCTATCAATAATTAGAAAGAAATTGTGCCAGTTACAGAAGAATAATATCTGCTGTTTAAACTGAAGGCCTATGAAAAAAGGTGTTTCATTACCAAGCTGCCACACAGGAAACATTGCATGAGAGATCAAACCCTTTTGCTGTCATTTTGAAATCTTATTGTTGTAAAAAATACTGATGGCATGGGTTGCAAAGAATTTTGTAACCACTGAACGTCCCAGCAAGCACTGTTGGGACCAGCCACAATAAGGTGTTCCTTGCAAGATTTCAGATGAGGAGCCTGTTCTCCAAAAGCCTGTGGAGAACTGCAGAAAGGTCCTGGAATCAGCAGGTACAGTTTTAAAGAAAACAAAAAGTATTGCACTGAAGCTCGCACTACCACGTGAGACGCCATTGCTGAATAAAAAGCATGTTCAAGTTAATTTAAAGGGAATCTCTCATGGTTCTTTAAGACATTACTTAACTCGCAGGCCCCTATGGACTGGTGGTTTAGTATCCCAAACCAGTCCTGTAGCTTTTTCCTCCAGGCCCACAAGTAAAAAAAAATAAACCCTAACTTTTGTACTTAGGGAAGTCATGATACTTGCGCAATGAAGCCAGGGTATACTATTCCAGCTTCAGTGTATTACTGTGCAGGTGCAGTGAGCACCAAAGATGAGTCTGATGTGCCTTATCGGACTCATCTCTAGGTAAATATAATCTTTTTATCTAATTAAGTAATGGGCAGATCTGTAACAACTATTTGGGACCACTAAACCACAAAGGTCCAGAAGGTTTGCAAGGTTTACTTAACATTTAGGCAAGCCTGGGAAATACTGGGAGAAAATAGTCTGCTTAGACAACCTCAAAAATAAACTCTCTGGATACCAAAATACACACATTGTTTGGAGGCAAAAAGGCAACACAAATTAAACCAAAAAAGGCATTCCAAGAGAAGGTTGAAGGTAGAAAGATCATAGTGTGGAGCAGTTTTTCAGCACTGGAAAACTTCATATAATTGGAAGAAAGGATGAATGGAAAAATGTAATGAGCCATTCTGTATAAAAATCTGCTTCTATCTATCAGGACGATGAAGATGAATCAAGGAGGGACATTGCAGTGGGACAAGGATCCCAAACACTCAGCCAAGGAAACTCTCAATTGGTTTTAGTGAAATAAAATAAAGGTGCTAGCTTGGCCCAGGAAATAACCTGACCTAAATCTATCAGAAAATTTATGGAAGGAGCTTAAGCCCAGAATTCATAGTAGATGCCCACCTAACCATCAGGATTTGAAAAGTGTTTGTGTGGAAGAATAGAGCAAAATCTCAGATGAGTAATGCATGGCACTAGTTTCTCCATACAGAAGGTTTCCTGAAGCTGTCATTACCAACAAAGGCTTTTCTATGGCATATCTACCATCAAAATCAACCAATGATAAACCAGGGACACTTACTCATGATCCAGGCACCGTGACTATGGTAATCTTTTGTATTTGTTATTCATGGCCTCCTTCCCTCTAAAATGTTGTTTAGCTGAAACTTTTAAAAGTATGCTAATAACCTCAAAAGGCTACTGGTGTAGTTCCCCGAGCCCCTCTGTGCTTCAGATTCACTGACTGTTACATCCCTCTCACTGCGCTGCAATGCGATTACATCAAGCCGATGGAAGGGGAGTGCCAGGCAGGGGGCAGGTTAAGAGTCTAATAGCCTGCAAATCTACAGCAGGGGCAGAGGGGATTGCCCCAGTAGCCTTTCAGGCTTATTCGCACAAATGTAAACGTTCACTTAAGAAGGAAGGAGGTCATGGAGAATGAATAAATGAAGATTACCAGTCACTGTACCTGCATCTATAAGTAAATGCCCCTGGAGGCACCGTATGCTTGAGTTTGATGTTAGATTACCTTTAAAGGGGTATTCTTACAAAAACAAAATTCTTAAATATACTCAGGATAACAAATTAACACATTCTTCAATTCACTCTTATTTACAGAAATACAGTATTTCACAGACAATTCCAACCTGTCTCTATCAGTCCTGGCGTTTACAATTTGGTTGTCCCTGTATCTTCTTGTGAATAGCTTCTCTTGTCTTCTGCAGTGCTCTGTGCCTCCTGCTCCTCCCCCATGCATTACAAGACCAGCTCAGACACACTTCAGCCGTGGTACTTCCTGCCAGAAAGCAGAATTGTACAGAGTTTACTCTACTAACTTAAAACAAAATAAGGTCTTTATCCTAGGGGAGGGTGGTATAGCAGAGCTGACTTAATCATTAAAGAAAGTAGTAAAGCAGGACCCATCGGATGCGTTGTTTCAATCTTTATTCAATAGAGTGGCAATACGGACATGAAGCAGACCACAACAGGCGACGGGCCATTTCGCATCAAACAGGCGCTTTCTCTAGCCTACCCATTAAACTAGGGAAAGTGCCCATTTGCTGCAAAACGGCTCATCACCTGTCGCGCCCTACTGTATGTCTGTATGGCCACTCTGCTGAATAAAGATTGAAACAATGCATTCGGTGAGTGCTGCTTTATTACTTTCTTTACTGATGACTACATTGCTTGAATTTGGAGCTGAGCACCTACAGAGTTCAACCTGTGGTCTGTGTGGGAGGTGCATTGTGGACGAATGAACCCCGGTTTGGTAGTGTTGATCCTTATTTTGCCATAGCAGAGTTGACTGTGTGTGTTATAGGTGAGATAGCAGAGTTGGAGTATGTCATTGTGTCCTATATCCACCTCATGATCTCTCTTTTTCCGTGTGTCAGATATTAGTAGACTGGCCAGAAGCTAAATGAAAGTATAGATAAACCCTGTACCCTGATAAGCACATTATCAGCACACAGCATCTCACAGAAGGATCATGAAATGTCTGCTCAGAGAGATTGGGTGATAAGACCAAAAACAGCAATAAAAGAGAGTAAAATTGTGAAGTATGGGAATTTAAAAAAAATCGGTTTGCAATTGAAGTGATAAGACCAAAAACAGCAATAAAAGAGAGTAAAATTGTGAAGTATGGGAATTTTAGTCCAGTGAAAGGTCTCACAGCTACAGAACATGCTGTTATGTGGAAGATTGAGAGCGAGCTCTGTTACATCATAGGGAACATGCCATGTGACCAGGGTGATGTTACATTTGCAGCATCTAACCCACATATGTATCTGATCACATGAAATCACAGCAGCCTTCATGGAAGGATGTGTAGTCATAGAAGTCCATGGAGGCATGCTGTCATGGACTGCCATGTGATCAGATACATATGCACAGATGAAAACATAACTGGGAAAAAGACCTGCGATAACATCATGCTGGTCACATGACATGCTCAGAAGAGGCATAAGACAAAAGGAGAAGTAGATGGAAGGGGCACGCCCCCTCTGATGCCAGTTCATATAAGATAAAGTTGATTTATGGGGATATAAGGGAAACAATTTTTAGCTACAAGAAGGATGTCAGTTAGTTAATATGGCTCTATGGGAACCTGTCACTAGCTGTATATGTGAAAATGTGGTGACAGATTCTCTTTAAATATATTTTGGTCACTTGTTTAATACTGTTTCCCTGTTTGATTTCATTTCCTTATTTCACATAACTTAAAGGAAATCAAACCATCAGGAGTCTACTGTCAGAAGTAGATCTGATGGTAGATTCCTGCTGCCTGCCTCTGCCCTAATCTGCAATTCAAAAATCCTGGAACCTAACCTAACTTGTTACAATCTTTATTTTGTGGCCAGGCACTGGGAGCTAAGGCTACTTCATTCCCTGGTAGCCTCTGCAGTTAATTTACATATTACTAAAATGAAGTTTAAATTACAGAATTATTAAATACAGATTAGGGCGGATGCAGGCAGGAGGAATCTACTATCAGATCTACTTCATGGTAGGTTTATTCTACAAGACTAAATGAAGACTCCTTATGTTACTTATCCCTTTCAAGACCAAGTGTTTTATAGATTCATTTACAATTTTCACTATTATCCTTCCATAAGCCATAATTTTTAAATTTTTTTTTGTTTACAAAGCTATTTCTTGGCTTGTGGACAAATTGTATTTTCTAGTGCCACCATTTAATATTCTGTGCAGGGTACAGGGAATCTGGAAAAAACTTGGCAAAATAACACAGCTGAGCCACATTCTGATGGGCTTTATCTGTATGGCTTTCAATATGTGGTTGAAATGACACCTCTCAGTTATTCTTTGGATCAGTATGATTGCAATGATTTTTAAGTTATGTCTTAATACCTAAATTAATACCTTAAAATATAAAAAAATACCCTGCAATGCCTGTGTAATACAACTGACATCGGCCGAATATGTAGAGGGCCATTTCCTTCAGCACTCTCCATACTCCCCTTCACGACCGCCCTATGTATATTTACAATGGGAAGCTGTGTAGGGGTTATTGATTATACCCCAATGTTACAATAAATGTTGTACCCAAGTCTAGTTCAGGTGCATTTTTACATATTGTTATGTTTAGTCTTCAAGGGGTTATTTATTTTTTTTTAATTTAAGTGCACTTCATCCCTATTTGCAAAGTTCAATAATACAGCCTTTGTATCAGTTTTGTTTAAATGTTTTGACCATACTGAGCTGTAAACAGTGTTAGGTAGCTGCCCAGGAGATCTGTGTAACCTATTGCCTAGAACCATGCTTTTTTCGCTATAGGTTTCCTATATTAAAGGGAACCTGCCATCAGATTTTACCCCATTAAACTACTGCCCCCCTTGGTTAGGGTATGAAATGACCTTTCTAGGATTTCCTCTTTAATGTGATATCACGTCCTTTACCTATAAAACTCTCTTCCAAATTCATATGAAAATGAGTAAATATGAGTCATTTTGCTAAGATGAGTAAAGTTTAGAGGCTGAAGGGGATGCCACTTCAGATGCCCCTATCTTTGTTTATATAGTACCTAGAAGCATTCTGGTGTCACTTTAAATATAAGAATCTTATCAGATTGCTTCAGACTTGTGGTTCTGTAAGATACAGAACAAGAGATACAGGAAATTACAAAATAGGTGAGAATTGGCTTTTTATCTGCAGGTTTCAAAATATTTATTCAACTTCTTATATCCCCAGTTCTGTAAACCCACAGGCCTGACCCAAGACATCTAAAGCATGCTTCTAGGTACTATAAAACCAAAGAAGTGATATTCTTCCTCCAGCCTTTAAACTTGACTCCTCTAAGGCTCTATGGCTTTATGGCTCTTTTATTCTAAATTATAATTATAAACTATTATTTTATTTATCATTTATTCAACAAAACCTCAGAGCCATTGACCCCATAATAACTCTTAAATCAGGTTCCTAAGAGAATGAGCTTTACACTTACACATATTGTTATTATAACTATGGCTCCTACTAATTCCAGCTGGCTATCAAACTATATGCCCTTCAAGGTTTTCCTCCTAGACAAACATAAATGTCTCATCACATTCTGGACCTGTTAACACTTTGGGGCTTATTCTTCAGGTCCAGGTTGAACCAAGCACAACACTAACGCTTGTCCTCACCCTTATATAAATACAGGAGATTTATCAGAAGTGTTTTATTCAAGCATTGCCCAATAAACCTTGCTACCATGTACACCTAAGGCACAATATTGTCATTGTTTCAGCTTAACACCTCACTAACTCGCTGAATATTGGACTAACTGTCTATCTAGCTAGCTTGTCCGTTGTCACATGATTTTTAGGCTAATCTTCTTTCTCTAGTAAGATTGTGTTTGTGGTCCTATCAATTGAAGACCCCAGGTATGTAATAGTAATATACTTGATATGTAATTGGCTTTATAGACTATTGAATATTCAGGAATTGCTAAATGTTTAGGTTAAACAATAAAACAAGTCATATGGAGTATTATAAGTGTTAGTACATGATTTATTTATTGAGATTCATGTGATAATTCATTTTGTGCTAAATCACTTTAATCCAGGTTATTGTTGCTATGGCAATGCTGAAAATTCTATCAAGCTTAATGTTGGTAAATGTCTTGTTACCCCTTTATTGTATTTTTTTAGGCAGGAAGCTCGGAATGCGCATATTACTGGTTCACTTGCATTTTTTGTGGCATGCTTTCAGATAAATATTATTGTTGTAAATCTGTTTAGTAACATTCCTTGTGATATAAATAAACAATTTTTTGAGACTGCATCTTCTACAAAATACCAGGAAATATAAAGTTTCAAATCTGGTCTATATAACTTGTATTTATCTTCAGCTGTATCCAAAGCTCTATTTTACATTTAGTAGCCTTCTGAGCTAACCAATCCAGACAGCCCTTGCCGGATCAGTGTTTGTACAAAGATACACCTTTTTACTCAAACAGTATCTTATTATCTAATTGTCAACTTCCATATGTCCAACCCATCTTCTCTGTCGTCACTATTCGCACACTCAAGGATTCTGCCAAGGAAGACAATGATGTAGGAGAAGAGCGGTAGAGGAGGCTGAGCTCTGCTGTCTCCTAGACCTGATCTTGGAAGAGACATAACCTAAATAAAAGTGATTTTTTGATCAATGCTGGATCATAGAAAAGTGATAATAACATCAAAAGTACATTTTTAAAGTAGACAATAAGGTTGTGTTCGGGGTTTGTGGAGATTTCTGAAGTGACAGTTTTCATTTGTGTACCTAAAGCTAACAATCAACTTCCACTTACTAATTCTCTAATTCTGTAGGTGTTTTGTTTGTAGAAATGACCTCATTTACCTCAGGATTACAATAAAAGATTACACCTCTATAGAAATATCATCATTGCTCAAAAAGCAAAGAAAAAGCTCAGGCAAGCTGGAAACACTCTTAATTTAACCCCTTAACGACTTGGCCTTTTTTTTAGTTTTTTCACCTTCCATATGTTTCACTCCCCACCTTTCAAAATCTGATAACTTTTTTATTTTTCCACATAAAGAGCTATGTATTGCTATTTCTGCGTAACAAATTGCACTTTGTAGTGACGGTATTCAATATTCCATGGCGCGTACTGGGAACGGAAAGAGAAAGAAAAAACAAAATTCCAACAAAGCAGTGAAAATGGTGAAAAAAACTTCCCCTTTGTTCCATTTGTTTTGTGGTGTGAATAAACACTGAACTGAATTGAAAACTGTCTCTTTCCCTCTGTCTGCGACCGCTACCTAGCTTATACCTGAGCAATACCCCACACTGTTTATTAATATTAATATCAGTTCTAGGGAAAGGGGGGTGATTTGAATTTTTAGGTTTTTTTATTATAATTTTTTTTTTTTAACTTTTTTTTACTTTTACTTTTACTATTTTTCAGACTCCCTAGGGTACTTTAACCCTAGGTTGTCTGATCGATCCTACCATATACTGCCATACTGCAATATGGCAGTATATGGGGATTTTACTCCTCATTCATTACAATGTGCTGATAGCACATTGTAATGAATGGGTTAAAACGAGACTGCTTCGGGCCTTCGTGAGACCCGAAGCTGTCATGGCAACGGATCACCGCTCCCCGTGACGTCATCGCCGGCGGCGATCGCGTGAAAGCACCCGCGATCGGTGCTAGCACCTATCGCGTGTGTTACCGGTAAGCCTTACTACAGTTTCGACTACATGCAAATTCAAATTAAGAACAAAACCTCAGACCCTATCTTGTATGTAACCCGGGGACTGCCTGATCTTATACAAAGTGATCCTTTAATCTGTATTTTATACATAGTGGCCCCTCTAATCGTTGTGTTATACACGGACCATGTTTGTGGGATAGTCCAAGCCTGCCCAGTTATCAGTTTAGCCATACATAATAGAAAGAATAATAGAAGAAACTAAAAATATATTTAATTCAAAATAATCCATGTTCAGAATGTTCACTGGATGAAACTCATTTTATGGTGGAGGTCTCTTTTAAAACAGAAATACAGCTATAGTATTAAAGACTAACTGTAATCTTTGTTTATGGGAGTATAAAGGTGAATAAACAAGCAATCATTGGAATGACTTCTGTGACTACAGCTGATGACTTTTCTTCATTCAGCAGGAATCAAAAACTATTCAGCAAAATGTAAAAATACTCAGAGCTATAAAGCAATTCCTCATTAATCTGCGAGAAATGGCTGATGTGTATTTCTTTGCATGTATTCTCATCTTCTCATCTATGAAATCGTCATAAGGTTTACAAGGCATTTATTGTGGGGAGCACAATGTCATTCTGTATGTCAAGGTAATAAGCTTTTCAGATCATGCTTAAAGAAGGGGAAGTGAAAATCAGATATAGGGAATCGGCAGTGTCAGACTGGGTAGCTTGGGCCATCAGAGAAAATGTTTTTTGAGCCACCCTTCAAGTAACTGTTAGAATACTATACTACTCCAACTGAACTATTAAACACGCAAATGACATAGCATCTATTAAAACACAATGGGGGTTAATTTGTTTTTCCGGGTTTTGAGACTTCTGTGGGGTTTTCTGCAACTTTTTATTTAAAAGACCACAAAACTTGTACGCTTTCTTTCTGCAATCTCTTCTAAAGTTTTTCTTACAGCATGATCCGGACTGGGTTTATTTGCAACTTTTTAAAAGCAATTTTTTGCCAAATTGCACCATTTCATACATCGAACATCTGGATTTTAAAGATATATTAGGTGTAACACGCAACATTGAAGAATTCTTATGCCTCTAACTTTGCCGGTTGATTGGAAAAGGAGCAAAATTTGGTTCAAATAAGCAAATATGCCAAAAATGTTGTAAATATAAGTAAAAAAGGGAAAAGTATAAGATAAAAAACCCCAACAGCATTTAACACCTTCAGGACACAGACCTTTTTATGTTTTTTTCCTGCTCGAATTTCAAAAGATATAACTTTTTAATTTTTGATCTGACCGGGGCATATAAGGGCTTATTTTTTTCAGGAAGATTTGTATTTCCAATCGGTTATTTTTCATGGTAAAAATAGCATGATGATTCAATTTATTAACCCTTTCCTGCAAACATACAGAATAAAACAAGTTGTTTGCCGCTTGTTTTTTTAAAACATGATATAATATTCAATGGTTCGTATCGTTAAGGAGATACAAAAATCTACAGGTTTTCTTATATTTTACTACTTTAGCAAAAAAACAAGTGTCGCCATATTCTGAGAGCTATAACTTTTTTATTCCTCAATCAAAAAGAGAGTAGTTAGGGCTGTTTTACTGTGGGAAAAGGAAGTGGTTAGATGGGTAGTATTATAGGTACATCTGACTTTTGATCGCTTTCTATTACATGTTTTTGGGAGCTAGGAAGCACACTAAAATTGCAATTTTAAGTTAGTTTTTTATTTTTATATTTGACAATAAGAGTTAATAATGTAATGATGCTTGGCCAGGTCACTACAGAGTGACATACCAATTTTATTTATGTATTTACAGGTTTTCACTAGGGGACTTACACTGGGGAGACCTTAATCACTTATACAATATTGCAGTATGGGGACTGGAGTAACTGTGTAAGTTTATATGGGACTTTTGCAAAAATCTGGCTTTGCACTGTGTTGCACAGCATTGCTAGCAGTAGTTCTGTTTACGCCAGATTAATCAAGAGGATAAAAGTGAGACTTGCTCCAGTTCCACAAAACCTCAATGCTAATTTTTGAGATTTTTTTGCACCAAGAAAGTCCAGGAAAACCAATGAAAAATAAACCAGTGCCGTGTATAGAAAATGGTAACCATAGTTGGAAATTAGTAGTGAGCTACATAGAGACTTTTTGTAGGCCACTGATTGATCTTACCTATTGAATGACAGCAGTGGTACAGGATCTATGGAACTCCACACTTACTGTAAATCTGGTGACACGCAGATGACGTCTTTAATATTGATGGGTATCTTTCATCTTCTCCTACCTCCTGCGACCATGTCAGCCAGTCACTCTCTCTGCAGATATAGCAAAATAAAATTTTAGGTTCTCCGCTTGTTCTCATGCTCCACTAGGAACCTCTATTATGCCTCCCAGTAGCCAATATAGACACAGTGCCCCCCCAGCATCCAGCATTGTCACAGCCCCACAGCTGCAATATAATAGTGTCTTCGCAGTAGCCAATATAGTAACAGAGCCCCAACAGTAAACAATAAGAAGGCAGTATAGTATTATATAGAATAGGTCCCCCACAGTAGCCAGTAAATTAACAGTGGGGAAACCCCGGAATTGCAAGCATAGTACAGGGTCCCACATAGTAGCCATAGTACAGGGGCCCAGCGGTAGCTAACAAAGTTAAGGCAACCATAGTAGCCAGAATAGTACAGGCCCTCAAGAGTAGCCACAATAGTACAGGGTCCCCCAGAATAGCCACAATAGTACAGGGACCCCCAGGTAGCACAATAGTAACATAGTCACCCAGAGTAGCCACAAAAGTACATAGTCATCCAGAGTAGCCACAAAATTACATAGTCATGAGTAGCCGCCATAGTACATAGTACCAGAAGTACCACAATAGTACATAGTCCCCAGAGTAGCCACAATAGAGCATGGTCCCCAGTGTAGCCACAATAGAACATAGTCCCCAGAGTATCCGCAGCAGACATAGTCCCCCAGAGTAGCCACAATAGTACATAGTCCCCCAGAGTTATCAACAATATATAGGAGTCCAGAGTAGCCACAATAGTAAAGGGTCTACCAGAGTAGCCACAATAGTACAGGATCCCACAGAGTAGCTGCAATAGTACACAGCCCCCTCAGAGAGCACATACAAACAACCCCCACCCCATCCTAGCCACAAGTACAGGCAAATTATTACTTACAATATGGAGACCCCCAGGGCAGACAAATACTGACTAAGACCCCCAGAGCAGACAATAATACTGGTGACCCCCGGTGCAACAAATTTTGTAGACCCCAAAGCAGACAATAATACTGGAGACCCCCAGAGCATAATTAATAATACTGGAGACCCATAGCAGACCAAAAAATTAAATGAATCCTCTCCTGGCTCATCTTCTCCTTCCTGCACCACACTGAAGCTTCTTCTCTCCTACATGTGCCACTTTTCTCTGTGTCCGTGCTGGCTTATGTGGCGGCATCAGAATCCGGAGCATAACTGCGCCAGGAGCAGAAGAGGACCCGGGAGTAGTACAGTACAACTGACAAGTACTTACCAACTCACTCGGTCCTTTCCCGCGGCACTCTTCAGCTTTGCTCACATACAAACCATTGTCAGGAGTCAGTGGAGTGCCAGGAGAGTATCCGGAGCAGTGAGAGCTACCCGTCCTCCTTTACCATATAAAGCTTCCATAAGATGTTACATCAGTTATGGAAGTGCAGCTGCATATGGCCTGCTGGCGCGGCTTGTACACACCTGATCCCCTTTAAGTTGAGATGAATGTGTGCTGCACTTTATGTACATGCTCAGGAGTGAAGCTCCTCTGCTATAGGTTTACAGGAATGAGGCACTGGGAGGGAACTTCAGAAACTGCTAGATTGACCAGGAAAACAGGACTATGGAGGTCAGAGTCGCGCAGAGTTGGTGAACATTTGGTGGAACTTGGAGTCAAAGTTCTGGAAACTGAGGAGTCAGAGTCAAGATTTGGCTTTAGACTCCACAGCCCTGCTTGTACCATGTCTGTGAATCTCCTTTAATATGTAAATGAAGCCTTATAGAGATCATCTTTTCTTTATTAATTTCCTTTTTTAAACCAGTCTTGGCTTTTAAAGCTTACAGCAAAATCTACTACAAAAGACTTTTATTTCACTGATAATGCATATTGTGGTTGTAAGACTGCTTAGATACCCCTTCATGGTGTTTCTAAATTGAAAAACCTTGCATTAGGCCTAGTATAAATATTCTAACATTTTATGCCACCTATGTATTCCATAGTAACAGTAATAAACCAACCTGTGTAATCTGATCCTGAAACCGCAGTACATTTCATCCATCTCCTACCTTTTGATAACCTGCTGAATGCATATTAAGAATAAAACTATAGGATAAACTAAGCATTCTATATGACTGTCTTTAATAGTTTCAAACTAGGGTACATGGGGTACATGTATCTTAAGTTTGGCTTTGTACTCCTCCCTTTTTTCTTTTTAGCTGGTCAGATATGTCTTAGATGTGTCTTTTCTAATGCATCTGACGTGAGGTCTTGAACAAAAGTCACAAATAAAGTCCCCAAAAGTCAAACAGCTGAAAGCTACTTCTATACTTGACAGGCAGGCTGCCAAGACACTACTTTTTGGGGGGGCTATTCTAGGGCATGTCTTATTCGTGGGTGGTTTCCAGTTATTTTTGGTAAAATTGATGGGCCTTATAATCAGTTGGCTTATGCTGGAGTATATACGGTGTAGTTAGTTATAGTTTAAAAAAATACTTTTTTTGCAATATTGGAGTTCTTTTAAAAAGAGCTCACCTGAAAATTATATTCAGCATCTACATAATAGGTTCTGCTCCAGTTCTAGACACTGGCTTCCAATGATAGAGACTTTGAAGCTATATATTGTGCCAGCACTGACTACTACTAGAGCATGGCAATCTGCATGGAAATCTTGGCTACCGTCCATCTTGCAAGGTCAAGGTCAATCAAAACTGAGACACTGCCTACAGCATAACTTTCATGAAGAGACCTAATGAAGAGTCTGTAGACATTTGAAGGTCTTATATGTCTCCACATCTTTCTCAAATCTGTATGTGTAAACAACTCTTCTAATCTAATGTGTTATGTAATGTTTCCAGGGAAAGCAGTGGCTCAACTCTGCTCAACTGTTCCAATGTCACAGTGTTTGGAACTGCTTCTGCTTCCAAGCATGAGCGATTAAAAACTCTCTTAATCACTCTTCGACAGGAATTCAGATTACTACAAGAAGTCAAAAAGTAAGTTTTGTTTCTATGTAAACCCTAAATGGGTCACAGTATGTACCATGTAAGCCCCATACCACAGTTAAAGGCTAGAGTGTGGCCCTTTCACACTTGCATTGAAGAGTTTCTGATCAGAGTGATCAGGGTTTGGTAGTGAAAAATGGAAATTTTTCTTTGGAGTTCAATTTTTCAGTTCAAGTTCAAGTTTTAGTTAGTTTCAGAGTCTCAATTTTTCATGCAAATGTTTGTTCAGTATTTGCTATGTTTTTCACACATAGAAACTAGCATAAAAACTGTGAAAAAGATTCACAACTGAGGTCTATCTTTCTATGGCAATGATCAGTAAAAATGACATTGCACTTACATGTGTCTCAGAGTGTGATGCGGCTTATAGACTGGCACGGGAGTTTTTCACATTCCCATTCAATTCAAGGGCAATGCGCATTCACAGTTCCGTTTTTGTGCTTTCAACACAGATTAATCAGTGCATACATTATATAGATCGCATAGGTGCTAGAGTGAGGTTTTTGAACTTTGATTATATTTCACTACCAGGAGACTAGTGGTAGTAGGTAAAACTTCAATTGCACTTTCTAGTGGTGATTGCTTGTCAATAGAAAGATCTTTTAAAAGAGGGCTTCTGAGAGTTTGTTGTTAAAATCCCATTTTACTTTCCGTATGAGAAATAGGGAACATTGCTATTGTCATTTTAACCCCCTTGGGACTCACGCTATTTTGGCTTCTAGGATGCAGCCCCATTTTTAAAATCTGCCCTGGGTCACATAAATGCTATAGCTTTGGAAACAATAAGATTTCCAGGGGAATTTGAGATTGTTTTTTCGTGACACATTGTACTTCAAATTAGTTTCAAATTGGATTAAATCTTTTGTGTTGAAAATGGAAATTTGGCAACAGTTTGGAAAAAATCTTTATTTTCAAAGTTCTAAATTCTATACTTTTAAGCAGAAAGTCATAGCACCCAAATAAATTCATAACTTACTTTTCCCGTCTACTTTATGGTGCATGTTTTTTAAGATTCCACGTATTTTACCAAATGTTATGAGGCTTAGAATTTGGGTGGCATTTTCACATTTTGGGAAAATCACCAAAAACCCATATTTAGAGGGGCCTGCTCAATAGAGATGGGCGAATTTGTCAAAATTTGATTCGACCAGGTTCGGCGAATTTTTCAAAAGTTTGATTCGACCTGAATCGAATCATGACGGATCACAGTAAAATCCAGGTATTTCCTGGCTGACAGAGGCCTGTAGGTGTTGTAGAATGTTGTGCCATGCTCAAATATGCATAGGGAGGGGTTGGTCTCAAACAATGCTGCGTTTTATTATGATGCTCTTGAATTGCTTCACTCTTCAATTCCATGGGCACTTACGGGGCCAACTTGACCAAATAAAGGAGAGGAGAACGTAGCCTGACAAGGTAACGTCTGTGCCAGCTCGAAGACTGAGCTGAGGGCCAAGATCCCATAAACATCAGAGTGCACTCTTTTACACTGACATCAGATGATTCCATAGATGACGAGAACCTGTTCTGTTAAATTAGGGATACATGTAGAAACTCTCCCAAAAGAGTGGAGAGGTGTTGAGTAAGGAACATCACAGTGTTCAAGGGAGACAGCGGTCAGTTGGCAGTTAGCAATGAGTATGGCCGCCAGAGTGGCACAATGACCAAATTTGGAGCTGGCAGCAGAAACAGTTAGCCACACGGGGCACAATAACAAAGCGACAACTTGTGCCGATCACGGGGGACTTTACCATGTTACTTCGGATAAGATCAGAAGAACCCGAGAATACATAGCGACAGCTAACTCTTTAGGGCAATGAGAGGAGGAAAAACAGAGAACCAATGCAGAGACCCTAAAACTCTATCCTGGCTTCGTTTGGTGTAGTTGGTATCTTGTCGGTGGACAGTACAACCAGGAAGTCCTCCCCCACCCTTGAGGGTTTGGCACATGGCATACTAACTGATTCTAAATTTACTGTGGACTTCCCCATTGTTAACCCCTCCTCTTTTCTTCTTCCTTTCTCCTTTTTGTTGTTGCAGTTTATTTCATGCACATTGATATTTGATTTGTGTCTTTTCATTTTTATTTTGATTGAGTTCAGCGCAATTTCAATGACATTACATTCTGGAGCCGGTGCTCCTTTTTTTTTTTTTTTTCATACTTCCCCCTCCCTCTAGAAACACATTTTCTTTCGGCTTGCATTATGCGAAAATTATGATGCGCCTCCCTGCGTGCCGTTCCCTCTTTTTTTTTTGTTGTTCCCCGGTTGTCCTTAACATCATTAAGGGAATGGGAAGTTTGACCTATAATCCTTAGAATCCCGGTACCACAACTCCCCTTTACTCTATTAATGACACAGTTAAAAAACCAAACCTCAACTTTCCATGTTTTGGTGCAACGGAATCCATGTCACACGTTGGACTACATGTTGTGGTCTCAACATATGTACTGAGTGTGTTATTGTACGATCATAGTCAACTAAAACTCATTGCCCTATCACCCCCCCCCCCCCATCCCTCCCTTCGTGCCTCCATTTTCCGTTCCTCCCCCCTCCATTCCCCTTCCTCTTCCACCCCAGTAGTTTGTGGTGTTCATGACTGCAGTCGCTCCAAACCCCACTTTCCTTTCTGAGCTATCTATTACTTTGTAATCGTCTTCTACTCCTAATTCTTAGCGTTCTCCCTACATTCTCATTTCCTTTCAACACCTTCCTCTCTATCGACTAATCTCCCCCTTATAGTTCTCCCCCCTCACCCTCCTCTTTTCCCTTCTCTTCCTTTTTCCCCCCTCTTCTTTTCTTGGCCCCTTCCCCCGTTCCCCCCCCCCCTCCCCGTGTACCCCCTTTCTTCCCAGCCCCTTCCAGACGCTCCCCCTTTCCCCCACCTCGACTCCCCTTTTTTATTGTCTTTGAAGCCAGTGGCTTTTCACAATGACAAAATACCGAATTTTTTCCTTCCTTTTCCCCTTTTTTCCTTCCCTCTTTTTCTTTTTTTCCTTTCCTTGCGCGCTTTTTTTTTTTGTTCTTTCTCTTTTCTTTTTTTTCCCCCCTTTCTTTCTTTTCCTTTCCTTTTCTTTTTCCCCGGTTACCCCTTTCAGCACAGACATATTTTTTACTATTGGCTTTTTTATGGTCCACAGAGTGGAACGCAATACCACTCAAATTTGTTTTACGTGGTTGTGATCTTCCTTTTTTTTCCGGTTCAATTGGCCCCAGTAGTGTCAGCGATGGTCAGAACGCCCCATAGTGGCCCACATATGATCCAGCTCCCCCCCCTAGGTGGATTGGGTGCTTTTTTTTTTTTTTTTTTGTTTTGTCCCTTCCCTTCCCCCTTTTCCCCTCCCCCCCGGGACAATTTCTAGTACTTTCCCTCGGTACCTATATTCCGCATGGTTTGGGGAGCATGTAGGAGCAATTAGCCAGCCCCTATGAGTGTGTTTTTTTTTCTGTGTTTTTTTACTTTTAAGCCGATCCCTTGCTTTTTCTTTCTTCTTTTTTTTCTCTCCTCCCCTTTTCCCCCTTTTCCCCGCGTTTTCCTTGCCCCTAGCCCAACATGAATAGTGGTCGAAGTCCCTATTTTTTTTTTTTTTCCCTCCGGCTATTTTGTTTACATACACGACGTTTTTATTCTCAAAACTCGCTTCCCCTTGGAGGATGCGCTTTGCCTCTTTTCTCCCATGGCATGATTTTTCTGATCTGTATCTTTTTTGAATATCAGGCCCCTTTTCCTTTTTATGGCTGACTGCCGTGTCTGTTTTGTATTAACCCCCTCTTGGACCGATTCCGTCGCTCCTGATTCATTTCTCGACTCCATTTAGGTCTTCAGTTCCTTTCGATCCCACTTTATTATCTTTGTTTTCCCCCCCGCTTTCCCTTTGGACAGTCAGGTTCTCCTCTTGCCGCTTTCTTTTTTCCCCTTTTCTTCCTTCCCTCTTTCCCGCTATTGCCTAATCGTGTTTTTGTGGCCACCTTTCTTTTACGCCCTGCACTGAACACTTCCCACGCTCTTTGCGTCACTATTATCTGGTTTTTTCCCCCCCCCCCCCCGGGTTAGGATCCCCCATCGCTTCTCTACGCAATTACCGTACGAATTGGCTCAGCCCACTTCTATTTTGTCAACTTGGTACTCAAGTTTTCATGTAATCCAGCGGTATCCTCTTTAACATTTGGTTTTTTTCCTGGTTTCCTTTGGGGTTAAGTGCCTCTGTCCATTTGTATCTTTCCGGAACCCACCACTTCTCCCATGATTCGGTTCAGGGTTCTTTTCCAATGCTTGACTGTCTCTGCCTGCCTCCCCCTCCTGTCGTTGGCAGGCTAGCACTCCCTTACACTCACGGACGCGTTGTGAAGGATAGCTGTCGTGTATTCAAAGGACTCCCAGTGACTTTTAAGCTGTTTATGAGATGGAACCCTCACCCAGGTGTCCTAACCGCGTTCCCCTTACACACATTCATCGAAGCCTACCCACCACACACGCAGTTCTCGTTTTCTGGCTTAGTTTTACGTTTTTTTTTTTTTTTTTTCTTTTTTCTTTCTTCCCCCCTTTTACCTTCCCCCAGCCCCCCTTCCTTTCCTTTTTTTTACTTTTTCTTCCTCTACCCGTCTACCCCCCTTGTTTTGAGTGTTGGCTGCCAGGAACCCAGGGGTGATCCTCCTCTTAGGAATCGGATGGTGCTTGCACCTGTCTTTCCCGAATTGTCCGCCTGTTTTGATACCACCAGCGGCTTAGTTTTTTTTTTTTTCTCCCCTCCCCCCGTTTTTTTCTTTTTTTTCCCCCTTCTTCCCTTCTCATTCCCCTTTTTTGTTGTTGCCAAGTTTAGCTCAGGCCATGCTCCTTTATCGGTTCTACTACGCCGAAGATTTTCTACCTAACATTTTTATACACATGTCCACAGATCTTTTCTGGTTGTTTTAACAAAACAAAATGTAACTAGACACGCCGAGTTGGTGAATCTTTTGGATCCACACAACAATTTTTCACTACCTCGCCACTACGCGCGCGCCCTGCCCCCAATAATTTAACGCACTATCACGTCGCTCACCACACCCTTTCCTTTTCGGCTGCCCACTGCCTCAATTTGCACAAGCGCATAGTGGTGTCTATGCACCCTTTCACGGGCCGTTTGGCTACTTCGCCCCCCCACATTTTCTAATGCATGACTGATAAATCCTGACTGATTTTCGTCCCTTCATTCGGCGACATCCTCCCCTTTTCTTACGTTTACGCTGACTTCTCTCGCTGCCACGGAGGTTCTAAAACGCGCTGACCATAAAAGTTGCGTAAGTTTTCACGCCTTGCAGCAAAATACGTTCCTCCTTTTCCCGCCTTTCCCCTGACTTCTCCCCCCCACCTTCCTTCCCCCTTCTTTAGTCTCCGTGAGCGGCTACCACATCATCTTCGATTTCCCGCTTCACTGCTACCTAATCAACACCCTTGGTTCCGCTTCCATGCACTTTAGCCCCTGACCTACTTGCCTTTAGCCTTTTTCCCTGCCAACACACCCACACGCTCCTGTTCCCATTATTTCCGCCACATCCCCCTGTTTTTATGGCCCCACGATTTTTTTAGCACGAGCCGCATGCTCTTGCCACCAACATCTTTACTAATCTGGTTATCACCAGCCAAGATGACTGGACTCGAGTACTGCAAAGATTATTTGTCTTCGCTATTTTCCCATAGGCGGTCGTCCGACCCCGGACCATCGTACCACCCCACAACATGTAGATCTCTTTTCCCGGCTGAGAGAACCCTTTTATGTACAGACTACAGAGTGCGCCTGGCCCCTTTTCCCCCTTTGATTGGACAGCCGTGTACGCCTCCCCGCTGCACCGCTTTTTTCCTGCAACTGACTCTATTTTCTTGACCATTGCCACTACCCTTTTTTCCCAGTGTTGTTCCCTGATCTCCCATAAACCCCACGGTTACCTGTAGGTCTGGGCCGTCTTGTCATTTTTCGATGTTATTGGCGCAGCCCGAGGATTACCCCTCTTCACTCCCCCACCCGTGGGCATGACCCTCACCCGGTTCAACCATTCAACTTTTCACAACCTTGGTGTTTTTATTGTAATAAACACACGTTGACATGCGCCTCCTCCTTTTTCCCCCCTTACGTTCAGCTTTTTTCCTCCTCCTGGCTTCTTTCTTCTCACCCCATCCAGATTTCCCCTGACCCTATATGTCATTCTCCGCCCTTGTCTCCCTTCTTCCTCGTGACCTGTGCCTGACACCCAGTCTTGCCACCCTGCTCTTCTTTGCACCCACCTTTTCTGTGTGACAATTACTAGTGGTTAATTCACAACTATGCGGACCTCGTTGGACACACATTATTTCTTGCCCTAGTAACCCTTCTTTTCTCTGCATTAAAATAAACTATTGAAATTTGCCTTTCCTCCTGGTTTACAATACCACACATACCAGGGTTTCACACCCGTGGAATTATCCACATCACTCGACAAAATCTATGTAACTCCCCGCACATTTCTATTTTCATGGATTTGCAATACGGATTCGTGTGAGTCGTAATATTTCCCCCCCTTTTTGTTACTCCTCTCCTCTCTCCCTCCCTTTTACATGTCGCTTTTATCATTGACTTCTATAACTATAGGCGAGTGACAACAAAATAGTCTGCCTATTGTCACCCCCCTTCTTCTGTCGCTCCAGCCAACAACAACCCAAGACATACCCCTGACACAAACATTGGGGTATCACCAGATTCCCCTAGTTATCTTATACATAGCTCTCTAATCAGTTATCTTATACTTAGTACCCACTAATCAATTATCTTGAACATAGAGCCCCTCTATCAGTTATCTTATACATAGTGCCCCTCTAGTCAATTATCTTTTACATAGTTCCCTCTAATCAATTATCTTATACAAAGTGATCCTTTAATCTGTTGTTTTATACATAGTGCCCCTCTAATCTGTTGTGTTATACACAGTGCCCATGTTGGTGGGATAGTCCAAGCCTGCCCAGTTATTAGTTTATCCATACATTAATAGAAGAAATAATAGTAGAAACTCAAAATATATTATAATTCGAAAATAATCCATGTTCAAGAATTGTTCACTGGATGAAACTCATTTTTGGATAGGAGCAGAAATCACTACAGAAACTATGTGGATTTTACACAGATTTCTTCTTATTTACTTCAGCAACAAATAAGAACTGCAATTTGGGGTATACAGGTCTTTCAAAACGGACACCCCCCACAGAAGGCGACGGTCGGTTTGCGCTTCAGAAGCGCTTAATGCTCATCGCTCCTCACCTTCTAAATTTCGGGCGCGGACATGGTATCTTAGCCTAAGTACCATGTCAGGCTGGCATTATATGAGATATTGGTGAATCTCAGGCTGGATTATATTTAGGTGGGCCTAATTTGCATATATGCAAAATTTTTTTACAGAAATGCGGCCATGCAAAGATATAAGAAATCTAGCTGGGGACGGGGAGGTCCTAATAGTCATTTCCATCAGGTAATTGATGGGTAGAATGTCCTCTGTGTCCTCCGGTCCCAGATAGAGTAATGTACTGTATAGGTGCTCTGCAGGAGGTGATGACATCCTATATCACATCTCCTATTCAAGGTGTAATATAGTGACATCATAAAACCTCATCCTTCACAGCAAGAAGAAGCGAATGAATTAGAATAGAGGCAACTATTTAATATTTATTATTGGGGGTCAAAAATGGAGTCTTAGTGCAGAGTCTTACGTGCGTAGAACATGGAGACACATTTCTTGCCCACGCTCACAATTGGCCTTCCAGTGCTCGCTGACCTTGCACCACATTTATCGTGCAAAGTCCTACAGAAATGGGTCGCACGCCCCATTTAATTGCCGCAGAAAAAAAATATACTCGTAGCATGCAGTGGCAAACTGCACAACTATAGTGCCCACTGCACTGGTTCTTTGTAATATGCGCATTATTCACTTTGAGCATCAGTCAATGTGGGGGTATTATTCAGAGTGGACGGGAAGGGGGACATTGAGGGGACTTTTGTCTGCCAGAATTATTCAGGGAGCATATTTAGTATGGGTATTACTAGGTGGGTTGTTTCTTACAGGATGCTTTATTAGGAAGTGGGCCACATGTTGGTGGCAGTGTAATGTTTCATTGAGGGGCATCATAGGTGGGGAGCATATCCACATGATATGTCATAAATACATGACAGGTGCAATCCCGCCGGCCAACTCTAAAACTCTGATGATGTCCTTTGTGCGGCCAAGCCCAATGAAAAGACAAATTGCGCTTTTTTCACAAATCCCATAGACTTGAATGAGAGTGAACACACATGCATATAAAACTCTGCATTCTGCCATCTGTGTGCATAGAGTGAGCTGCCCCCCATTTTGAGATAGATGCAGATCGAGTGGGACCCAAACTGACTATCTTGTATCAGTTGTGCTACTATGTATCAATATAGAGTATATCTGTTTTAGCTGTATATATTAGCACAAGCATAGGGGCGGAGGGTATGTAGAGGAGTTGACACTACTGAGAATTCAATGTATAGCACTGCAGCCTGGGCCCCGAATCTTTTATGACCCAGCAAAGCCCCTGGCTGAGGATACTTACTCACCACGAGGGTGACACCCCTGATTCTCTGTCCATATAACATTGGCAGCTGCAATCACAGACTGTGCCGTTGTTCAGTCCCCCACCACCTTCAGGGAGGAGAGAAGGTGTGATCCTATGTATAAGCATACAGTGGGATACGTCCTTGCTGTTGTAACGACACATCGGGAATTTGCCCAGACAACCACAAGCCTAAAATATTCCCAGACACACACCTGATTATTGAAGATAACCTGAAGAAATATACTGCAAAAAAAAAAAACTTTCAGTAGTAACAATGACTGTAATACTTACTAGAGGAGTTGGGGCTTTTTCCACATCTAAAATCAGTTTTCAATGTTACCTCTGTCAGGATTCTCTGCATTGCTTCTTTCACCTGAAAGCCCAAAAAAGTGATATTTATTTGAGCAATTCTTCCCCCATGCATGCAACTCACTTCTCTGACAAGTACACAAGATGATAGGGTAATGCATAGGCTTAAGAAACACTACAATGTGGAATAATGCTGCTATCCAAAACTAGTGTATTCAAGTAAACAAACAAATCTTGTAATAGGAAGTGATGTATAATGCACCTGTTGGCAGGATCCTGTTCACATAGTAGTTATTCAAAGGTGAAAACTGGTCACAGCGTACCTCTTACGTAACAAACAGGTTGGCCACATTCACGTGGCATTTGGGGAGGAGTTACTCGTGATTGCATCATGAATGAGCACTGCATGTTTGCATTTTTTGCAATATGTGACCTTCCAGCCAATTGACAGGTGGGGATTGGGGGGGGGGGGGCAGGGTTGTATAGTAGTCACAATTCGGCCATGAGCCAATGGATTGCGACCTTACATGCAGCCAGATAATTCCCCCATTCTCCCCTAGTTTAGATGAACTTGTGCTGTGAAGGTTACTCTGGGATCAATTTTGCTTGTTGAGAGTTTCATAAAAATGCACAGTTAATTGCAGGCTACAGACAACTAAATCAATCATCCAGTCCATGCCAAAGTCAGGTCAGAATCGGGTTGATCAGGGCCGGCAACAGCACTGGGCATAGCTGGGCAAGTGTGGGCCCAGAGCTGCGGGGAAGGGGGCACATAGGCTGTACATGAATCCATGGGGATGAGGGGAGCTATATCTAATGAATCCATGGAAATGGGGGGCTTTATATAATGTAACGATAAGGGGCTGTACATAAAATAACCATGAGGAGGCTGTATATAAAGTAACCATGAGGGGGCTGTTTTGTATGATAAACTAGGGAATATTTTAGGGAAGAGGAAAACTGTTTAAGGTTCTGAATTTTTAGTGCCGCCATGTAAATTCAGAGGAAAGGGACCTACTGAGGCTCTGTCGCCAGGGCCTACTGCCCTATGTGGCAGGTGTCATTTTTAACAAACTAACTATACAACCTAGCTTCTACAGTAAAAACAACAATCCCTGTGATAAAGACATGAGCATCATGAACATTATTCAGCCATTTTAATGACATTATGAGGTACCTCTTCCAAAGCCCACAACGAATCCACCAATGGTTTGATCTTCTTCATATTGTACAAGGCAAGGAGCTTGTCTACAACCCCTCTTAGACACTGGCGCGTCCTTGTTTGAAAAGCGGTTTAGCAGTGAGACCTGACATAACTTTGTTCTCTTCATATAATTTAATCGGATTGACCTTTTCGAATTGCCACCATAAAAGAATAAAGATTGACTGTATTAGCCTACATTATGCAGTTATTTGTGTAGCCCTTCTGGTATGGGGCTTTACATAATGTAGGTGACTACATAAAAAAATGCCTACAAAATATGTTATTAAAGGGGGTTACCACCTACCTACTCAACAACAATGAAAGGAAACTACATTTCATGTTTCTCTGTGAACTTTTTTTAGTTAATTTATGAAAACTAGTTCTCAGTGCACCAAGGTCAAGGTTGTGTCTGCCGGGAACCTGTTTTCTTTTTATGTTGTTCAGAAACTAGTAACACCACCCTTTTACCTCTGCTTGACAATCCCTCAGAGAACGAGATTAAAAAGAAGAAAAACTACCTGTACCAGTAGGCGCCATCCTACTTGGACACATGAGAAAGGTAATTGCATGAGATAGATTCCTGAGAAATAGAAAGCTATAAAGTGCCCTATACCTATGTTTTTAACTTGTGGGTGAGTTGGGAGGTGGTAACTTTCTTTAAAGTTGTTTCATGATACACCCCAGGAAATGCTCCAACCAATGTTTTCTCTTGTGTTTTGTAAGCTCCGAGACACTCTGGAAATAGTGCAGTGCAGAGTGGTAGCATCAGTTCCAGAGTGGTGGGCTAGCATTAAAGGGGTATTCCCATCTGGGCATTAACATTTAATAAATATTTACCATATTAACATTTTTTCAATTATGTTTAAAAAAATCTGTTAGAATTATAAGTGATCCTCGATTTATTACAGAAATTTTCGAACTGATTACATTCAACCGTGCTGAGATGGTTTATAATTTCTCCATCCTGCAGAGCTGGTCATATCCAAGGACAGTCTTGTTTCTAAGGACCATATGACTACATTTGTGATAATTTATCTCACACAGGGTAATTATTTTTTAATAAAATCGAATGGAAAAAATGTATATATATGACATATTAGTTAAATTAAATGTAAATGGAGACGAGAATACCCCCTAAGTAATGCTCTATTATTACTCAAACCACTTTAACAAAACAATGTGAATAAAGTAGGAAAATTGGTACACTTTATCAGTGATCTATTGGAGTCTACTAGAGTTTTGACCATACATTTGTGGATGTTGTTAGTAGCAGCAAAATAGATTTAACTTGATTACTCATGTAGCTGGACTGTTCCACAGAGCAGAGGGCAGGGACTGAAGAGCAGTAAAATACTGAGATTTTACAGCACAGTGTGAGGTCAATCTCCAGTGCATCTACAATCCGAAAAATAAAATTCAGTTCTACTGCTACTTACAACAGACATAAAGGTATGTTACACAGCTTTCCTATACTGCTACTAAACACTGGGATAACAGTATGTAGCAGTCCTACCAGTGTTTGGTTACAAGTGGCAGCATTTCATGAAAAGCGGAAGGGTCTGCTGTTCACTGCCTGGCGCTTGTGGCCCATTGTCCAAGGTGGGTTCTGGTGGTCAAACCAGACACTGAAGGCATAAACAATTTCCCGTTTAATGGAAATACTTGATACACATAATACAAATATACATTCTAACTAGTTGTCAAATTACGCTAGATAAGGGGATTCCCACAAAGACAAGTTTCTTAAATATATCAGAATAACAAAATAACACATTCTCGAATTCAGTTAACAAAAATACAGCATTTCAGATATAATTCCATCTCTCTTATCTTCAGTCTGGTGTATATAATTTCGGATGCCCCGGGATCGGACCGTAACTCTATCTTCTATGGTCGGGCAGGGCAGGCTATTCTCATGAATAGTTTCTCCTATGCAGGATGCAGTTGGTGCCCTACCTCTTCTATTACAAGAGGAGCTCACCCACAGACACTTCCTGCCGGAAGCAGCAGTGTGCAGAGAATTACTCTACAAACTACAGGCAAGATAAGATCTTATGAGGTGAGACAATATTGTGTGTTATAGCTCGATGTAGCAGAGATGACAGTATTGATAGCTCTGATGTAGCATGGTGAGTGTGTCATTGTATGTTATATGCATTCATGGATCTCACCATCTCTCATCTCTGATCTGGGTCATCCTTTTTCTATGTTTCAGATACTAGTGAATGTTCAGAAGCTAAATAAAAAAGTGTAGATAAGCCGTACAGTTTAATATAAGACATTGTCAGCACACATAACCTCAAGCACTAGAGCAATCAAAATGTGCCACTTAGAGAGTCCCCACTTACAGACCATACTGAGTGATAGGAACTAAACAGCAATACAAACTGATAATTGTAAAGTAGGGGGGGGGGTTAAATGATCTTTATTGTGTAAACATCACTAGGGGGTTCAAATTTGTGAACTTTCTTCCATGGGCAAACCCTTTAATGATCCTCGAAATCAGTTCTAAATAATCATTATTCTTTATGCAAACATTTTACTCATGCCCCTTTGTTTATATTACATCTGCTATATTTACAGCTCATGACTAAATAAAGCTTGGTAATGACTAAGTAAGTAGAATACAGCGCATCACGTTTCGTGCGAAGAAAACTCTCCTGTACACCTCAATAAGATTCCTTGCACGAAACGGTGAGTGCCGCTGTATTCTACTTACCGTTACGGGTTAACGAATTTCGCAAAAATGCTAAACTCACTCGGCTTATCAGAGTCATAGAAAATACTGTGTCCGGATCCTGGCGGCAGCTCCGATCGCAGCGCTCCGTCCCCTTTCTTCACTGGCGCCGGACTCTTTTCTTTTCACTAGCCGCATCGCGTAGCGACTCGGGCGGCGCACACTATGATGCATATAGGCGACCTGCCGCATAAGTGTGCGCCCGCCGGCAAGTCGATGGACCGACTGCGTATAAAAAACAAGAACCGGAACCGCCAGTAGAAAGAGGACTGTCACCGATCGGAGCGCGACAGGACGGAGCACACACCGGAGCCTGCAGAGCATCAAATACCTGGAGGGTGAGTTTAAGTTTGTTTTTTTTTCACTTGGTATCACTTGGCTTATTTCATGGTTTTCCAGTTTTGATGGAAAATTAGGGGTTCGGCTGTTCGTTCTCTCCGTTTATGATATATGGTAAATGACTATAATGTGTATTGTTTACCAAAATAGAAATTTCTGAGACCTTTTTTTCCCAAAAGACACAGTCACCAACAGATTCATTCCACCTATGAGAGGGTTTCTTAAGCACTGAATTGTAGACAAATTTATTGTATCAGTCCATTCATATATGCCAATGCAAAGCGAAGAGGGAGGAATGACTATTATATTGTTCTTCCACCATTCAGCTGCACTGATTTTCAGCAGCCATACATTTTTTCTAAGTCTAAAACCTATCTCACACAAATAATCAGGCTCCCTGCCCACTGCAAGCTCTGCACTGCAATGCAATTCAAAAGCATTGCCATAAGGCTTAAGGTAGTGTTCACACATTCAGTTTTTCAGATGCAGTTGTGAAGCCAAAGCTGGTGTGGTTGATAATGGTACAAAATTACCTAGGAGTTACTTCTCCTTTTTGACTCCATTCCTGGTTTAGACATCAAAAAACTGCATCTGAAGAATTGAATGTGTCAATGCACCCTGAGGTGCATCGTGAAGAACTACATCAATTTGGAGGGGTTTTTAGTGAGTACAAAAATATTTTTTAACACGTTTTATCTGCACTTACTGGCTGCAGCTGTCAAATGCTATATTCATGTAACCATAACATGGGAGGACAGTACAGAGGTGTGCATTCACAGTCTGCGGGTGAACTGAAGGAAAGACTGCCAAGCCACAAGCACAGATTAAACTTAGGACCTGCTTCAAAATTTGCAACAGGCATCGGCTATTCATGAAATTTGTGGAAACTATCGCCATGTTTTGAGCATTAAATCATGGGGACGTGTGCTACGTCTGGAATAATAGCTAACAAAAGCCCAGAGGCAGTTACAGACCACTGAGAGAACAGGGGTGAGGCTATTTCTGTGGTTTTTTGGAAAATGACAAGCGAACAAATCCTTCAATTAAAATATTATGAATATCTAGGTGTGGATACTCACTGATTTGCAAAACTAAAGAAGCTTTTTGTTTCACCAGTAACCATATTGGATGAACCTGCAAAAAAAGAAGTGATTGGGTTGTGTATATGAAATAAATAATAAAAAATAAAAGAGAGTCCAATTAAACAATTCTTAATCCCGTTCAGGCTGTGACCCACACCCGTGCAGCATGGCCATGACTTCTGTTGCTACGATGTTCTATAGAGAGTGGGGCACATTTAATAAGGGTCCAATCCACGTTTTCGCCCAGGTTTCCCGAATTTTTACGATTTGCGCTGAATTGCCCGGAATTTGGCGCAAGCGATCGGATTGTGCACATCGGGCCGGCATTTCACGTGACAAATCGGGGGCGTGAACATTGGAAAACCCGTCGGATTCGGAAAAAATTGAGATTTTTTTAAAAAAATTTGTGTCGCAAAAATAGCACTCACATTACACCGAGACGAAGAAGGTGATATTACGGCGTGAACTTAGTCGACCTTAAGCGACCTTAGTGAATCCCGGCAGAACCGAAGCAACGTTGGAGAACGCGCCGCTGGATCGCGACTGGACCGGTTAAGTAAATCTGCCCCAATGGGTCTGTGTCCCCTGCTCCTTCACCTCTCTCCATGTCACAGATGTGGAAGATAATCCTGTAAAGTCTGAACACTTGCGATTTTTCGCACCATCCAACTGCACGGAGACAGACTAGAGCAGTCATGTGGTAGACACCAGCCGAACAAAGAGGTCTGTTCTTATGTAGTTTCTATTATTTAATTCCAATAGTGGAATCATGTATTGTAGGTCACTGACAAAAGTTCTACACATACAGTTTTGGATTTCAAAAACAGGAATACTTACTATTTACACTGTACCTCTAACATATGCAAGGTTGTGCAATTATCTACAATAATATGCCAAACCCTCTCGCATAGTGTGGGACAATGGGCACATTTACTAAGGGCCATGCACCAGTTTTATGTCAGACTTTACACATTCTTTTCAGTGCAAAATGGTTGCACAGGTATTTAAGAAGTGGCTGAGATACATTTCTGGCAGCACGTGACATTTGTAGCCAAGCGACATACCGGTGACACTTCTGCACTAAGGCATCCATGTGTGACACATTTATCATGCAAAGTCCGACAGAATGTGTTGCACGCCCCATGTTAAAGTTGTACCAAAAAAAGTGGTGCACTTGTTGAAGCAATGCGCCAGATTATGGGAATGTGAGTTGCAACCTGCACTATAACAGGCAAACTGAAAGTAGTGCCCACTGCACTGTTCTATATAGATGTGCCCCAATGTCCCGTACTTGCCTTCAGTCTTGCTGGCAGACTCTCCATAGTACTTGGACACATATCAACTGGCACCATGCTCACCAGTGAAGCAGAAGCAGATAAATACAGTATGCATGTGTTCTTATTTTGACCTGTTTTATATCTCTTTTTGCAGGTTTTTGATTTTTTGGATTATTTTGGGTGCTCTTGGCAACTATGCCAGGGGCTTAAGTAGTTACCTGGAGGATGCATCTGTTGCAGTGTTTCCTAAAGTTGCATAGTGGTAATATCGACCTTAATGGACTCTCACATATGATAATGCCCCCTTACTGTGGCCAATTCACTATGGACCATATAATACCCTAAAGAAACTCTGACACATGTAAAACCCCCTCTTTTAGTCTCCTTTAAATTTGGTTTCCACTTTATTTATCTCCCCTATCTCCTGTCCAATATCCTCCTCTTCTAGTGGCCTCCAGTCCTCCAGTCTCCTCATACTGTGGCCACCTGTCCTCAGCCTCCTCCTACTGTGCCCTCTGTCCTCCAGCCTCCTCTACTGTGGTCTATTGTCCTCTATCCCCCTCTTACCTGTGGCTCCAATCTTCTCTATCTGGCCCATGTCCACCAATGCTCTCTCAGTCTCCTATCTCCATCCTCTTCTACCTGTAGCCTCCTGTCCCCATTCCTCCTCATATTGTGGCTCCTGTCCTCCATCCTCAAACTGTGGACTCCTGTCCTCCAGCCTCCTCTTACTGTGGCCTCCTGTCCTCCACCCTCCTCACATTGTGGTCCTCTGTCCCCTATCGCTCTATGCTGGCTCCTGTCCTCATCCTCCTAATATAGTGGCAACCTGTCCTTCAGTTCCTCTTACTTTGGCCTCCTGACCTCTATCTTCCTCTACCTGTGTCCTCCTGTCCAATCTTCTTTCTATTCTGCTTACTCTTGCCTTGCCTCCTGCCTTCATCTCCTTACCTCTGTACTGTGCCTCTTTAGCCTTTTCTGGTGGCCATGTTCTCCAGCTTCCTATGCGGCCTCTTGTCTTCCAGCTCCTCTTGTGGCCTCCTGTCTACATTTCCCTTCATATAGGTCTCTGTCTCCCCTCTATAGTGCCTCCTGTCATCCTCCATTCCCTCATATAGTGGCCTCCTAGTACCCCTCCAACGGACTGTGTTGGGAGCTATGTTAAATGTATCTTTCCAAAGACTACAAGTTTCTTTGTTTTGCAACTTTTGTCAGGAGCAAAACACCTCCCTCTCACCTCCTTTGAGCACTGTGGGTTTGTAAGGATTTTTTAGACATGATGGTTAAAATGCAAATAAACTCATAAGAAAATACATTTAAAGACCTTCATCTGTGTCAAAATAAATGCCAGGATCAGGAGTACATAAACCAGACAACAGCAGAGAACAAAAATTTGGCAAATGACTAGCAAGCTAGGAAACTGAATGCCAGCGGGGACGTTTTTCTCAGCAGTTGTTTACTATTCCAAATAACCATTTAAAGGGACCTACCACCCGATTTCTACCTATAAAGGTAGAAGGGGTGGTAGGTGGATGGATGGACGTGAGGATAGCCCTTTTTTAAGCTAATCCTCACGTCCAGGGTGTCTTTTAGAAAACTTTATTACATGTATATGCTAATCTTTTTATGCGGCTACTCGGGGCGTGGAGTGCCGGACTGAGCTAACTAGTCGCGGCTACTCCAGCCCCATAGCGCGTTACCTCCGCCTACCAGGTAATCTTCGGCGCCGCTAGCTCCTGGTAAGCTGACGCCGCCTCGTCGGGTCCCCTGCGTTCTGCGATGCGCAGAATGCAGGCCGTTCGGCTAGGGGTCTGGGGCGGAACTACTGCGATGTGCATAGCGGGACTCTACGAGGCGAAATTACTGTAGGCGAGTACAGTAAGCAAGATAGAGTAGTAACGTGGCTACTGGGCTAGTATGGAGTGTGCGGCTCGCACTTGCTCTTGTGCCGCACTTCTCCTATGGAGAGGGAGGGGTGAGCAACGTGGCTGTATGCGTTTGTGTGAAAAGACCTTACACAGTAGAAACATCTAACCACACTACACACATATAAATATATGTTCCCAGTGGTTTCAGGAGGCCAATTCCTTTCCCGTGTTTTTCTCGCATAAACTGTCCAGGACAATGTCAACTCCTTCTGGTGAGATTTGGAAATAAATTAAAGAAAGAACTTGTATTTCTGCTTCACCACAATAAGTCTTGTGGAAATGAACTATAGATTCAGCGATTCTATTATGTAAGGAAAGTGTGCACAGCTTGGTTGACGTCTGGCGCGTCGAGACTGTTACGTCATCGCACGGCCACGCATCTCCAGGGACAGGAGGCGGACACAGGATGAGGTGAGTAAAGTTTTTTTCCCTTAAAATATGGAGGGGAGAAGGGGGGGGGGATCTTAATAAAATATGAAAGTTTACACTGCTCTACAATGCATAAGTATGTAGAGCAGGTATTGGACTTCAAACGGGAACTTGAACCAGCGATGCTCTGATGCTCTTTTAGGATATATAAAAATAAATAAAAAATAAGCCCTTAAAATGTCACTTCCCATGCAAACATTTAATAAAGTAAAAAAACACAAATACACAAAATACCCACATATTTGGTAGTCCTCATCGTAACAATTGCCTTAATTTAAAAAATCAGTACTGGATCCGCATGGTAAATAGAGGAAAAAAAACACAAAATTTTTTCCAAAAAAGGTAATTTTTAATTTCTAAAAAGTGATAAAAAATGTTATGCACTCTAAAATAAGGCCACTAAAAAGAACAACTCTTCTCGCAAAAAATAAGCCCTTAACCGGATTGTCAGTCGAAAAATAAAAAGTTATGCTTTAAAAAAAGGTGATGCTTAAATGAACAAGATTTTCTGCAAATTAGTTTTTATTCAGTAAAATTTAATACAATACACAAAAACCCTAGACATTATGTGGAATAAACCAAAAGAGTTAAGAAAATATCACCAATTAGCTATAGATGCCCCAAAAATTAGGTAGCAGAAAAGTACATCTCATGTGACAAAAAATAACCCCTACAGGTCCACATTAAAAAGAAAGAATTAAGCTTATACAATTTGACAATGCAAATCTGTTTTGGATGGCTCCTTTCATTTATGGCCGCCATGCACCCATACAGCAGGTTACCAAATATAGGTAGGTACAAATTGGGTATCAAACTTTGTGGAGCCTTTATTCATTTATACCATCACAAATGTTTAATTTCGCCCAAAAAAATGTATTGCCAAAAAAAATACATTTGTAGACCACCTCCATTTTGTTTTAAACCCTATAAAAACACCTTAAGGGTTAACAACTTCTTAAGTGCTTTTTATACGTTGAGGTGTGTAGATTCCATAATGGGGTAATTTACTAATCGTGCTATTATTTGGACCTTCAGAGTCAATTAAAAGTTGAGCATTAGAGATGGACGAATGGATTCAACGAAGTGGAATTCGGTCCCAATTTCAGGGAAAATTCGATTTGTCAACGAATGCGAAGTTTACAGTGATTGTGGGAACAAAATTTTTTCTCCTTTATTACCAAAATAGGCGCAAGCACAATGGGGCAGATTTACTTACCCGGTCCATCGCGATCCAGCGGCGCGTTCTCTGCGCTGGATTCGGGTCCGCCGGGATTTATTAAGGCAGTTCCTCCGACGTCCACAGGTGGCGCTGCTGCGCTGAATTCCCGAACGCACTGGAATACACCGAGCCGGGTTTTCTTTCAGCCAGCCCCCTGATTTCCATTTCCATCATTGCATGCCAGCGCCATGCGCCACAATCCGATCGCGTGCGCCAAAATCCCGGGGCAATTCAGGGGAAATTGGCGCAAATCGGAAATATTCGGGTAATACGTCGGAAAAACGGAATCGGGCCCTTAGTAAATGACCCCCAATGTGTGTACATGGGGCAGAGAACTCTGGGAAGAAGAAAGGGACACCTTGATGACATGTGCAGACCTGTAAGCCAATCAGCAACCGTCAGGCTTATGTGCGTGTCACAGCACTATAAAAACAGGAGCCATTGCGGCATTTCACATTGCATGTGTGTCTCCAGGCCTATGCTTGACTGTACTGTATTGCACTAACAAACTCAGTCCTCCCCTCACACCGTCCACTTCACATATCCCCTACTCTCTATTCCTCCGACACCCACCTCTCTTACCTTACTCCTTCGTACCACTAGGATTCTCTTAGTAGACCCTTTTTTTTAGCGATTATGCTCCAATCCTCTGGGTGTCTTGTGGGGGATCGGTATACCGCCAAATGGCAGTCTTTTTTTGTTGCTGAAAGGGTAATAGGAGAAATATGTGTAAAATCCACATAGTTTCTGGAGTGACTAGCTTTGTTCCAGTCCCATCCAGTTTCGGCTCACAAGACTGACCCTGCTTTGCTGTCCCCTTACTGTTGCTGCAACCTCTGCCTGCTCCTTCTGCCACCTTTCTGTCTGACCTAGTGGTTAATCAACTATGTGGATTTGACACATATTTCTTGCTTACTTTAGCACCAAAAAACTATTGAAATTTGCGGTATACAGGTACCCCAAAAGGACACCTGGAATTAAAGCAAAATCACTCCAGCAACTACATGGATTTGAAACGTATGTTGAGCAGAAAGCTCAATTTTACACAGATTCTTCCATTCACTTCAGCAACAAAAAAGAACTGCAAATTGGGGTATACCGATCCCCAAACAGGCACCCGGATAAGAGCAGAAATACTTACCGAAACTATTTGGATTTTACACAGATTTCTTCTTATTCACTTCAGCCACAAAAAAGAACTTCAATTTGGGGTATACAGATTCCCCAAAACAGACACCCTGGGATAAGAGCAGAAATCACTACAGAAACTATGTGGATTTTACACAGATTTCTTCTTATTCACTACAGCAACAAAAAAGAACTGCAATTGATCCCCCAAAACGGACACCCGTGGATAGGAGCAGAAATCACTAACAGAAAACTATGTGGATTTTACACAGATCTCTTCCTATTCACTTCAGCAACAAAAAAGAACTGCAATTTGATCCCACAAAACGGACACCCTTGGATAGGAGCAGAAATCACTACAGAAACTATGTGGATTTTACACAGGTACGACTCTAAAACTGTTGCTTGTAAATTGTAGTAGGCATTTGCCCTAAACCGAAAGAACAATTATAAAAAATCTTTCACTTATCAAGCAGTCCTTAGCAGTAATAGGCCATAGAAAAAAGATGTGGTGTCGCTTTTCTGGAGGCACATTTTGCAGGAACATGAACACGGGATAGCGCAGGTTCATTGTTCTCTGTAATTGTATCCATCCGTCTTGCTGCCGACAAATCTCCTTTCATTACCATAGATCTGACAGACATGACTTGTCTCTTGGAACAAAGCTGATTTATCATCATTGTCTATTGTAATAGCTCTGGGTTTGGGGACAGCCTTTGAAAATTAAAACAGCAAGAAATATAAAAAATTGGGCTAACAAAACTCTTATTGGTATGTCGGATTTTTTACAGTATATTGCATGAATATGCTTGGGGACAAGAGGGTCATGGTTTTATGACTTTCCGTTTTTTTTACAGCGTTTGTCCAAATGTGTCTTTGAACTTCTCTAGGCTAACGCTACTACCAGTAGTATGTACAGACTAATGTTTTGAAGTTTTTAATGCCCCCAATTTCTCATTACTGCTTTTAGATAATTGTATTACAGACCTACTGACCTTTATTCTTGTGTTTTGCGTTGAGAGAGGTGACAGAGTGTGGCCTTTGTCAAATACAATGCTTGGGCAGAAGTGGCCTGCACTCCCGCAGAATTTGTCTAAAAATCCAGATGATATGAGTTCTCAGAAGCAGCTGCTTTTCAATGAACTTTTGTCACAGCCTACATGATGCTTTTGAGGTGGCAAATCTCAGAGAGGCAGGTCAGTGCTGGTTCACTCTGCTGGTGGAGGATTGGTAGTTAAATACTTTTATTTTAGAAAAGAATTGAACTGAAAAGTGGCCCTGATGCTACGGGACCATTGTAACAACTTGATTCTTTCTATTTGAAGAGTCTATGTCATTGTCCAGTTGTATGACCTATGACACTATCAAATATTTCATATGATAAAAGGGAAGATGGAAATGCTGGCCTTTATTCTTTGGTTTAGCACCGAGCACTATATATTTCACCTTGCCTGTGGCTAGTAAGGTAGTATTTTGACAATGACGCAGGCGGTTCCCTACTTGAGAACATCCGACTTACAGACGACCCCTTGTTACAAACGGACCTCTGGGAAGTTTACTGTACATTTGCCTTAGGCTAGAATAACCAGCTATAAAAGCTATAATAAAAGCTGTATTGCTTTATTGTTATAGTTGTCTTATGACAATCCAACATGTTTAAATCCAGTGTTACAGAGACAAAAAACTATTTGGCTGGGGTTACATTATAAAGAGTATAGGTTTCGCATGTAAAACAATTAACTAAGAACAAAACCAATGGAACCTGTCATTGTGCGTAACCCAGGGACTACCTTGTTATGGAACAAGTGCTACTTTTAATTAAAAACACCTTTTTGCCAAGCTCGCAGGATGGGGGAGAGTTATTTGGTTTTTCTACTATTTTAGAGACTTTTTTTATCTCAGCTGAGACTTTTTATCTCCACTGAGTCAAATAGGTCGCAACTGGAGATGCAAAGGTCTCAAAAGTATTGACCAACACCAGATCCAAGTAGTGTTAATCTCCCCCAGTGACTTAAAGGGAACTGTCCACAGGGAGACCCATTTTTAGCACTCCCAGGCCCCACAGAGCATAGTACATACACCATAGTGTTTTTGATAAATTGGTTTAAAGAAAAAAAAGATGGTTATATTGTACCTTTCATTAGCATCTGCTGGTGTGACTAGGCAGTTGCCCAATGGGAGGGCTGGAAAGGGAAGTCCCCCCACCTTGGGAAACATTTGACCTTTCAAATATATGAATAACTCCCCACACTCTGGATTTGCTGTGAGGAGCAGGGGGCCTTGCTAAGCCCAGTGATGGGGGGTTTGTCCTATATTGAAAAGGTCACAGGAGTAGCTGTTCCTAAGGGTGGGGGGGGGGACTGCTCCTTTCCAGCCCTCCCATTTGGAACTGCCTAGTCACGACAGCAGATGCTAATGAAAGGTAGCAATTGATAACAATATCATTTTTCTTGTAAAACCAATTTTTAGTACAAAAACACCTTGGCATGTATTGTACTAGCTCTGGGGGGACTGGGGGAGTGCTTTAAAATGGGTTTCTGGTGACGGTTCCGTTAAGGGATGGAGGGTAGCTGCTAAAAAGTAGATAGCCAGGGGTGTCCCAAAGAAATTGTGCTCAGGGATGCAAATAAACTGAAACGACCCATATGAATTGTAGTAGAGGTCGACGAGGAATTAGTTTATTAATCCCATGGCAAGTTCGTCTTGCTTGGGATTTCGAGTTAAACCCGGTAAGCATTTGTTAGATGTTGAACGCTATAATCAATTATTTTATACAGCAGACCCCCAAAGTCCATGTAGCATATATTAGTGACACTACCAGCAGTTTCTAACAGAGTCGCACTCTATCCATTTTTTTACAGAGTCCCTTAACAGGTATCTGAATTATCTTATACATAGTTCCCTTTAACCAGTTATCTTATACATAGTTCCCCTTTAATCTTTTTTTTTTATAGTGAGCGCCCTCTAGTCAATTGTCTTATACATATTTCCCCATTGATCAGTTATCTAATACCTAGTGCCCCTCTAATCAGTTACCTTATACATGGTGCCCTGCTAATCAGTCATCTTCTACATAGTGCTCTTCTAGTATATTATCTTATACATAGTGCTACTCTTATCAGTTATCTTATACTTGGTGCCCCTCTGATTAGTTATCTTATACATAGTGCCACTCTAATTAGTTATCTTATACATAGTGCCACTCTAATTAGTTATCTTATACATAGCTCTCTAATCAGTTATCTTATACTTAGTACCCACTAATCAATTATCTTGAACATAGAGCCCCTCTATCAGTTATCTTATACATAGTGCCCCTCTAGTCAATTATCTTGTACATAGTTCCCTCTAATCAATTACAGGCGGTCCCCTACTTAAGGATACCCGACTTACAGACAACCCATAGTTACAGACGGACCCCTCTGCCCACTGTGACCTCTGGTGAAGCTCTCTGGGTGCTTTATTATAGTTCCAGACTGCAATGATCAGCTGTAAGGTGTCTGTAATGAAGTTTCACTGGGGCAAAAGAAAAAAATTTGTCTAGAACTTCAATTATAAAATGAGACGGTTCCGGAGCCTCCGCTGCTCCTGCGCTCCTGTTCCGGCACTGGCCCGACCAACACGGAGAAAGCCGAGCCTGCAACGGAGCCACGAGCCCCAGCACCGGCACCTCCGAAGCCTCAAGCCGAGGGGAGCCGTCCGCCCAGAGACTCCGAGACGCGGTATCCAAGAACCGCGACGCCGCGAGAGGAGGGCCCAGCGTTACATGGCCGGGCCGGTCCTGCAGCTGGAGCCCTGCGTGGGAAAAACCGCACCACCGGCATTGTCCGGTTTCTTAGACAAACAGAGCGCGGCTCCAATGGCTTCGCCACCCATACTTACCCGGACTGGAGGTATGATTCCCTTCCCGGTCTGTTAAGAGCCCTACTTGCCAGGAGAGCCTGCACAACCGAAGCCAGGAGAGTGTATTGAGTTCGCCCTGCATAGGGTCCCCGAGGACCATGGGCGGGCTGGGTGTGTCCCGGATCCCCGACTCCGATGAGGAACGCTATCCACCGTGTATGACCAGCACGCATGAGGACGACGAGTGGCCGGATCCCCCCGAACACTTCCTCTTCCGCGGCTGCGAGTCCCCTTCCCCCGGGCCGGTGACCCACGTTAATGCTCCGTCCACGGTATCGTGAGTAGACGGGCCCATTGCCATCCATGGGGCCGGGCATTATCCCCGGGCGCCACTCCCGCTGTCTCCCCTTCCGGAGCCTTTCGCAGGTCCCGTAGTTCTTCTCTTCTGTGGAGAAGACATCCAGGCTATTGACTGAACCTGGTCGGGGTTCCACGAGGTCTACTTCTCCACTTGTGTCCGGTGTTCCCAATGGGGTGATGACCCGCCCAGAAGAACCAGAGCTTAGAGGAGCCACGCTCTGCGCAGGCCCTATTTATTACTGCTGGACCCCTCTCTGGTCCCTGGCTCAGTTATCCCCCGCTGGAACAGCCGACATCCCCGGGCGACAGCGCTCCTCCGCCCCTGAAAGTCAGGAGATGTGCTGCACCTGCAGTACCCGCTACTGCCACGTGTTTTCCCCCAGCCGGAACCTACTTCCCCCCCGCTTAGGATGTACAAGGAATTCCCTCTGGAGCGGATCCTGTCTCTCTGACCCATCGATTCCGAGTAAACCCCTGATTGGCTTAAAGCCTTCTTCCGTACTGGTAGCATATGTATATTATTTCTGCCCTACCCTATAAGCCAGAAGCTGGTCCTGCGACCCTTACCCTTATTTATCTCATTGACGAATTTTCCCCTATTGTGCTATTATAGGCACCCCTTCCTCTGCCACGCAAGATTCCTACCAAAGGACTCTGGTCCCTCTACACATAGAGGCGACCCTTTGCTTCTTTAATTTATTGCACTTTTTTCCCCACATCTAAGGGCTGTGCCCAGAAGATGGAGACTTTGCCATTAAAGACCTCTGTGAGACTTTTGCCACCTCCAGGAAAGTTGCTATCTATTGACTTCTATATTGCACTTATGCCTTCCTTTTAGGTATGGCATTATGCCTAGCCTTTTAGGCCTTTTCCTTCTGTTTCAGGTAAAGATACATTGTAAATCCCGCTAAACCCTGAGTACCCTCTTATGTAACGTTTGTACGTTCAAGATTGTACCCATTGGGCTCCTAAGCCAATGTGCATTTACTACTATTTGCAACACTGTCCAATACTATATGTCGGAGTCTGCAATTAAAAACCTTTCATAGGCTTTACAGGTTGATTTGGCTGTTTCGGACCGTCTTTCTGTGAAACTGACCGCACCTTAGCCCCAAACCTGCGGGTTTGGCACATGGGGGTAGTCCGTAAACTGCGGTTCCTTTGTGACCGGGGTGTTACAGATTAGCACCTGGATGCCCCTCATAGACTATGGTAAGGACGGCCATTCAGGAGGTACCGTGTCTCATATGCTAATTCAATTCAGATATACACATTATATATTTGTCCGCCAGGGAAGAAGTGTTTACATAACAAATATACAGGCCCTTGGTGCAAGGAGTGGGATTACGGACATGAACACCACACCTTTCCTACTGTACAGTTCGGTTTAATGGCGTCAGCGAACCAACTGTCAAGCACTTACATGTTTTGTCTTAGTCCGACACGCAACCCAGGGCCTTTCGCCAGGACCCATGGGCGGTTTGTCCCTACAACCTCACATAGGCCCTCACTCCTCGAAGTGCCCCTTCCCCTCGGCGCCCTTCAAACCATCTGTAGTCCCGAGCCGAGGGCGGCTCTTTCAATTGCCCCTGGGGTATGCACACCCTCGCCGATGGCAATGCGAAGGAGTGCTTGCGAATAGCCTCCACAGCAATGTCATCAGACAGCTCACACAGGGACTTGCAGTGGTTATCCTGCCTGGCAGGCAAAGTTAACTTTGTGAGGATGCACGATGTGTAATAAACCTAATCATCCAATGTCTTGTATTATATCCTGGTCCTCTGTAAAGCTGATATTGATTGGAAGGAGCTCCCACCACCTGACCAAGGGAGAATAAACCCCCTGGCCAGAAGTTCTAGATGATTCTCTCTCAGGAGAAGAGGGAGAGCATCTCTCCCAGAAGGAGAAGAGCCATCCTGGTCATACCGCGTGGAAAAGGGTCGGCCGGACACCAGCTAGAGGATCTAGTCAGCCATCATACCATATAAGAGCCATAAGAGCTTAGCCCCTGTCCACTGAAGAGTGGAAGCTAATATATTAAGCTATGTATAGTGAGGAAAGGGGTACATCCCTACTTCCAGGGTGTACGCTGAAGCCTTCTCCGGACGAGCTGAAGCTTCCATTAGGACACGCTTACCTCCAGCCTGCCCCTCATCCAGGCGGTGATAATCCTCCTGTGCTTCCTTTTTCCTCCAAAGCATCTCAGTATACATACGCCATCACTTCACTCTTGGTAAAGGCACGTTGCTTGCTGTTCCTTCGGTTCAATAAGAACTGTAAGTTGTTTTTGTTCAACCTCTGCACTCCTTCTGGTCCTGCTACTACACTCCTGCCACCATCACGTGCACCCTGGTCCACCACACAGAGCACTCATACTCTAGACACCAAGGGTTGCCCGGGAGACGCTATAGCACACCTCTCCCTCATCATTTTCTTCCAACAACCACCCTACTGGAGACCGTCAGCTGTAGGACAGCCCTCCGTTCCCCATACCAAGCACCGTGACACAAGCGTGCTTATGCCGCAATCGCATCCACTCCACTCGGTACTGCGGCCCAGGCTGATCCAGCCCGCAGAAAAGGCTAGGCCCTCGGTGGGGATGTTTGCAATACATGGCAACTAAGGTAAGAGAAGAAATGTCTGAGGAATGGGACCAGCAGAAATGAAACAGGACACAGGTTTTTTTCATCTCTAATGTTGCCATGTGCTTCCCCCATATGATCATTAGCTACCTGGACGGATAAGTAATTGTAAAATAGTTACAGTGTGTACAGGTGTGCGTATAAGTTTTTGATGGGATTTTAATGCAGTCAGAGGATTGTTAAGTTTCTAGTATCTTTAATGATACCCCCATAAATAGAATAAACTTTACCATACATGTTGAAGGACATGACCTGCAGTGCTTTAATAAAAACACCTTAAGAATACATTGAGAATTGCCATATGAAAAACCTAATTTGCTCTAGAAAGATTTTCATACATTCCTAAATGAGGCTTCACCTTCCGACTGTATGCACTGTGCACATGCCAGCTTAACTAAATTATTTGACAGTGTTTACTAAAGCATTGCACAGTCCTTGTGTTTTTATCCTCCCTGCGGTACAGTATGATCTTGTAATGGCTTTGACTGCAACATGTGATTCTACGACATCTCAGAGAGAGCAATGAAGCGGCCCTCCCTTCTCCAATCCATTCTCCTGCAACCCTTTGGACCACGTCTGCTGAATCCACAAAGCCTGGCATACTCTTTTCCATTCACGGAGAAAAAATTATTACATTTGTAAACATAACCAATGCATCTGGTATTGTTTATTGTGTCTACGTTTTATGGACCTCACAACTGAATGTCAGAAGAATACACTTGAAGTCTTCTACAACTGCTCTTCCTGCCTGACAAGCACGTGCTTTCTGTGAAGTCTTACTCTTTAGTATACGTTACAGTAATTTTGAAAGATTTTCTTGGAGTTAGAACCTCATTCCATATTACTTTGAGGCTTGGGGTTCTAAATCTGTTAGCCAGGCCTACCTTGACAACAGTTCCTAGTATTTCTAGAATTTGTTTTCTAACCTTTGACAACCTTTTTAAAAAATTGTAGAAAAGTTGTTTAACAAGCCTCGTCCCACTAACGGCATCCGGACTCACGCACAGTTTTTACATCACTAAATTAAAAGCACCCACATGAGGGTGCGAATGTATAGCAAGTAACCTAACATCGTCCCCTTTTTCACGCTATACTTGTCATTTTACAATGACCCGGAACATGGCCCTTAGAAGGGCTTAAATCAGCGCATCAGATATCATATATGACTACATAAAACAGTGTTAAGATTTATTTAAGTAATCTATACCATCCAAGTACAGCATGATAAACCTGGGACACTTACTTGTTATGATCCAGGCATGTGACCTCGGTACGCGCGTCATTTTGTTATCCCTGGCCACTTCCTCTAAGATCAACTTGAAAAGTATGCTATGATCCTGAAGACTAACCTAGCCCACTCGTGTCTGCGGGCTTTACAGGCTTTTACACTGTCTCCTCCCTCACCCTCCCCTGCTCCATGCACTAAAGCAGGGAATACTCACTGCAACACAACTGCTGAGGGAGCATGAAGGAGGCGACAGTATGACAGCCTATAGCCAGATCACAGGTAATTAGCATAATTTTAAAGTTGATTTTAGAAGGAGAGGCCATGGATACAGAAAATCTTGCATGATTTTGATGGCCAGATTTTCTTTGATGAAAACTAGGCCAAAAAACAGAAGTCGTCAAGTACAGCCTATATGCTCCAATAGGAAGTAAGATGTAATAAGCAGCCAGGTGCTTCTTATCAACGCCTTTCCTTAAAGGGAACCTGTGCCCACATAAGCTAGGGACATGTTTCCATAGAGCTCTATTAACTCATGCAACCTTTCTTTTAGAAAAATGTTTCCCTCACATCCCCATAAAATGTAGTTATCTTACCTGGCATAGAAACCTCGATTCCAGCAGGGAGTCAGAGGGCCAGCAGACAACAGAGTTTCACCATCTTTTTAGTGCGCCATTTTAGGGCTAGGCTTGCGAACAATTTAAAAGTTAAATCCCACGAATCAGTCAGTCAGCGTCTGGCACACTCCTTGAAGCTATGCGCGCGCCACAAAAGGATCAGCGCGCACAAATCCCAGTGCAACCACTTCTGTAAATCCTGTGTCAGCCGTTTAGTCCTGAAAAAGGTGCACAGTCGGACAAAGTGAGCAGCTCTACCCTTAGTAAATGAGCCCCTATGGCCTTTTTTGGTCTGGAACATCAAGCTAGTGTTAAACAATAGCAAGGACAAGAAGATCAGCAATGAGTTCAGAAATTTTAAAGGCTACTGGCAACAGTTTAATGTCTATATAAGAAACATAATACATGATCTTTCTAGTAGTAGAACCCAAGGTCAGATCATGCAATAGACAAGGTTGTGCTATAGTTACTGTGTTAATGTTATGTTGATGACAACGGAAAAAAATAGGCTTTGGGTAACGGGAGTAAGACTTATCTTTGGGAAGAAAAAATATGAGAACATGGCCTTATTTTGCAAATGCATCTGAACAATTTGAGGATTTCTCAGTGTGCAATTTTCCAAAAGTGGTTCAAAAGGTTATACAGACAGCCATAAAATGCAGCAAAAGTTTCTAATGATTTCTTTCCATGGCTGCATATTAACACAGTTAAATTGCCATGGATGCAAGCAAATTACATTGCTGGAACTATGCCATCCACAGCACCACGGGAGGTGGTACTAAACGAAACCTGGGACCGGAGTCTAAGTGGCACCTGGTCTTCACCAGAGCCCACCACAACGGGTGGACTTCTGCGGTATGTACCACCAGGTCGTTCCCAGGTGCGACTAGCCTGTAGCAGTTACCTAGCAGAAACAGACGCGTGGTCAGGTTTTTAGGCCAGGTCAGGGCAGGCGGCAGATATGCAAAGTCAAGTCCAATCGAGGTCAGCAATGGGAGGTCCAGGCAGACGTGGAACGGACACGGAAACAGGATGCAGACGCAGGAACACAGACTCAGGAGCAGGAAACACACAGGACGGACACACAGGAACGCAGAAACACAGGACTCAGAAACACATAGAATAGTCGCTGGGAGCTTCTCTAGGCATAGCCACATAGATCAGGGCGGGGAAACGGAAGAGGTTCCCATCAGGAGGCAATGACCACGCCAATTATCGGCGCGTTGGCCCTTTAAATTTACAGGGTCTGCTTGCGCGTGCCCTAGGCAGTGGGGACGCATGCAAGGACCTGCGGGAGCACCGCTGGAACCTGGTTAGGCGGGGGGCGCATGGGGCACTCCGGGGAACACGGGATCTGGTCCGCAGGGAAACCGTGCACTTCATGATGCCATAGCCAATTATTTTTTGTGGCATTTAGTCCCCCCTCCAAAATACCAATGGTAACCAATGAACCTCATCCTCCACAGCCTAAATATGTTGAAAAAAAAACACTCTAAATGTTTTTATTGGCTTAAATGAAACAAATATTTGTGTTTTTCAACCCCTTTTCCTTCAAATTACAAATATTAAATACATTATAATCTTTAATATTACTATAACCTAATGTGGTTCATAGATATGGTTTTATATAGGTATGTCCAAATTAAATTTAAACTCATTACTGCATTCTAACTTTTTGCTTGGTAAATGTATTGTTGCAATTCCCTAACCGACAGAACAAATTATAAATAATATTTTCACTTTACAAGGCAGTCCTTAGCATGTAATAAGCCATAGGAAAAAGATGTCTGTCGCTTTTCTGGAGGCACATTTTGCGGAGCATGAACACGGATAGCCGCAGGTTCATGGTCTCTGTAATTGTATCCATCCGTCTTGCTGCGACCATCCTCCTTATTTACCATAGATCTGACAGACATGACTGTTCTCTTGTAACAAAGCTAGATTTACATCATTTGTCTATGTAATAGCTCTGGAGGTTTGGCGACAGCCTTTGCAAAATTAAAGACAGCAAAAATCATAAAAATTGGGCTAACAAACTCTTTATTGGTATGTCCGGATTTTACAGTATTTGCATGAATATGCTTGGGACAAGAGTTCAATGGTTTTATGACTTTTCAGTTTTTTTACAAGCGTTGGTCCAAACTGTGGCTTTGCAATTTCTTCAGCGCTAACGCTACTACGCTAGTATGTACAGACAATGTTTTGGAAGTTTTAATGCCCCCATTTCACATTACTAGCTTTATGATAATTGTTTACATGAATTCCTGACCTTATCTTATTTGTGTCTGCACTACCTTTATTCTATGTTTTTGCATTGCAGATAGGACAGAGTGATGGCCTTTTCAATTTACAATGCTGGGCAGAAGTGGCCTGCACTCCTGCCTGCAGAATTGTCTACAAAATCCCAGATGATATAGTTTTCTCAAAGCACGCTTCTTTTCCAATGAACTTTGTCACAGCCTACATGATGCTTTTTGAGTGCAAATCTCAGAGAAGGCATTGTCAGTGCTGGTTCACTCTGCTGGTGGGGGATGTGGTAAGTTAAATAACTTTTATTTTAAGAAAGAATTGAACTGAAAACTGGCCCTGACTGCTACTTGGGCCATTGTAACAACTGATTTTTTCTATTTAAGCTCTATGTCATGTCCAGTTGTGACCTATTTAACACTATCAAATATTTCATATGATATAAAGGGAAGATGGAATCTACTTGGCTTTATTCTGTGGGTTTGGCACCGAGCACTATATTTCACCTTTGCCTGTTGCTAGTAGGTATCTATTTGCACATTGCCGCAGGCGGTTCCCTACTTAAGAACACCACTTACAACGAACCCTTGTTACAAACGGACCTCTGGTAAGTACTGTACTTTTGCCTTAGCTAGAATAACCAGCTATAAAAGCTATAATTAAAAGCTGTAATTACGTTTTCTTGTTAATACTTGTTCTTATGACAATCCAACATTTTTAAAAAACTCCAGTTGTCACGAGACCAAAAACTATTTGGCTGGGGTTACAATTATAAAGTATATGGTTTCGACTTATATCCAATTAACTTAAGACAAACCAATGAACCTGTCTTGTGCGTAACCCAGGGATGCCTTAATTGAACAATGCTACTTTTAATTAAACACATTTTTGGCCGAAGCGCAGCCACGGATGGGGAGAGTATCACCTATTTGGTTTCTTCTACCATTTTAGAGACTTTTTTTTTATCTCAGCTGAGACTTTATTTATCTCCACTGTCAAATAGGTCTCAACTGAATGCAAGGTCTCAAAAAGTATTTGAACAAACCAGACAAAGTAGTGTTAAATCCCCCCAGTGACTTAAAGGAACCTGTCACCAAACCATTTTAGCACTCCCCCAGTCCCCACAGAGCATAGTACATACACTGCCATATTGTTTTTGTATAAAAAATTGTTTTACAGAAAAAAGATATGTTATATTGTACTTTTCATTAGCATCTGCTGTGTGACTAGCAGTTGCCCAATGGAGGGTCTGGAAGGAGCATCCCCCCCCCCCCTTGGAAACATGTGACCTTTTCAAATATATGAATAACTCCCCACACTCAGGATTTGCTGTAGAGGAGCAACTGGGCGTCGCTAACCCAGTGATGGTGTTTTTCATATATTTGAAAAGGTCACATGGAGTAGCTGTTCCCTAAGGGTGGGGGGGACTGCTCCTTCCAGCCCTTCCCATTTGGCAACTGCCTAGTCACACGCAATGCTAATGGAAAGTACAATATAACATATCTTTTTTTTCTGTAAACCATTTTTAATAAAAACACTTTGGCAGTGTAGTACTATGCTCTGTGGGGACTGGGGAGTGCTAAAAATGGTCTCCTGGTGACAGGTTCCCTTTAAGTGATGGTGGTAGCTGCTAAAAATTGATAAGCCAGATTCCCGAAGAAATGTGTTCACTTGATGCGAAATAACGAAACAGGCCCTATTAATTTTATTTATAAGCTCTCCTATGATTATTTATTTAATCCTGTAAAGTTCTCCTTGCTTTTTATTTCAGATTTAGTAATGTGTAATCATTTTTTTATATGTAAGCGCCTCCTAATCAAATATTTTATACATCTACCTGTCACAGTCTCAGGGAAGAGTCCCTTGGACTAAGTAAGTGGACTCCCTGGACCAACGCGGGAGATACACAACCTTATCCGACCCGGGAGCGGATTCTAAGTGATCTCCTGGTCTTCGCCAAGTCACCAGGTCTCTCCGTGGGTGGCGACTAGGCCCACATTGGCATCCAAGTTAGGACACGGGCCCCACAGCGCAGGGCCACGGGAAGGCAGCAGGACCACGGGAAGGCAGGCAGGCAGGCAGGACCACGGGAAGGCGGCAGGCAGGACCACGTGAGCATACAGGACCACGGGAAGCAGACGGACCACGGGAAGGCAGGCAGGACCACGGAAGGCAGGCAGGCAGGACCACGGGAAGGCGGCAGGCAGACCCTCGCTGGCAGGCAGGACCTTGATGGGCTGTCAGGACCTCGGATGGCTGCTGGATTACCGGAGCGCCACAGGATACCAGAACCGCCACAGGATACCAGGACCGCCACTGGAATACCATTCTGCCACAGAACAACAGGACCGCCACAGGATAACAGGACCGCCACTGGATACCAGGACCGCCACAGGATACACAGAACAAGGGAACACACAGGAAACCAGGAACACGGTAAACACCACGGAACACGGGAATCACAGAATCCACAAGTCGTCTGGAAACGCTCGGGAACACGGAGGCTTTCCCTTCAGTAACATGACATGAAATCCGGCAGGGGATGCTGGGAGTCGCCAGGCTATATAGCCGAGCCTGGAATTCCAGAGCCAATAAGGAGGACGCTGCCCTTTAAGGCTGGGAGAATCCGCGCGCGCCCCTCCCAGTGGCAGGAGCACCGATTGCATGGAAGAAGCATGCGGCCTACACGCTGGAGCAATGATGCAGGACCGGCCTGGAGAGGTTAAGTGAGAGCTGGGGGAGCGGGTACCGCGGCAGCAGGCACGGGTACACCCCAATCCGTCCGAGGATCGTGGTGTAATCGTGACAATACCCCTCAAATCAATTATATAATACTAGTGCCACTATAATCATTATCCACCATAGTTGCCCCTCTAATCAATTATCTTATACTATTCCCTTTAACCAGTTATTCATACATAGTTCCCCTTTAATCTTTTTTTTTATAGTGAGCGCCCTCAGTCAATCTGGTCTTATACATATTTCCCCATTGATCAGTTATCTAATACCTAGTGCCCCTCTAATACATTAACCTTATACAGGGTGCCCTGGCTAATCAGTCATCTTCTACATAGTGCTCTTCTAGTATATTATCTTATACATAGTGCTACTCTTATCAGTTATCTTATACGGGTGCCCCTCTGATTAGTTATCTTATACATAGTGCCACTCTATTAGTTTATCTTATCATATGCCGAACTCTAATTAGTTATCTTATACATAGCTCTCTATCAGTTTATCTTATACTTAGTACCCACTATCAATTATCTTGAAATAGAGCCTCTATCAGTTATCTTATACATAGTGCCCCTCTAGTCAATTATCTTGTACATAGTTCCCTCTAATCATTACAGGCGGTCCCCTACTGTAAGGATACCCGACTTTCAGACAACCCATAGTTCAGAACGGACCCACTCTGCCACTGTGACCTCTGGTGAAGCTCTCTGGGTGCTTTATTATAGTTCCAGACTGCAATGATCAGCTGTAAGGTTGTCTGTAATGAGTTTCACTGGGGCAAAAAAAAAAATTTGTCTAGAACTTCAATTATAAATATACAGTTTCGACGTCTCATGCAAATCAAACTTAAGAACAAAACCTCCAGACCCTATCTTGTATGTAACCGGGGAACTGCCTGTATCTTATACAAAGTGATCCTTAATCTGTGATTTATACTAGTGCCCCTCTAATCTGTTGTGTTATACACAGTGCCTGTTGTGGGATAGTCAAGCCGCCCAGTTATCAGTTTACCATACATTAATAGAAGAAATAATAGTAGAAACTCAAAATATATTATAATTCGAGAAAATAATCCATGTTCAAGAATTGTTCACTGGATGAAACTCATTTTTATGGTTAGAGGTCTCTTTTAAAACAGAAATACAGCTATAGTATTAAAGACTAACTGTAATCTTTGTTTTTATGGGAGTATAAAATGTGAATTAACAAAGCAATCATTGGAAATGACTTCTGTGACTACAGCTCATGACTTATTCTTCATTCAGCAGGAATCAAAACTATTCAGCATAAATGTAAAAATACTTCGAGCTATAAAGCAATTACCTTCATCTAAGTCTGCGAGAAATGGCTGATGTTATTTCTTTGCAATGTATTCTCATTCTTCTCATCTATGAAACTCGTAATAAGGTTTACAAGGTCATTTATTGTGGGGAGCACAATGTCATTCTGTATGTCAAGGTAATAAAGCTTTTCAGATCATGCTTAAAGAAGGGGAAGTGAAAATCAGATATAGGGAATCGGCAGTGTCAGACTGGAGTAGCTTGGGCTCATCAGAGAAAATGTTTTTTGAGGCCCACCCTTCAAGTAACTAGTTAGAATACTATACTACTCCTAACTAAACTATTAAACACGCAAATGACATAGCATTCTATTAAACACAATGGGGGTTAAATTAGTTTTTTCCGGGTTTTGGAATTGTTAAATTTATCTTACAGGTTGATATATCAGGCAGCTCAATCTGTGGGGTTTTCTGCAACTTTTTATTTAAAAGACCCACAAAACTTGTACGCTTTTCTGCAATCTCTTCTAAAGTTTTTCTTACGCATGATCCGGACTGGAGTTTATTTGCAACTTTTTAAAAGCAATTTTTGCCAAAATTGCACCATTTTCATACATCGACATCTGGATTTTAAAGATATATTAGGTGTAACACGCAACATTGAAGAATTCTTCATAGTGCCACTCTAATTAGTATCTTATACATATGCTCTCTAATCAGTTTTAACTCTATACTTAGTACCCACTATCAATTTCTTGAAATAGAGCCTCTATCAGTATCTTATACATAGTGCCCCTCTAGTCAATTATCTTGTACATAGTTCCCTCTAATCATTACAGGCGGTCCCCTACTGTAAGGATACCCGACTTCAGACAACCCATAGTTACAGAACGGACCCACTCTGCCACTGTGACCTCTGGTGAAGCTCTCTGGGTGCTTTATTATAGTTCCAGACTGCAATGATCAGCTTGTAAGGTTGTCTGTAATGAGTTTCACTGGGGCAAAAAAAAAAATTTGTCTAGAACTTCAATTATAAAATATACAGTTTCGACTTCATGCAAATCAAACTTAAGAACAAAACCTCCAGACCCTATCTGTATGTAACCCGGGGAACTGCCTGTATCTTATACAAGTGATCCTTTAATCTGTGATTTATACATAGTGCCCCTCTAATCTGTTGTGTTTATACACAGTGCCATGTTGTGGGATAGTCAAGCCTGCCCAGTTATCAGTTTACCATACATTAAAGAAAGAAATAATAGAAGAAACTCAAATATATTATAATTCGAAAATAATCCATGTTCAAGAATTGTTCACTGGATGAAACTCATTTTTATGGTGAGAGGTCTCTTTTAAAACAGAAATACAGCTATAGTATTAAAGACTAACTGTAATCTTTGTTTTATGGGAGTATAAAAGTGAATTAACAAAGCAATCATTGGAATGACTTCTGTGACTACAGCTATGACTTATTCTTCATTCAGCAGGAATCAAAACTATTCAGCATAAATGTAAAAATACTTAGAGCTATAAAGCAATTACTTCATCTAAGTCTGCGAGAAATGGCTGATGTTATTTCTTTGCAATGTATCTCATTCTTCTCATCTATGAAATCGTATAAGGTTACAAGGTCATTTATTGTGGGAGCACAATGTCATCTGTATGTCAAGGTAATAAGCTTTTCAGATCATGCTTAAAGAAGGGGAAGTGAAAACATAGATATAGGGAATCGGCAGTGTCAGACTGGGGTAGCTTGGGCTCATCAGAGAAAATGTTTTTTGAGGCCACCCTTCAAGTAACTAGTTAGAATCTATACTACTCCTAACTGAACTATTAAACACGCAAATGACATAGCATTCTATAAAACACAATGGGGTGTTAAATTGTTTTTTTCCGGTTTTGGACTTCTGTGGGGTTTTTCTGCAACTTTTTATAAAAGACCCACAAACTTGTACGCTTTCTGCAATCTCTTCTAAAGTTTTTCTTACGATGATCCGGACTGGAGTTTATTTGCAACTTTTTAAAAGCAATTTTTTGCCAAATTGCACCATTTTCATACATCGACATCTGGATTTTAAAGATATATTAGGTGTAACACGCAACATTGAAGAATTCTTATGCCTCTAACTTTGCCGGTTGATTGGAAAAGGAGCAAAATTTGGTTCAAATAAGCAAATATGCCAAAATGTTTTGTAAATATAAGTAAAAGGGAAAAGTATAAGATAAAAAACCCCAACAGCATTAACCCTTCAGGACCAGACCTTTTTATGTTTTTTCCTGCTCGAATTTCAAAAGATATAACTTTTTAATTTTTGTTTGATCTGACCGGGGCATATAAGGGCTTATTTTTTCAGGAAGATTTGTATTTTCCAATCGGTTTATTTTTCATGGTAAAAATAGCATGATGATTCAAATTTATTAACCCTTTCCTGCAAACATACAGAATAAAACAGCTGTTTTGCCGCTTGTTTTTTAATTTAAACATGATATAATTATTCAATAGGTTCGTATCGTTAAGGAGATACCAAAAATCTACAGGTTTTCTTATATTTTACTACTTTAGCAAAAAAAAAGTGTCGCCCTATTCTGAGAGCTATAACTTTTTTATTCCTCAATCAAAAAGAGAGTAGTTAGGGCTTGTTTACTGTGGGAAAAGGAAGTGGTTAGATGGGTAGTATTATAGGGTACATCTGACTTTTTGATCGCTTTCTATTACATGTTTTTGGGAGCTAGGAAGCACTAAAATTGCAATTTTAAGTTCGTTTTTTTTATTTTTATATTCCTGACAAAAAGAGTGTAATAATGTAATAGATGCTTGGCCAAGGTCACTACAGAAGTGACAATACCAATTTTATTTATGTATTTACAGTTTTTCACTAGGGGACTTACACTGGGGAGACCTTAATCACTTATACAATACTTTGCAGTACTTCAGTAGGGGACTGGAGTAACTGTGTAAGTTTATATGGGACTTTTGCAAAAAATCTGGCTTTGCACTGTGTTGCACAGCATTGCACTAGCAGTAGTTCTGTTTTCGCCAGATTAATCAAGAGGTATAAAGTGAGACTTTTTGCTCCAGTTCCACAAAACCTCAATGCTACTTTTTTGAGACTTTTTTGCACCAAGAAAGTCCAGGAAAACCAATGAAAAATAAACCAGTGCCGTGTTATTAGGCAAATGGTAACCATAGTTGGAAATTAGTAGTGAGCTACATAGAGACTTTTTGTAGTGCCACTGATTGATCTTACCTATTGAATGACAGCAGTGGTACAGGATTCTATGGAACTCCAACACTTACTGTAAATCTGGTGACACGCAGATGACGTCTTTAATTTGATGGGTATCTTTCATCTTCTCCTACCTCCTGGCGACCTCCTTGTCACAGGCCCCACAGCTGCAAATATAATAGTGTCTTCACAGTAGGCAATATAGTAACAGAGCCCCAACAGTAAACAATATAGAAGGCAGTATAGTATTATATAGAAATAGGTCCCCCACAGTAGCCAGTAAATTAACAGTGCGGAAACCCCGGAATTGCAAGCATAGTACAGGGTCCCACATAGTAGCCATAGTACAGGGGCCCCAGGGTAGCTAACAAAGTTAAGGGCAACCATAGTAGCCAGAATAGTACAGGCCCTCAAGAGTAGCCACAACAGTACAGGGTCCCCCAGAATAGCCACAATAGTACAGGGTCCCCCAGGGTAGCTACAATAGTACATAGTCACCCAGAGTAGCCACAAAAGTACATAGTCATCCAGAGTAGCCACAAAATTACATAGTCATTCAGAGTAGCCGCAATAGTACATAGTCCCCCAGAGTAGCCACAATAGTACATAGTCCCCCAGAGTAGCCACAATAGAGCATGGTCCCCCAGTGTAGCCACAATAGAACATAGTCCCCCAGAGTATCCGCAGCAGTACATAGTCCCCCAGAGTAGCCACAATAGTACATAGTCCCCCAGAGTTATCACAATAATATAGGAGCTCCCAGAGTAGCCACAATAGTAAAGGGTCTCCCAGAGTAGCCACAATAGTACAGGATCCCACAGAGTAGCTGCAATAGTGCACAGTCCCCTCAGAGTAGCCACAATAAAACAACCCCCACCCCATCCTAGTCACAAAGTACAGGCCCCACCAAGTAACCACAATAGCACTTTACCAAATTATTACTTACAATACTGGAGACCCCCAGGGCACACAAATACTGATACTGAAGACCCCCAGAGCAGACAATAATACTGGAGACCCCCCAGTGCAGACAAATTTTGTAGACCCCAAAGCAGACAATAATACTGGAGACCCCCAGAGCATAAATTTAATAATACTGGAGACCCCATAGCAGACCAAAAAAATAAATTAATCCTCTCCTGGCTCATCTTCTCCTTCCTGCACCACACTGAAGCTTCTTCTCTCCTACATGTGCCGTTTTTCTCTGTGTCCCGTGCTGGCTTATGTGGTGGTATCAGAATCCGGAGCATAACTGCGCCAGGAGCAGAAGAGGACCCGGGAGTAGTACAGTACAACTGACAAGTACTTACCACTCCTCGGTCCTTTCCCGCGGGCACTCTCTTCAGCTTTGCTCACATACAACCATTGTCAGGAGTCAGAGTGGAGTGCCAGGAGAGTATCCGGGAGCAGTGAGAGCTACCCGTCCTCCTTTACCATATAAAGCTTCCATAAGTAATGTTACATCAGTTATGGAAGTGCAGCTGCAAATGGCCTGCTGGCGCGGCTTGTACACACCTGATCCCCTTTTAAGTTGAGATGAATGTGTGCTGCACTTTATGTACATGCTCAGGAGTGAAGCTCCTCTGCTATAGGTTACAGGAATGAGGCACTGGGAGGGAACTTCAAGCACTGCTAGATTGACCAGAAAAACAGGACTATGGAGTCAGAGTCGCAGAGTTGGTGAACATTTTGGTGGAACTGGAGTCAAAGTTCTCGAAACTGAGGAGTCAGAGTCAGAGATTTGGCTTTTAGACTTCACAGCCCTGCTTGAACCATGTACTGTGAATCTCCTTTAATATGTAAAGGAAGCCTTATAAGAGATCATCTTTTCTTTATTAATTTCCTTCTTTTTTAAACCAGTCTTGGTTTAAAATAAAGTCCCCAAAAGTCAAACAGCTGAAAGCTACTTTCTATACTTGACAGGCAGGCTGCAAGACACTTCATTTTTGGGGGGCTACTCTAGGGCATTTCATTATCTGTGGGCTGGTTTCCAGTTATTTTTGGTAAAATTGATGGGCCTTATACTCGGGTTGGCTTATGCTGGAGTATATACGGTAGGTTAGTTATAGTTTAAAAAAAATACTTTTTTTGCAATATTGGAGTTCTTTTAAAAAGAAGCTCACCCTGAAAATTATTATGCAGCATCTACATAGTAGGTTCTGCTCCAGTTCTAGACACTGGCTTCCAATGGATAGAGACTTTGAAGCTATATATTGTGCCAGCACTGACTACTACTAGAGCATGGCAATCTGCATGGAAATCTTGGCTACCGTCCATCTTGCAAGGTCAAGGTCAATCAAAACTGAGACACTGCCTACAGCATAACTTTCATGAAGAGACCTAATGAAGAGTCTGTAGACATTTGAAGGTCTTTTATATGTCTCACATCTTTCTTCAAATCTGTATGTGTATACAAACTCTTCTTAATCTAATGTGTTATGTAATGTTTCCAGGGACAAGCAGTGGCTCAACTCTGCTCAACTGTTCCCAATGTCACAGTGTTTGGAACTGCTTCTGCCTTCAAGCATGAGGCGATTAAAAACTCTCTTAATCACCTCTTCGACAGGAATTCAGATTACGTACAAGAAGTCAAAAAGTAAGTTCTTGTTTCTATGTAAACCCTAAATGGGTCACAGTATGTACCATGTAAGCCCCCACCACAGTTAAAGGCTAAGAGTGTGGCCCCTTTCACACTTGCATTGAAGAGTTTCTGATCAGAGTTCATCAGGGTTTGGTAGTGAAAAATGGAAATTTTTCTTTGGAGTTCAATTTTTCAGTTCAAGTTCAAGTTTTCAGTTAGTTCAGAGTCTCAATTTTTCATGCAAATGTTTGTTCAGTATTTGCTATGTTTTTCACACATAGACAACTAGCATAAAACACTGTGAAAAAGATTCACAACTGAGGTCTATCTTTCTATGGCAATTGATCAGTAAAAATGACATTGCCCTTACATGTGTCTCAGAGTGCGATGCGTCTCTATAGACTTGCATGGGGAGTTTTTCACATTCCCATTCAATTCAAGGGCAATGCAGCATTCACAGTTCCTTTTTCTCCATGCTTTCAACACAGGATTAATCAGTGCATACATTATATAGATCGCATAGGTGGTAGAGTGAGGTTTTTGAACTTTGCATTATATTTCACTACCAGGAGACTAGTGGTAGTTAGGTAAAACTTCAATTGTTGCACTTTCTAGTGTGTATTGCTTGTCATAGAAAGATTCCTTTAAAAGAGGGCTTTCTGTAGTTTGTTGTTTAAAATCCCATTTTACTCTCTGTATGAGAAATAGGGAACATTGCTATAGATCATTTTAACCCCTTCGGGACTCAGCCTATTTTGGCTTCTAGGATGCAGCCCCATTTTTAAAATCTGCCCTGTGTCACTATAAATGCTTATAGCTTTGGAACACTATAAGATTTCCAGGGGAATTTGAGATTGTTTTTTCGTGACACATGATACTTCAAATTAGTTTCAAAATTTGGATTAAATCTTTTGTGTTATGAAAAAAATGGAAATTTGGCAACAGTTTGGAAAAATTCTTTATTTTCAAAGTTCTAAATTCTCTACTTTTAAAGCAGAAAGTCATAGCACCCAAATAAATTCATAACTTACTTTTCCCTGTCTACTTTATGTTGCATGTTTTTTTAAGATTCCACGTATTTTACTCAAATGAGGCTTAGAATTTTGGTGGCATTTTTCACATTTTTGGGAAAATCACCAAAACCCATATTTAGATGGGCCTGCTCAATAGAGATGGGCGAATTTGTCAAAATTTGATTCGACCAGGTTCGGCAAATTTTTCAAAAATTAGATTCGACCTTAATCGAATCATGACGGATCACGTTAAAAACCAGGTATTTCCTGGCTGCAGAGAGCCTGTATGGTGTTGTAGAATGTTGTGCCATGCTCAAATATGCATAGGGAGCGGGGTTTGATCATCAAACAATGCTGCGTTTTAGTATGACATGCTCTTAGAATTGCTTCACTCTTCAATTCCATGGGCACTTACAGGGGCCAACTTGACCAAATAAAGGAAGCGGAGAACGTAGCCTGACAAGGTAACGTCTGTGCCAGCTCGGAAGGACTGAGCTGAGGGCCAAGATCCCACTATAACATCAGAGTGCACTCTTTTTACACTGACATCAGATGATTCCATAGATGACGACAGAACCTGTTCTGTTAAATAGGGATACATGTAGAAACTCCCCAAAAGAGTGGAGAAGGTGTCGGCAGTAAGGAAATCACAGAGTGTTCCAAGGAGACAGCGGTCAGTTGGCAGTAGCATGAGTAGGCCACAGAGTGGCACAATGACAAATTCTGGAGCTGGCAGCAACATGTTAGGCCACAGCGGGGCACAATAACAAAGTGTGGAGGTGGCAGCAGCAACATGAGGTCAGAGAGTGGCACAATAACAAATTCTGGAGGTGACAGCAGCAACATGAGGTCAGAGAGTGGCACAATGACAAATTCTGGAGTTGGCAGAAGCAGCATGAGGTCAGAGAGTGGCACAATGACAAATTCTGAAGCTGGCAGCAACATGGTAGGCCACATTGTGGCACAATGACAAAGTGTGGAGGTGGCAGCAGCAGCATGAAGTCAGAGAGTGGCACAATGACAAAGACTGAAGGTGGCAGCAACATGGTAGGCCACAGAGTGGCACAATAACTAAGTGTGGAGGTGCCTGCAGTAGTAGTAGGAGGTCAGAAAGTGGCACAATGACAGAGTGTGGAGGTGGGTGACAATTCCAGTCCCTGGTAAAGATTCAGGGAGGCAGATGGAGCAACTAGCAGCAGATGTGTGGTATCAGGCGGGTGGCAGCATCAGAATAGTGGCTGAAGCAGGTAGTTAGAATCCAGACTCATTTCTCAACGTTTGGAGGAGGCATCATGGATGATCTAATCTGATGCATAAGGCATTGGTGTGTTGAAATCCTGGCCGATCCGTGCCTGATTCATCGTGACAAAGGTCAGTCTCTCCACATTACTGGTGGACAGCAGGTTCTCCTTGGGATAGCAATGGCCCCCGCCGCACTGAACACCCGCTCTGATGCCACACTACTGGCCGGGCAGGACAGCTTCTCTACTCCACAATTTGCAGCCACTCATCAACTTTGGTTACCCAGTAGTCCAGGGTATCCTCTACCTGGGGTGGTAGAGTGCTGTCCACGTAGGCCACCACCTGCTGGTGCAGGGTCTGCTTTATGTTCTGCTGCTGGTGGCGGCTACCCTCCTCATTAGGCGGGTGAAGGAAGCTGCTTATTAAAGACTCCAGACTTAAGCTGCTGCTGATGGAGCTGCTACTGCTCCTACCCCCCATCTCCCCACAGAAGCCGTGGCAGTAGTATGTGAGTGTTGGCTGCCAGGAATCCCATGTTTATCCAAGGCCATTGGATGGTGATGCTGCATGTGTTGACGCAGGGCCGTGGTGCCAACGTTAGCTTCCTGGCCACGCTTTACTTTCTGCCCGCAGATTCTACATATACACATGCTCAGCTCTTCTGGTGTCTTAACAAAAAACTGCCAGACCGCCGAGTTGGTGATTTTACCACCAACACTTTACACTGACTGACTACTAACGCCACTGCCTCGCTAAGCCCTGGTGCCACTGCCTACTTGGACCTGCGAAGTGGGTTCTGCACCCCACGACCGTTTGGCTCCCGTCCTCGTACTGCTGCTACCCTGCTGACTCATGGCCACAGTAACGACTTGCTGACTGCTGCTCAAGCTGACGCCCTTGCTTCATCTGGCTCCCAAGTGTGATTGGCTACATCATCATCGATTTGTGTTACTGCTACTACTCAACGGTCTCAGTATGCACAGCCTGACTACTTGCAAGTGCAACATAACCTCCTGTGCCACTCTCCACATGTCTTATGCACGAAGCAGAGAATTTCTGCCCACCTCTTCGATGCCAAGCAGCTGCTTACTGTCCTCAAAGACTTTGTCTTCGCTATATAGTGGCGCCGAGCCCAGACCACCTAGTAGATCTCTGGCTGAGAGAAATGAACAGGACAGAGGCTGGTTGAGGACAGGTGAGGGCCGCTGAACTGCTCCTTGGCCATGCCAACTAAGTGTTGTTTCTGACAAACCCACGGACTCTAGGCTGGGGTTGTTAGATGTTATTTGGGAGGAAGTGGATGACCTAGTCAACCATTAAACAACCTTTGGATTGTTAATCAACACACTACAATGGCAGTTCTGGCCTCACAGACTGACCCCTGCTTTGCTGTCCCCTTACTGTGCTGCAACCTCTGCCTGCTCCTTCTGCCACCTTTCTGTCTGACATAGTGGTTAATCAACTATGTGGATTTGACACATATTTCTTGCTCTGACCTTTAGCAACAAAAAACTATTGAAATTTGCGGTATACAGATACCCCAAAATGGACACCCTGGAATTAAAGCAAAAATCACTCCAGCAACTACATGGATTTGACACGTATTTCTTGAGCAGAAAGCTCAATTTTACACAGATTTCTTCCTATTCACTTCAGCAACAAAAAAGAACTGCAAATTGGGGTATACAGATCCCCCAAAACAGGCACCCTGGGATAAGAGCAGAAATCATTACAGAAACTATTTGGATTTTACACAGATTTCTTCTTATTCACTTCAGCCACAAAAAAGAACTTCAATTTGGGGTATACAGATCCCCCAAAACCCCACAGAAGGCGACGGTCGGTTTGCGCTTCAGAAGCGCTTATATGCGCTCCGGCTCCTCACCTTACTAAATTTCGGGCGCCGGACATGGTATCTTAGCCTAAGTACCATGTCAGGCTGGCATTATATGAGATATTGGTGAATCTCAGGCTGGATTATATTTAGGTGGGCCTAATTTGCATATATGCAAAATATTTTTTACAGAAATGCGGCCATGCAAAGATATAAGAAATCTAGCTGGGGACGGGGAGGTCCTAATAGTCATTTCCATCAGGTAATCTGATGGGTAGAATGTCCTCTGTGTCCTCCGGTCCCAGATAGAGTAATGTACTGTATAGGTGCTCTGCAGGAGGTATGAACATTCCTATATCACATCTCCTATTCAAGGTGTAATATAGTGACATCATAAACCTCATCCTTCACAGCAAGAAGAAGCGAATGAATTAGAATAGAGGCAACTATTTAATATTTATTATTGGGGGTCAAAAATGGAGTCTTAGTGCAGAGTCTTACGTGCGTAGAAACATGGAGACACATTTCTTGCCCACGCTCACAATTGGCCTTCCAGTGCTCGCTGACCTTGCACCACATTTATCGTGCAAAGTCCTACAGAAATGGGTCGCACGCCCCATTTAATTGCCGCAGAAAAAAAATATACTCGTCATGCATGCAGTGGCAAACTGACACAACTCATAGTGCCCACTGCACTGTGTTCTTTGTAATATGCGCATTATTCACTTTGAGCATCAGTCAATGTGGGGGTATTATTCAGAGTGACGGGAAGGGGGACATTGAGGGGACTTTTGTCTGCCAGAATTATTCAGGGAGCATTATTTAGTATGGGTATTATAGGTGGGTTGTTTCTTACAGATGCTTTATTAGGAAGTGGGCCCATGTTGGTGGCAGTGTAGATGTTTCATTGAGGGGCATCATAGGTGGGGAGCATATCCACATGATATGTCATAATACATGACAGGTGCAATCCCGCGGCCAACTCTAAAACTCTGATGATGTCCTTTGTGCGGCCAAGCCCAATGAAAAGACAATTGCTGCTTTTTTCACAAATCACCATAGACTTGAATGAGAGTGAACACACATGCATATAAAACTCTGCATTCTGCCATCTGTGTGCATAGAGTGAGCTGCCCCCCATTTTGAGATAGATGCAGATCGAGTGGGACCCAAAACGTACTTACTTCTTGTATCAGTTTGACACTAGTGATCAATATAGATGATACTTTTTACTTATATATAGCACAAGCATAGGGCGGAGGTATGTAGAGGAGTTGACACTACTGAGAATCAATGTATATGCACTGCAGCCTGTGCCCCGAATCTTTTATGACCCAGCAAAGCCCCTGGCTGAGAGATACTTACTCACCACGAGGGTGACACCCCTGATTCTCTGTCCATATAACATGGCAGCTGCAATCACAGACTGCTGCCGTTGTTCAGTCCCCCACCACCTCAGGGAGGAGAGAAGGTGTGTATCCTATGTATAAGCATACAGTGGGATACGTCCTTGCTATGTTGTAACGACACATCGGGAATTTGCCCAGACAACCACAAGCCTAAAATATTCTCCAGACACACACCTGATTATTGAAGATACCTGAAGAAAATATACTGCAAAAAAAAAAACTTTCAGTAGTAACAATGACTGTAATACTTACTAGAGGAGTTGGGGCTTTTCCACATCTAAAATCAGTTTTCAATGTTACCTCTGTCAGGATTCTCTGCATTGCCTTCTTTCACCTGAAACCCAAAAAAGTGATATTTATTTGAGCAATTCTTCCCCCATGCATGCAACTCACTTCTCTGACAAGTAACAAGAGTGATAGGGTAATGCATAGGCTTAAGAACACTACAATGTGAATAATGCTGCTATCCAAAACTAGTGTATTCAAGTAAACAAACAAATCTTGTAATAGGAAGTGATGTATAATGCACCTGTTGGCAGGATCCTGTTCACATAGGTAGTTATTCAAAGGTGAAAACTGGTCACAGCTACCTCTTACGTAAAAACAGGTTGGCCAATTCACGGTGGCATTTGGGGAGGAGTTACTCGTGATTGCATCATGAATGAGCACTGCATGTTTGCATTTTTTGCAATATGTGACCTTCCAAGCCAATTGACAGGTGGGTGATTGGGGGGGGGGGGGCAGGGTTGTATAGTAGTCACAATTCGGGCCATGAGCCAAGGATTGCGACCTTACATGCAAGCCAGATAATGCCCCCATTCTCCCCATAGTTTAGATGAACTTGTGCTGTGAAGGTTACTCTGGGATCAATTTTGCTTGTTGAGAGTTTCATAAAAATGCACAGTTAATTGCAGGCTACAGACAACTAAATCAATCATCCAGTCCATGCCAAAGTCAGGTCAGAATCGGGTTGATCAGGGCCGGCAACAGCACTGGGCATAGCTGGGCAAGTGTGGGCCCAGAGCTGCGGGGGAAGGGGGCACATAGGCTGTACATAATCCATGGGGATGAGGGGAGCTATATCTAATGAATCCATGGAAATGGGGGGCTTTATATAATGAACGATAAGGGGCTGTACATAAAATAACCATGAGGAGGCTGTAATAAAGTAACCTGAGGGGGCTGTTTTGTATGATAAACTAGGGAATATTTTAGGGAAGAGGAAAACTGTTTAAGGTTCTGAATTTTTAGTGCCGCCATGTAAATTCAGAGGAAAGGGACCTACTGAGGCTCTGTCGACCAGGGCCTACTGCCCTATGTGGCAGGTGTCATTTTTAACAACTAAACTATACAACCTAGCTTCTACAGTAAAAACAACAATCCCTGTGATAAAGACATGAGCATCATGAACATTTTCAGCCATTTTAATGACATTATGAGGTACCTCTTCCAAAGCCCACAACGAATCCACCAATGGTTTGATCTTCTTCATATTGTACAAGGCAAGGAGCTTGTCTACAACCCCTCTTAGACACTGGCGCGTCCTTGTTTGAAAAGCGGTTTAGCAGTGAGAATCCTGACATAACTTGTTCTCTTCATATAATTTAATCGGATTGACCTTTTCGATTGCCACCAAAAAGAATAAAGATTGACTGTATTAGCCTACATATGCAGTTATTTGTGTAGCCCTTCTGGTATGGGGCTTTACATAATGTAGGTGACTACATAAAAAAATGCTCAAAATATTGTTATTAAAGGGGGTTACCACCTACCTACTCAACAACAATGAAAGGAAACTACATTTCATGTTTCTCTGTGAACTTTTTTTAGTTAAATTTATGAAAACTAGGTTCTCAGTGCACCAAGGTCAAGGTTGTGTCTGCCGGGAACCTGTTTTCTTTTTATGTTGTTCAGACTAGTAACACCACCCTTTTACCTCTGCTTGACAATCCCTCAGAGAACGAAGATTAAAAAGAAGAAAACTACTCTGTACCAGTAGGCGCCATCCTACTTGGACACATGAGAAAGGTAATTGCATGAGATAGATTCCTGAGAAATAGAAGCTATAAAGTGCCCTATACCTATGTTTTTAACTTGTGGGTGAGTTGGGAGGTGGTAAACTTTCTTTAAAGTTGTTTCATGATACACCCCAGGAAATGCTCCAACCAATGTTTTCTCTTGTGTTTTGTAAGCTCCGAGACACTCTGGAAATAGTGCAGTGCAGAGTGGTAGCATCAGTTCCAGAGTGGTGGGCTAGCATTAAAGGGGTATTCCCATCTGGGCATTAACATTTAATTAAATTATTTACCATATTAAACATTTTTTCATGATTTAAAAAAAATCCTTTAGATTTAAGTGATCTCGATTGTAATTACAGAAATGTAATTGATTGATATTAAACCTTGGACTGAGATGGATCAAATAATTTTCGCCATCCTCAGAGCGGTCATATCCAAGGACAGTCTTGTTTCTAAGGACCATATGACTACATTTGTGATAATTTATCTTCACACAGGGTAATTATTTTTTAATAAAATCGAATGGAAAAAATGTATATATATGACATATTAGTTAAATTAAATGTAAATGGAGACGAGAATACCCCCTAAGTAATGCTCTATTATTACTCAAACCACTTTAACAAAACAATGTGAATAAAGTATGGAAAATTGGTACACTTTATCAGTGATCTAATTGGAGTCTACTAGAGTTTTGACCATACATTTGTGGATGTTGTTAGTAGCAGCAAAATAGATTTAACTTGATTTACTCATGTAGCTGGACTGTTCCACAGAGCAGAGGGCAGGGACTGAAGAGCAGTAAAATACTGAGATTTTACAGCACAGTGTGAGGTCAATCTCCAGTGCATCTACAATCCGAAAAATAAAATTAGTTCTACTGCTACTTACAACAGACATAAAGGTATGTTACACAGCTTTCCTATACTGCTACTAAACACTGGGATAACAGTATGTAGCAGTCCTACCAGGTTTGGTTACAAGTGGCAGCATTCATGAAAAGCGGAAGGGTCTGCTGTTCACTGCCTGGCGCTTGTGGCCCATTGTCCAAGGTGGGTTCATGGTGGTCAAAACCAGACACTGAAGGCATAAACAATTTCCCGTTTAATGGAAATACTTGATACACATAATACAAATATACATTCTAACTAGTTGTCAAATTACGCTAGATAAGGGATTCCCACAAAGACAAGTTTCTTAAATATATCAGAATAACAAAATAACACATTCTCGAATTCAGTTGAACAAAATACAGCATTTACAGATATAATTCCAATCTCTCTTATCTCAGTCTGGTTGTATATAATTTCGATGCCCCGGGATCGGACCGTAACTCTATCTTCCTATGGTCGGGCAGGGCAGGCTATTCTCATGAATAGTTTCTCCTATGCAGGATGCAGTGGCCCTACCTCTTCTATTACAAGAGGAGCTCACCCACAGACACTTCCTGCCGGAAGCAGCAGTGTGCAGAGAACTTACTCTACAAACTACAGGCAAGATAAGATCTATGAGGTGAGACAATATTGTGTGTTATAGCTCGATGTAGCAGAGATGACAGTATTGATAGCTGATGTAGCATGGCTGAGTGTGTCATTGTATGTTATATGCATTCATGGATCTCACCATCTCTCATCTCTGATCTGGTGTCATCCTTTTTCTATGTTTCAGATACTAGTGAATGTTCGAAGCTAAATAAAAAGTGTAGATAAAGCCTGTACAGTTTAATATAAGACATTGTCAGCACACATAACCTCAACACTAGAGCAATCAAAATGTGCCACTTAGAGAGTCCCCACTTACAGACCATACTGAGTGATAGGAACAAACAGCAATACAAATGATAATTGTAAAGTAGGGGGGGGGGGTTAAATGATCTTTATTGTGTAAACATCACTAGGGGGTTCAAATTTGTGAACTTTCTTCCATGGGCAAACCCTTTAATGATCCTCGAAATCAGTTCTAAATAATCATTATTCTTTATGCAAAACATTTTACTCATGCCCCCTTTGTTATATAATTACATCTGCTATATTTACACTCATGACTAAATAAAGCTATGTAATGACTAAAGTAAGTAGAATACAGCGCATCACGTTTCGTGCGAAGGAAAACTCTCCTAGACACCTCAATAGATTCCTTGCACGAAACGGTGATGCCCTGTATTCTACTTACTATACGGTACCGAGATTTTGACAAAAAAGGCTAAACTCACTCGGCTTATACAGTAAGAAAAAAAATATACCTGGTTCGGATCTCGCGGCAGCTCGATCCAGCGGCCGCTCCCCTCTCTTTCTTCTGGCGACCGGATTCTTTTCTTTCGTCACTAGGGCAGGCGTCGGCGATCTCGGGCGCGCGCACACTATGATGCATATAGGCGACCTGCGCATAAATTGCGCCCGCCGCAAGCGATGACCGACTGCGTATGAAAAAAGAACCGAGCCTGCCAGTGAGAAGGAGACTTCACAGTCGGAAGGCCAGGACGAGCAGAGACCGGAAGCCTGCGACATCAAAGTACCTGAGGGTGAGTATAGTTTGTTTTTTTTTCACTTGTCTATTCACTTGGCTTATTTCACTGGTTTTCCAGTTGATGGAAAATTAGGGGTTCGGACATGTTCGTTCTCTCCGTTTATGATACTATGTAAATGACTATAATGTGTATTGTTTACAAAATAGACAATTTCTGAGACCTTTTTTTCCCAAAAAGAACAGTCACCAACAGATTCATTCACCTATGAGAGTGGTTTTAAGCACTATTGTAGACAAATTTATTTGTATCAGTCCATCTCATATATGCCAATGCAAGGAAGAGGGAGGAATGACTTATATTGTTCTTCCACCATTCAGCTGCACTGATTTTCAGCAGGCCATACTCTTTTTCTAAGTCTAAAACCTATCTCACACAAATAATCAGGCTCCCTGCCCACTGCAAGGCTCTCACTGCAATGCAATTCAAAAGCATTGCACATAAGGCTTAAGGTAGTGTTCACACATTCAGTTTTTCAGATGCAGTTTGAAGCCAAAGCTGGTGTGGTTGATAATGGTACAAATTACCTAGAGTACTTCTCCTTTTTGACTCCATTCCTGGTTTAGACATCAAAAACTGCATCTGAAGAATTGAATGTGTCAATGCACCTGAGGTGCATCGTGAAGAACTACATCAATTTGGAGGGGTTTTTAGTTGCAGTACAAAAATATTTTTTAACACGTTTTATCTGCACTTACTGGCTGCAGCTGTCAAATGCTATATTCATGTAACATAACATGGGAGGACAAGTACAGAGGTGGCATTCACAGTCTGCGGGTGAACTGAGGAAAGACTGCCACAGCCACAAGCACAGAAAACTTAGGACCTGCTTCAAAATTTGCAACAGGCACTCGGCTATTCATGAAATTTGTGGAAACTATCGCCATGTTTATGAGCATTAAATCATGGGGACGTGTGCTACGTCTGGAATAATAGCTAACAAAAGCCCAGAGGCAGTTACAGACCACTGAGAGAACAGGGGTGAGGCTATTTCTGTGGTTTTTTGGAAAATGACAAGCGAACAAATCCTTCAATTAAAATATTATGAATATCTAGGTGTGGATACTCACTGATTTGCAAAACTAAAGAAGCTTTTTGTTTCACCAGTAACCATATTGGATGAACCTGCAAAAAAAGAATGTGATTGGGTTGTGTATATGAAATAAATAATAAAAAATAAAAGAGAGTCCAATTAAACAATTCTTAACCCGTTCAGGCTGTGACCCACACCCGTGCAGCATGGCCATGACTTCTGTTGCTACGATGTTCTATAGAGAGTGGGGCACATTTAATAAGGGTCCAATCCACGTTTTCGCCCAGGTTTCCCGAATTTTTACGATTTGCGCTGAATTGCCCGGAATTTGGCGCAAGCGATCGGATTGTGCACATCGGGCCGGCATTTCACGTGACAAATCGGGGGCGTGAACATTGGAAAACCCGTCGGATTCGGAAAAAATTGAATTTTTTTAAAAAAATTTGTGTCGCAAAAATAGCACTCACATTACACCGAGACGAAGAAGGTGATATTACGGCAGTGAACTTAGTCGACCTTAAGCGACCTTAGTGAATCCCGGCAGAACCGAAGCAACGTTGGAGAACGCGCCGCTGGATCGCGACTGGACCGGTTAAGTAAATCTGCCCCAATGGGTCTGTGTCCCCTGCTCCTTGACCTCTCTCCATGTCACAGATGTGGAAGATAATCCTGTAAAGTCTGAACACTTGCGATTTTTCGCACCATCCAACTGCACGGAGACAGACTAGAGCAGTCATGTGGTAGACACCAGCCGAACAAAGAGGTCTGCTTCTTATGATTTCTATTATTCTAATTCCAATAGTGGATCATGTATTGTAGGTCACTGACAAAAGTTCTACACATACAGTTTTGGATTTCAAAAACAGGAATACTTACTATTTACACTGTACCTCTAACATATGCAATTGGTTGTGCAATTATCTACAATAATATGCCAAACCCTCTCGCATAGTGTGGGACAATGGGCACATTTACTAAGGGCCATGCACCAGTTTTATGTCAGACTTTACACATTCTTTTCAGTGCAAAATGGTTGCACAGGTATTTAAGAAGTGGCTGAGATACATTTCTGGCAGCACGTGACATTTGTAGCCAAGCGACATACCGGTGACACTTCTGCACTAAGGCATCCATGTGTGACACATTTATCATGCCAAAGTCCGACAGAATGTGTTGCACGCCCCATGTTAAAGTTGTACCAAAAAAAGTGGTGCACTTGTTGAAGCAATGCGCCAGATTATGGGAATGTGAGTTGCAACCTGCACTATAACAGGCAAACTGAAAGTAGTGCCCACTGCACTGTTCTATATAGATGTGCCCCAATGTCCCGTACTTGCCTTCAGTCTTGCTGGCAGACTCTCCATAGTACTTGGACACATTATCAACTGGCACCATGCTCACCAGTGAAGCAGAAGCAGATAAATACAGTATGCATGTGTTCTTATTTTGACCTGTTTTATATCTCTTTTTGCAGGTTTTTGATTTTTTGGATTATTTTGGGTGCTCTTGGCAACTATGCCAGGGGCTTAAGTAGTTACCTGGAGGATGCATCTGTTGCAGTGTTTCCTAAAGTTGCATAGTGGTAATATCGACCTTAATGGACTCTCACATATGATAATGCCCCCTTACTGTGGCCAATTCACTATGGACCATATAATACCCTAAAGAAACTCTGCACATGTAAAACCCCCTCTTTTAGTCTCCTTTAAATTTGGTTTCCACTTTATTTATCTCCCCTATCTCCTGTCCAATATCCTCCTCTTCTAGTGGCCTCCAGTCCTCCAGTCTCCTCATACTGTGGCCACCTGTCCTCAGCCTCCTCCTACTGTGCCCTCTGTCCTCCAGCCTCCTCTACTGTGGTCTATTGTCCTCTATCCCCCTCTTACCTGTGGCTCCAATCTTCTCTATCTGGCCCATGTCCACCAATGCTCTCTCAGTCTCCTATCTCCATCCTCTTCTACCTGTAGCCTCCTGTCCCCATTCCTCCTCATATTGTGGCTCCTGTCCTCCATCCTCAAACTGTGGACTCCTGTCCTCCAGCCTCCTCTTACTGTGGCCTCCTGTCCTCCACCCTCCTCACATTGTGGTCCTTGTCCCCTATCGCTCTATGCTGGCTCCTGTCCTCATCCTCCTAATATAGTGGCAACCTGTCCTTCAGTTCCTCTTACTTTGGCCTCCTGACCTCTATCTTCCTCTACCTGTGTCCTCCTGTCCAATCTTCTTTCTATTCTGCTTACTCTTGCCTTGCCTCCTGCCTTCATCTCCTTACCTCTGTACTGTGCCTCTTTAGCCTTTTCTGGTGGCCATGTTCTCCAGCTTCCTATGCGGCCTCTTGTCTTCCAGCTCCTCTTGTGGCCTCCTGTCTACATTTCCCTTCATATAGGTCTCTGTCTCCCCTCTATAGTGCCTCCTGTCATCCTCCATTCCCTCATATAGTGGCCTCCTAGTACCCCTCCAACGGACTGTGTTGGGAGCTATGTTAAATGTATCTTTCCAAAGACTACAAGTTTCTTTTGTTTTGCAACTTATTGTAGAGCAAAACACCTCCCTCTCACCTCCTTTGAGCACTGTGGGTTGTAAGGATTTTTTAGACATGATGGTTAAAATGCAAATAAACTCATAAGAAAATACATTTAAAGACCTTCATCTGTGTCAAAATAAATGCCAGGATCAGGAGTACATAAACCAGACAACAGCAGAGAAAAAAATTTGGCAAATGACTAGCAAGCTAGGAAACTGAATGCCAGTCGGGGACGTTTTTCTCAGCAGTTGTTTACTATTCCAAATAACCATTTAAAGGGACCTACCACCCGATTTCTACCTATAAAGGTAGAAGGGGTGGTAGGTGGATGGATGGACGTGAGGATAGCCCTTTTTTAAGCTAATCCTCACGTCCAGGGTGTCTTTTAGAAAACTTTATTACATGTATATGCTAATCTTTTTATGCGGCTACTCGGGGCGTGGAGTGCCGGACTGAGCTAACTAGTCGCGGCTACTCCAGCCCCATAGCGCGTTACCTCCGCCTACCAGGTAATCTTCGGCGCCGCAGCTCCTGGTAAGCTGACGCCGCCTCGTCGGGTCCCCTGCGTTTGCGATGCGCAGAATGCAGGCCGTTCGGCTAGGGGTCTGGGGCGGAACTACTGCGATGTGCATAGCGGGACTCTACGAGGCGAAATTACTGTAGGCGAGTACAGTAAGCAAGATAGAGTAGTAACGTGGCTACTGGGCTAGTATGGAGTGTGCGCTCGCACTTGCTCTTGTGCCGCACTTCTCCTATGGAGAGAGGAGGGGTGAGCAACGTGGCTGTATGCGTTTGTGTGAAAACGACCTTACACAGTAGAAACATCTAACCACACTACACACATATAAATATATGTTCCCAGTGGTTTCAGGAGGCCAATCCTTTCCCGTGTTTTTCTCGCATAAACTGTCCAGGACAATGTCAACTCCTTCTGGTGAGATTTGGAAATAATTAAAGAAAGAACTTGTATTTCTGCTTCACCACAATAAGTCTTTGTGGAAATGAAACTATAGATTCAGCGATTTCTATTATGTAAGGAAAGTGTGCACAGCTGGTTGCGTCTGCGCCGTCGAGACTGTTACGTCATCGCACGGCCACGCATCTCCAGGACAGGAGGCGGACACAGGATGAGGTGAGTAAAGTTTTTTTCCCTTAAAATATGGAGGGGAGAAGGGGGGGGGGATCTTAATAAAATATGAAAGTTTACACTGCTCTACAATGCATAAGTAGTAGAGCAGGTATTGGACTTCAAACGGGAACTTGAACCAGCGATGCTCTGATGCTCTTTAGATATATAAAAATAAATAAAAAATAACCCTTAAAATGTCACTTCCCATGCAAACATTTAATAAAGTAAAAAAACACAAATACACAAAATACCCACATTTTGGTAGTCCTCTCGTAACAATTGCCTTAATTTAAAAAATCAGTACTGGATCCGCATGGTAAATAGAGGAAAAAAAACACAAAATTTTTCCAAAAAGGTAATTTTTAATTTCTAAAAAGTGATAAAAAATGTTATGCACTCTAAAATAAGGCCACTAAAAAGAACAACTCTTCTCGCAAAAAATAAGCCCTTAACCGGATTGTCAGTCGAAAAATAAAAAAGTTTATGCTTTAAAAAAAGGTGATGCTTAAATGAACAAGATTTTCTGCAAATTAGTTTTTATTCAGTAAAATTTAATACAATACACAAAAACCCTAGACATATGTGGATAAACCAAAAGAGTTAAGAAAATATCACCAATTAGCTATAGATGCCCCAAAAATTAGGTAGCAGAAAAGTACATCTCATGTGACAAAAAATAACCCCTACAGGTCCACATTAAAAAGAAAGAATTAAGCTTATACAATTTGACAATGCAAATCTGTTTTGGATGGCTCCTTTCATTTATGGCCGCCATGCACCCATACAGCAGGTTACCAAATATAGGTATGGTACAAATTGGGTATCAAACTTTGTGGAGCCTTTATTCATTTATACCATCACAAATGTTTAATTTCGCCAAAAAGAATGTATTGCCAAAAAAATACATTTGTAGACCACCCTCCATTTTGTTTTAACCCTATAAAAAACACCTTAAGGGTTAACAACTTCTTAAAGTGCTTTTTATACGTTGAGGTGTGTAGATTCCATAATGGGGTAATTTACTAATCGTGCTATTATTTGGACCTTCAGAGTCAATTAAAGTTGAGCATTAGAGATGGACGAATGGATTCAACGAAGTGGGAATTCGGTCCCAATTTCAGGGAAAATTGATTTGTCAACGAATGCGAAGTTTACAGTGATTGTGGGAACAAAATTTTTTTTCTCCTTTATTACCAAAATAGGCGCAAGCACAATGGGGCAGATTTACTTACCCGGTCATTCGCGATCCAGCGGCGCGTTCTCTGCGCTGGATTCGGGTCCGCCGGGATTTATTAAGGCAGTTCCTCCGGACGTCCACAGGTGGCGCTGCTGCGCTGAATTCCCGGAACGCACTGGAATACACCGAGCCGGGTTTTCTTTCAGCCATGCCCCCTGATTTCCATTTCATCATTGCATGCCAGCGCCATGCGCCACAATCCGATCGCGTGCGCCAAAATCCCGGGGCAATTCAGGGGAAATGGCGCAAATCGGAAATATTCGGGTAATACGTCGGAAAAACGAATCGGCCCTTAGTAAATGACCCCCAATGTGGTACATGGGGCAGAGAACTCTGGGAAGAAGAAAGGGACACCCGATGATGTGCAGACCTGTAAGCCAATCAGCAACCGTCAGGCTTATGTGGTGTCACAGCATATAAAACAGGCAGCCATTGCGGCATTTCAGCAGGTTTCAGGCCTACTGCTGACTGTATTGCCATCAACCACAGTCCTCCACCTCGACACCGTCATTTTCACCAATAACTCCTAAATCACTCGCACCCACATCATTCTATCTCCATCCTTAGTACTGCCGGACTTACTGTGCTCGTTAGTAGCGATTATGCTCCAATCCTGGGTGTCATTGTGGGGGATCGGTATACCCCAAATGGCAGTTCTTTTTTGTTGCTGAAATGAATAGGAAGAAATATGTGTAAAATCCACATAGTTTCTGGAGTGACTGATCTTTGTTCCAGTCCCAGGGTGTCCGTTTTGAAAGACCTGTATACCCCAATTGCAGTTCTTATTTGTTGCTGAAGTAAATAAGAAGAATCTGGTGTAAATCCACATAGTTTCTGTAGTGATTTCTGCTCCTATCCACGGGTGTCCTCCAGTTTGGCCTCACGAACGACCTGACCCTGATTTGCGTCCCCTTACTGTTGCTGCAACCTCTGCCTGCTCCTTCTGCCACCTTTCTGTCTGACATAGTGGTTAATCAACTATGTGGATTTGACACATATTTCTTGCTCTGACTTTAGCACCAAAAAACTATTGAAATTTGCGGTATACAGATACCCCAAAAGGACACCTGGAATTAAAGCAAAAATCACTCCAGCAACTACATGGATTTGAACACGTATGTTGAGCAGAAAGCTCAATTTTACACAGATTCTTCCTATTCACTCAGCAACAAAAAGAACTGCAAATTGGGGTATACGATCCCCAAAACAGGCACCCTGGATAAGAGCAGAAATCATTACAGAAACTATTTGGATTTTACACAGATTTCTCTTATTCACTTCAGCCACAAAAAGAACTTCATTTGGGGTATACAGATCCCCCAAAACAGACACCCTGGGATAAGAGCAGAAATCACTACAGAATCTATGTGGATTTTACACAGATCTCTTCCTATTCACTTCAGCAACAAAAAAGAACTGCAATTTGATCCCACAAAACGGACACCCTTGGATAGGAGCAGAAATCACTACAGAAACTATGTGGATTTTACACAGATTTCTTCTTATTTACTTCAGCAACAAATAAGAACTGCAATTTGGGGTATACAGGTCTTTCAAAACGGACACCCAGGGACTGGAGCAAAGATCATTTACTCCAGAAACTATGTGGATTTGACACGTATTTCTTGAGCAGAAAGCTCTACAGAAACTATTTGATTACACAGATTCTTCTTATTCACTTCAGCCACAAAAAAGAACTCAATTTGGGGTATACAGTTCCCCAAAACAGACACCCTGGGATAAGAGCAGAAATCACACAGAAACTATGTGGATTTTTACACAATTTCTCTTATTCACTACAGCCACAAAAAAGAAACTTCAATTGGGGTATACAGATCCCCCAAAACAGACACCCTGGGATAAGAGCAGAAATCACTACAGAAACTATGTGGATTTACACAGATCTCTTTCTATTCACTTCAGCAACAAAAAAGAAACTGCAATTTGATCCCACAAAACGGACACCCTGGATAGGAGCAGAAATCACTACAGAAACTAGTTGGATTTTACACAGATTTCTTCTTATTTACTTCAGCAACAAATAAGAACGCAATTTGGGGTATAAGGCTTTCAAAACGGACACCCTGGGACTGGAGCAAAGATCATTCACTCCAAACTAGTGGATTTTACACATATTTCTTCCTATTCATTTCAGCAACAAAAAAGAACTGCTATTTGGGGTATACAGATCTCCCACAATGGACACCCAGGAATTGGAGCATAAATCGCTACAGCACAGTACAGTACAAGCAGATAGGCACTGGAGACAGCACATGCAATGTGAAATGCCGCAATGGCTGCCTGTTTTTATAGTGCTGTGACAGCACATAAGCCTGACGGTTGCTGATTGGCTTACAGGTCTGCACATGTCATCAAGGGTGTCCCTTTCTTCTTCCCAGAGTTCTCTGCCCCATGTAACACATTGGGGGTCATTTACTAAGGGCCCGATTCGCGTTTTCCCGACGTATTACCCGAATATTTCCGATTTGCGCCAATTTCCCCTGAATTGCCCCGGGATTTTGGCGCACGCGATCGGATTGTGGCGCATGGGCGCTGGCATGCAATGGATGGAAATCAGGGGGCATGGCTGAAAGAAAACCCGGCTCGGTGTATTCCAGTGCGTTCGGGGAAATTCAGCGCAGCAGCGCCACCTGGTGGACGTCGGAGGAACTGCCTTAATAAATCCCGGCTGGACCCGAATCCAGCGCAGAGAACGCGCCGCTGGATCGCGAATGGACCGGGTAAGTAAATCTGCCCCATTGTGCTTGCGCCTATTTTGGTAATAAAGGAGAAAACAATTTTGTTCCCACAAATCACTGTAAACTTCGCATTCGTGACAAATCGAATTTTCCCTGAAATTGGGACCGAATTCCACTTCGTTAGAATCCATTCGTCCATCTCTAATGCTCAACTTTTAATTGACTCTGAGAGGTCCAAATAATAGCACGATTAGTAAATTACCCCATTATGGAATCTACACACCTCAACGTATAAAAAAGCACTTTTAAGAAGTTTGTTAACCCTTAAGGTGTTTTATAGGGGTTAAAACAAAATGGAGGTGCGGTCTACAAATTGTAATATTTTTTGGCAATACATTTATTTTGGGCGGAAAATTAAACATTTGTGATGGTATAAATGAATAAAGGCTCCACAAAGTTTGATACCCAATTTTTCCTGAGTGTACCAATACCCCATATATGTTGGTAACCTGCTGTATGGGTGCATGGCCGGCCATAGAATGAAAGGAGCCCATCCAGAACAGATTTGCATTGTCAAATTGTATAAGCTATAATTCTTTTCTTTTTTAATGTGGACCTGTAGGGGTTATTTTTTTGTCACATGAGATGTACTTTTCTGCTACATAATTTTGGGGCATCTATAGCTAATTGGTGAGATTTTATTAACTCTTTGTTGGTGGAGGAAATTAAATTCATCAATTTTTAGGAATATTTTTTTTTTTGGGGGGGGGGGGGGTCATTTACCATATCAAAAAAATGGTATATTATTTTTATTCTATTTGTCACCACAATTTGTCAGGGTTTTGTGTATTGTATTAAATTTTACTGAATAAAAACTAAATTGCTGAAAATCTTGTTCATTTAAGCATCACCATCTTTTTAAAAGCATAACTTTTTTATTTTTCGACTGACAAATCCGGTTAAGGGCTTATTTTTTGCGAGAAGAGTTGTTCTTTTTAGTGGCCTTATTTTAGAGTGCATAACATTTTTTATGACTTTTTAGAGCATTTTTTTAAGGTGTTAATTAAAAATTACCTTTTTTGGGAAAAATTTTTGTGTTTTTTTTCCTCTATTTACCATGCGGATCCAGTACTGATTTTTTAAATTAAGCAGATTGTTACGGATGAGGGACTACCAAATATGTGGAGTTATTTTGTGTATTTGTGTTTTTTATACTTTATTAAATGTTTGCATGGGAAAGTGACATTTTAAGGGCTTATATTTTTATTTATTTTTTATATATTCTAAAGAGCATCAGAGCATCGCTGGTTCAAGTTCCCGTTTGAAGTCCAATACACTGCTCTACAATACTTATGCATTGTAGAGCAGTGTAAACTTTCATATTTTATTAAGATCCCCCCCCCCTTCTCCCCTCCATATTTTAAGGGGGAAAAAAAACTTTACTCACCTCATCCTGTGTCCGACTCCTGTCCCTGGAGATGCGTGGCCGTGCGATGACGTAACAGTCTCGACGGCCAGACCAAGCTTGTGCACACTTTCCTTACATAATAGAAATCGCTGAATCTATAGTTCATATTTCCACAAAGACCTTATTGTGTGAAGCAGAAATACAAGTTCTTTCTTTAATTATTTCCAGAATCTCACCAGAAGGAGTTGACATTGTCCTGGACAGTTTATGCGGAGAAAACACTGGGAAAGGAATTGGCCTCCTGAAACCACTGGGAACATATATTTTATATGGTAAGTGTGGTTAGATGTTTCTACTGTGTAAGGTCCCTTTCACACAAACGCATACAGCCACGTGCTGCTCACCCCTCCACTCTCCATAGGGAGAAGTGCGGCACATACAGTGCAGCCGCACATACAGGGAAAGATAGAGCAAGCTCCATCTTATTTCTAAAATGGCTGTATACTACTCGCTACAGTATGGGTAGCATACAACAGAAAAAAAATGTTTGCATTAAAAGGGTCTAACTCTCAAAAAATTACAATCTGCATGGACCCTGTATGCTGTGGGGCTCACTGCTGAAGGATTCACCGAGCAATGGAGACCAGAGGACTCTGATTCTTTTGTTTGCTCCAGTTAACAAAAAACATATAAGTATGTTAGGAGCTTCAAACTGCACTTTACATACTCTTCTCTACATAGTGCTATATAAGTATTATTAAATTCAATAAAAATTATGTTTTATCTCACACATACACTTTTTCCCATATCCTCTCCTTTCCTTCTACACAATTTACAATTTATAGGGTTTTGCACACCGTGAGTGATCATAAAAGGTCAAGATTACATACAACCCCTATGCTAGGAGCTTCTTCTTGTTTCCGAAAGTATGGACTGTTTAACTGAATTTAAAGGGCACCTACCACCCCGATTCTACCTATAAAGGAGCTGCGCGCTAAGATTACCTGGTAGGAGGAGTAACGCGGCTACTGGGGCGTGGAGTAGCCACGACTAGTAGCCTCATGTCCAGCTACTCCACGCCCCAGTAGCTGCATAAAAAAATTTGCATATACATGTAATAAAGTTTTCTAAAAGACACCCGGGACGTGAGGATTAGCCCAAAAAAGGGCTATCCTCACGTCCCATCCATCCACCTACCACCCCTTCTACCTTTATAGGTAGAATCGGGGTGGTAGGTTCCCTTTAAATGGTTTAATTTGGAATAGTAAAAACTGCTGAGAAAAACTTCCCCGACTGGCATTCAGGTTCCTAGCTTGCTAGTCATTTGCAAAGATGTGTTCTCTGCTGTTGTCTGGTTTATGTACTCCTGATCCATGGCATGTATTTTGACACAGATGAAGCTTTTAAAATGTATTTTCTTATGAAGTTTTATTTGCATTTTAACCATCATGTCTGAATAAATCCTTACAGCCCACAGTGCTCAAAGGGAGGTGAGAGGGAGGTGATGTCTCGTGAAAAGCCTGAATTCACCCACCTCGCGTGACGTCACCTCGCTCTCCCATGCATGGGGTTAGTTGTACTTTGTTTTGCTCTACAAAAAGTTGCAAAACAAAGAAAACTTTAGTCTTGGAAAGATACATTTAACATAGCTCCCAACACAGTCCCGTTGGAGGGGGATAGGAGGCCACTATATGAGGGGAGATGGAGGATGACAGGAGGCCACTATAAGAGGGGAGACAGGAGACCATTATATGTAGGGAAATGGAAGACAGGAGGCCACAAGAGGAGGCTGGAAGACAAGAGGCCGCAGTAGGAAGCTGGAGAACAGGAGGCCACCAGAAAAGGCCACAGGCAGAGAAGGATGAAGGGCAGGAGGTCATAGAAAGAGCAGAATGGTGGACAGGAGGACACAGGTAGAGGAAGATAGAGGTCAGGAGGCCAAAAGTAGAGGAAACTGAAGGACAGGTTGCCACTATATTAGGAGGATGGAGGACAGGAAGCCAGCATATGAGCAGGATAGGGGACAGAGGACCACAATGTGAGGAGGGTGGAGGACAGGAGGCCACAGTAAGAGGAGGCTGGAGGACAGGAGTCCACAGTATGAGGATGGAGGACAGGAGGCCACAATATGAGGAGGAATGGAGGACAGGAGGCTACAGGTAGAAGAGGATGGAGGATAGGAGGACATTGAGAGAGCAGGATGGTGGACATGCGGCCAGATGAAGAGGAAGATGGAGGCCACAGGTAGAGGGGGATAGAGGACAATAGACCACAGTAAGAGGAGGCTGGAGGACAGAGGGGCACAGTAGGAGGAGGCTGAAGGACAGGTGGCCACAGTATGAGGAGACTGGAGGACTGGAGGCCACTAGAAGAGGAGGATATGGGACAGGAGATAGGGGAGATAAATAAAAGTGGAAAACCAAATTTAAAGGAAGACTAAAAGAGGGGTTTTACATGTTGCAGAGTTTCTTTAGGGGGTATTATATGGGTCCATAGTTGAATTGGCCACAGTAAGGGGGCATTATCATATGTGAGAGTCATTAAGGTCGATATTACACTATGCTTGCGGGTGGGGGGAGGGACTTTTTGTCCCCTTTTCTCTCACCCAAAAAATTAAAGGCATTTAGGAACACTGCAACAGATGCATCCTCCAGGTAACTACTTAAGCCCCTGGCATAGTTTCCAAGATGCACCCAAAAATAACCCAAAAAATCAAAAAACCTGCAAAAAGAAGAGATAAAACAGGTCAAAATAAGAACACATGCATACTGTCATTTATCTGCTTCTGCTTCACTGTGTAGACATGGTGCCAGTTGATAATGTGTCCAATGTACTATGGAGAGTCTGCCAGCAAGACTGAGGCAAGTACAGGGACATTGGGGCACATCTACTAAGAACAGTGCAGTGGGCACTATGTGCAGTTTGCCTGTGTATAGTGCAGGGTGCACTCACATTCCTCATGAATCTGGCGCATTGCTTCAACAGAGTGCACCACTTTTTTTGGTACAACTTTAACATGGGGCGTGCAACACATTTCTGTCGGACTTTGCATGATAAATGCACATGTCACATCGGGTATAGTGCAGCTTGTGCTACAAAGTGTCACGTGCGCCAGAAATGTATCTCAGCCACTTCTTAAATACCTGTGCAACCAGTTTGCACTGAAAAGAATGTGTAAAGTCTGACATAAAACTGGTGCATGGCCCTTAGTAAATGTGCCCCATTGTCCGCACCACTATGCGAGAGGGTTTGGCATATTATTGTAGATAATTGCACAACAGATTGCATATGTTGAAGGTACAGTGTAAATAGTAAGTATTCCTGTTTTTGAAATCCAAAACTGAATGTCACTGAACCACAATACCTGTCATAACTAATGGTCAAGAGTGCCACTATTTTAGAAAAGAAACAGACACTTTTATTAAAACAGCTGGACTATGCACTGTTGTGTTGTGCTGGTTGAGACTTATTTTTTGTAGTGTCGCACAGCAATTAATCGATGTGTAGGATTTTGTAGTGACACTACAATACATTATCCACATTGGAAGTAAATAATAGAAATCTAAGACGCCTCTTTGTTCGCTGTGTGTCTACCACATGACTGCTCTAGTCTGTCTCCGTGCAGTTGGATGGTGCGGAAAAATCGACAGTGTTCAGACTTTACAGATTATCCTTCCACCAGCTGTGACATGGAGAGAGGGCAGAGGAGCAGGGGACACAGACACATTGGGGCAGATTTACTTACCCGGTCCAGTCGCGATCCAGCGGCGCGTTCTCCAACGTTGCTTCGGGTTCTGCCGGGATTCACTAAGGTCATGCGCCCGATGTCCACTAGGTGTCGCTGCTGCGATGAAGCCCGCCGTAAATCACCTTCTTCGTCTCGGTGTATGTGAGTGCTATTTTTGCGACACAAAATTTTAAAAAAATTCTGCAATTTTTTTCCGAATCCGTCAGGTTTTCCAATGGTCACGCCCCCGATTTGTCACGTGAATGCCGGCCCCGATGTGCCACAATCCGATCGCGTGCGCCAAAATCCCGGGGCAATTCAGCGCAAATCGGAAAAATTCGGGAAACCTGGCGGAAAAACGGGATTCGGACCCTTAGTAAATGTGCCCCACTCTCTATAAGAACATCGTAGCAACAGAAGTCATGGGCCATGCTGCACGGGGTGTGGGTCACAGCCTGATACGGGATTAAGAATTGTTTAATTGGATCTCTTTTATTTTTTATATATTTATTTCATATACACAATCCCAATAACATTCTTTTTTTGCAGGTTCATCCAATATGGTTACTGGTGAAACAAAAAGCTTCTTTAGTTTTGCAAAATCAGTGAGTATCACAACCTAGATATTCATAATATTTTAATTGAAAGGATTTGTTCAGCTTGTCATTTTCCGAAAAACCACAAGAAATAGCCTCACCCCACTGTTCTCGCAGTGGTCTGTAACTGCCTCTGGGCTTTTGTTAGCTATTATTTCCAGGACTAGCACACGTCCCCATGTATTTTAATGTGCTCATAAACATGGCGATAGTTTCCACAAATTTCATGAATAAGCCGAGTGCCTGAGTTGCAAATTTTGAAGCAGGTCCTAAGTTTGCCTGTGCTTGTGGCTTGGGCAGTCTTTCCTTCAGTCACCCGCAGACTGTGAATGCACACCTCTGTACTTGTCCTCCCATGTTATGTTTTCATGAATATAGCATTTGACAGCTGCAGCCAGTAAGTGGGCAGATGAAACGTGTTAAATAAATATTTTTGTACCTGCACATAAAAACCCCTCCAAATTGAATGTAGTTCTTCACGATGCACCTCAGGGTGCATTGACACATTCACTTCTTCAGATGCAGTTTTTGATGTCTAAACCAGGAATGGAGTCAAAAAGGAGAAGTAACTCTAGGTAAGTTTGTACCCATTATCATCCACACCAGCTTTTGGCTTCAAAACTGCATCTGAAAAACTGAATGTGTGAACACTACCTTAAGCCTTATTTCAAATGCTTTTGAATTGCATTTAGAGATGCTTGCAGTGGGCAGGGAGCCTGATTATTTGTGTGAAGATAGGTTTTAGACTTAGAAAAAGGAGGTGGCTGCTGAAAATCAGTGCAGCTGAATGGTGGAAGAACAATATAAGTCATTCCTCCCTCATTCGCTTTGCATTGGCATATATGAGTGGACTGATACAAATAAATTTGTCTACAATCAGTGCTTAGAAACCACATCTCATATGGTGAATTAATCTGTTGGTGACTGTTCTTTTGGGAAAAAAAAGGTCTCAGAAATTTCTATTTGGTATAACAATACACATTATAGTCATTTACCATAGTATCATAAACGGAGAGAACCCGGCACCATCCGGCGCACAACTCTCTTCCCGGTATGGATCTTGGCAGGTAAGGTTTGCCTTATTGCACAGTAATCCGAGTGGTGGTGCTCAGCTAGAGCAGTAAGAGTTCATGAATAAAGTAAGAATACAGAGCACTCACCAGTTTCGTGCGAAGGAATCTTTATTGAGGTGTATACATAGCAGAGCGGGGCCGGGCCCAGCCCCGCTCTGCCTATGTATACACCTCAATAAAGATTCCTTCGCACGAAACTGGTGAGTGCCGCTGTATTCTACTTACTTTAGTCATTTACCATAGTTTTTATTTATGTCATGAGCTGTAAATTATAGCAGATGTAATTATATAACAAAGGGGGCATGGAGTAAAATGTTATGCATAAAGAATAATGATTATTTAGAACTGATTTCGAGGATCATTAAAGGGGTTTGCCCATGGAAGAAAGTTCACAAATTTGAACCCCCTAGTGATGTTTACACAATAAAGATCATTTACCCCCCCCCCCCTTACTTTACAATTTTATTCAGTTGTATTGCTGTTTAGTTCCTATCACTCAGTGATGGTCAGTGTAAGTGGGGACTCTCTAAGTAGGCACATTTTGATTGCTCTAGTGCTGTGAGGTTATGTGTGCTGACAATGTGCTTATATTATAACTGTACAGGCTTATCTACACTTTTATTTAGCTTCTGAACATTCACTAGTATCTGAAACATAGAAAAAGAGATGACACAGATCAGAGATGAGAGATGGTGAGATCCATGAAATGCATATAACATACAATGACACACTCAGCCATGCTACATCGGAGCTATAACAAATACTGTCATCTCTGCTACATCGAGCTATAACACACAGATTGTCTCACCCATCTAGATCTTATCTTGCCTGTAGTTTGTAGAGTAAGTCTCTGCACACTGCTGCTTGCCGGCAGGAAGTGTCTGTGGGTGAGCTCCTCTTGTAATAGAAGAGGTAGGGGCAGACTGCATCCTGCAGATAGGAGAAACTATTCATGAGAATAGCCTGCCCTGCCCGACCATAGAAGATAGAAGGTTACGGTCCGATCCCGGGGCATCCGAAATTATATACACCAGGACTGATAGAGGAAGATTGGAATTATATCTGTGAAATGCTGTATTTTTGTTCAACTGAATTCGAGAATGTGTTATTTTGTTATTCTGAGTATATTTAAGAAACTTGTCTTTGTGGGAATACCCTTTAAATCTAGCGTAATTTGACAACTAGTTTAGAATGTATATTTGTATATATGTATATCAAGTATTTCTCAATTAAACGGGAAATTGTTTATGCCTTCAGTGTCTGGTTTAGACCACCATGAACCCACCTTGGACAATGGAGCCACAGCGCCAGGCAGTGAACAGCAGACCCTTCCGCTTTTCCATGAAATGCTGCCACTTGTAACCAAACACTGGGTAGGAACTGCTACATACTGTTATCCCAGTGTTTAGTAGCAGTATAGGAAAGCTGTGTAACATACCTTTATGTCTGTTGTAAGTAGCAGTAGAACTGAATTTTTATTTTTCTGGATTGTAGATGCACTGGAGGATTGACCTCACACTGTGCTGTAAAATCTCAGTATTTTACTGCTCTTCAGTCCCTCCCCTCTGCTCTGTGGAACAGTCCAGCTACATGAGTAAATCAAGTATAAATCTATATTTGCTGCTACTAACAACATCCACAAATGTATGGTCAAAACTTCTAGTAGACTCCAATTAGATCACTGATAAAGTGTACCAATTTTCCATACTTTATTCACATTGTTTTGTTAAAGTGGTTTGAGTAATAATAGAGCATTACTTAGAGGGGTATTCTCGTCTCTGCATTTACATTTAATTTAACTAATATGTCATATATATACATTTTTTCCATTCGATTTTATTAAAAAATAATTACCCGTGTGACGATAAATTATCACAAATGTAGTCATATGGTCCCTTAGAAACAAGACTGTGTCCTTGGATATGACCAGCTCTGCAGGAGGGAAATTATCTTCACACAGGAATTTTTTTTTTAATAACATCCAATTGAAAAACTGTTTACATATGGTAAATTAATTTAATTAAATGTTAATGCCCAGATGGGAATACCCCTTTAATGCTAGCCCACCACTCTGGAACTGATGCTACCACTCTGCACTGCACTCTATTTCCAGAGTGTCTCCGGAGCTTACAAAACACAAGAGAAAACATTGGTTGGAGCATTTCCTGGGGTGTATCATGAAACAACTTTAAAGAAAGTTTACCACCTCCCAACTCAGCCACAAGTTAAAACAGTAAGGTATAGGGCACTTTATAAGCTTTCTATTTCTCAGGAATCTATCTCATGCAAATTACCTTCTCAGTGTGCCAAGGTAGGATGGCGCCTACTGGTACAGAGTAGTTTTCTTCTTTTTACATCTTCGTTCTCTGAGGGATTGTCAAGCAGCAGGTAAAAGGGTGGTGTTACTAGATTCTGAACAACATAAAAAGAAAACAGGTTTCCCGGCAGACACAACCTTGACCTTGGTGCACTGAGAAGCTAGTTTTCATAAATTGTAACTAAAAAAAGTTCACAGAGAAACATGAAATGTGAGTTTCTCTTTCATTGTTGTTGAGTAGGTAGGTGGTAGACCCCCTTTAATAACAATATTTTTGGGTACATTTTTTTATGTAGTCACCTACATTATGTAAAGCCCCATACCAGAAGGGCTACACAAATAACTGCATAATGTAGGCTAATACCGTCAATCTTTATTCTTTTAGTGGTGGCAAGTCGAAAAGGTCAATCCGATTAAATTATATGAAGAGAACAAAGTTATGTCAGGATTCTCACTGCTAAACCTGCTTTTCAAACAAGGACGCGCCAGTGTCATAAGAGGGGTTGTAGACAAGCTCCTTGCCTTGTACAATATGAAGAAGATCAAACCATTGGTGGATTCGTTGTGGGCTTTGGAAGAGGTATCCTCATAATGTCATTAAAATGGCTGAAAATATGTTCATGATGCTCATGTCTTTATCACAGGGATTGTTGTTTTTACTGTAGAAGCTAGGTTTGTATATTAGTTGTTAAAAATGACACCTGCCACATAGGGCAGTAGGGCCCTGGTCGACAGAGCCTCAGTAGGTCCCTTTCCTCTGAATTTACATGGCGGCACTAAAAATTCAGAACCTTAAACAGTTTCCTCTTCCCTAAAATATTCCCTAGTTTATCATACAAAACAGCCCCCTCAGGGTTACTTTATATACAGCCTCCTCATGGTTATTTTATGTACAGCCCCTTATCGTTACATTATATAAAGCCCCCACATTTCCTATGGATTCATTAGATATAGCTCCCCTCATCCCCATGGATTATGTACAGCCTCATGTGGGCCCCCTTCCCCCAGCAGCTCTGGGCCCAAGCACTTGCCCAGCTATGCCCATTGCTGGTGCCGGCCCTGATCAACCCGATTCTGACCTGACTTTAGGCATGGACTGGATGATTGATTTAGTTGTCTGTATGCCTGCAAATTAACTGTGTATTTTTATGAAACTCTCAACAAGCAAAATTGATCCCAGAGTAACCATTCACAGCACAAAGTTCATCTTAAACTATGGGGAGAATGGGGGCATTTATCATGGCTTGCATGTAAGGGTCGCAATCCATGGCTCATGGCCACGAATTGTGACTACTATACAACCCTGCCCCCCCCCCCCCCAATCCACTACCCTGTCAATTGGGCGTGGAAGGTCACATATTGCAAAAAATGCAAAACATGCAGTGCTCATTCATGATGCAATCACGAGTAACTCCTCCCCAAATGCCGCACGTGAATGTGGCCAACCTGTTTTGTACTGTAAGAGGTAAGCTGTGACCAGTTTTCACCTTTGAATCAACTATGTGAACAGGATCCTGCCAACAGGGCTGCATTATACATCACTTCCTATTACTAAGATTTGTTTGTTTACTTGAATAACACTAGTTTTGGATAGCAGCATTATTCACATTGTAGTGTTCTTAAGCCTATGCGTTACCCTATCATCTTGTTTACTTGTCAGAGAACTGTAGTTGCATGCATGTGGGTGAAGAATTGCTCAAATAAATATCACTTTTTTGGGGCATTTCAGGTGAAAGAAGCAATGCAGAGAATCCATGACAGAGGTAACATTGGAAAACTGATTTTAGATGTGGAAAAAGCCCCAACTCCTCTAGTAAGTATTACAGTCATTATTACTACTGAAAGTTTTTTTTTTTGCAGTATATTTTCTTCAGTGTATCTTCAATAATCAGGTGTGTGTCTGGAGAATACTTTTAGGCTTGTGGTTGTCTGGGCAAATTCCCGATGTGTCGTTACAACAGCAAGGACGTATCCCACTGTATGCTTATACAGTAGGATACATCACCCTTCTCTTCCTCCCTGAAGGTGGTGGGGGGACTGAACAACGGCATCAGTCTGTGATTTGCAGCTGCCAATGTTATATGGACAGAGAAATCAGGGGTGTCAACCCTCGTGGTGAGTAACGTATCCACTCAGCCAGGGGCTTTGCTAGGGTCATAAAAGATTCGGGGCACAGGCTGCAGTGCATATACATTGAATTCTCAGTAGTGTCAACTCCTCTACATACCCTCCGCCCACATATGCTTGTGCTAAAAACAACAGTACATATAACATACAGCTACAGAAAACACAGAAGAGATCCCTGCCTATTACATCTTGTGATATTTGGGTCATTGTGGCCATCACACTAAAACAGGTATTATGAATAATAGTATTTATTACACATATACATAAAGATTATTATTATTATCCATAGAAAATGTCAAAGATACAAGATATTTTTGGGTGCCAACTCTGGGATCTGCATCTATCTCAAAAATGGGGGGCAGCTCACTCTATGCACACAGATGGCAGAATGCAGAGTTTTATATGCATGTGTGTTCACTCTCCATTCAAGTCTATGTGATTTGTGAAAAAGCAGAGCAAATTGTCTTTTCATTTGGCCTGGCCGCACAAAGGACATCATCAGACGTTTTAGAGTTGGCCGCGAGGGATTTGCACCTGTCATGTATTTATGACATATCATGTGGATATGCTCCCCACCGTATGATGCCCCTCAATGAAACATTTACACTTGCCACCAACATGTGGCCCACTTCCTAATAAAGCATTCTGTAAGAAACAACCCACCTAGTAATACCCATACTAAATAATGCTCCCACTGAATAATTCTGGCAGACAAAAGTCCCCTCAATGTGCCCCCTTCCCGTCCACTCTGAATAATACCCCCACATTGACTGATGCTCAAAGTGAATAATGGGGCACATTTACAAAGAACAGTGCAGTGGGCACTATGTGCAGTTTACCTGTGTTTAGTGCAGTGGGCGCCAGATTCAGGATTTGTGTCTCACATTCTTCATTAATCTGGCGCTCCCTGCACTGCACTGACAGAGTGCACTATTTTTTTTTCTGCGGCAACATTAAAATGGGGCGTGCGACCCATTTCTGTAGGACTTTGCACGATAAATGTGGTGCAAGGTCCGGCAGAGCACTGGAATGCCAATTGTGTAGCGTGGGCAAGAAATGTGTCTCCATGTGTCTAAGCACCTTAGTAAATTTGGGCCAATGTTCCCGCACTAAAGACTACATTAATTTGACCCCCAATAATAAATATTAATAGTTGCCTCTATTCCTAATTCATTCGCTGTCTTCTTGCTGTGAAGGATGAGGTGTTATGATGTCACTATATTACACCTTCAGATAGGAGATGTGATATAGGAATGTCATCACCTCCTGCAGAGCACCTATACAGTACATTACTCTATCTGGGACCGGAGGACACAGAGGACATCTACCATCAGATTACCTGATGGCAAATGACTATTAAGGACCTCCCCGTCCCCAGCTAGATTTCTTATATCTTTGCATGGCCGCATTTCTGTAAAAAATAATTTTGCTATATATGCAAATTAGGCTCCACCATAATATAATGCCAGCCTGAGATTCACCAATATCTCATATAATGCCAGCCTGACATGGTATCTTAGGCTAAGATACCATGTCCAGCGCCCGAAATTTAAAGTGTCAGGCAGGATTAAGCGCTTCTGAAGCGCAAAACAGACCGTCGCCTTCTGTGGGCTACTGTAGCTTTTTGCTTCCCTCCCACAACGATGTTGTTTTAACCGTGTTGGAATAAAGTTTTGGATTTTTATCGGTGAGTGCCAGCTTTACTTCTTTCTTCTCATTTGAATATTATCTGTTAGCTCTGCTGAGCAGGAGGGAGTAGGATGGAAAAATGTAGCTTGCTGCGACTTTACATCCTCTCTCTTTCACAGGATATATTTTATACTGAGCAGTCAGAGGCAACAACTATGCCTGTCTGCCAGTATATGTCAATGGGTACACTCAGCGTATACGTCAGGAGCACTGAAAATGTTCTAAAAACGAGATGTGAACCTAGCCTTAAACAACCAGAGCTGCAATGCAAACCAAAGGGAAGATATACAGCATATAGCTTTAGGAATAGCTTTATAGAGGTATTCCATTTAAGGCATATTAATTGTATATCCAATAAATTCCCATAAATCAATGTGAATCTTTCCAGTACCCAGTCCTATCTTGAGATTCACCAATATCTCATATACCAATATTTGAGATACAACTACACCGTTACCTTTGGTGAGAAAAAAAAGTAAAAACTTAAGTAGGCAGTACAGTTAAAGCATGATGCAGGAATTTATCCAAGCATTGGCTGTATGAACTGGTTTTTTAACTTTATTCATCCACTGTCTCCTTAAAAGGTCCATCAGGAAAATCTTAACAATTACCATTAACCCATCAGAGTTGATACCCAGTTTTGTACTCGTTATTGGCGTTCTACAGAGATTTCGGGCAGTTTAATGGTGTCTCAATATAATTAATAATAGAAGATTAAAAGAGAGAAATCTTTAAAACTTTACACATTTTAATGAATAATGCATTTAGATTTCCAAATTCTTTTTTTTTTCAATTTACGGGGCCGTACTTTGTAGCCAGTGGGAAATATTACATTTCAATCTCTCTTGTGCATGGATAAAGCATCGAAATATTTCCTCCGGCCTTCTAAAGTACATGAAGAGCTGAACATTAGAGAGCATAAACAGCTTGTTCCCATGCACTGTCTACATAATGAATTTCCTTTTGGATCTGTTGAGTTAATGAAGGCTGACACTGTTGATGCAGAGTGTGATATTGCCACATGCTGTTACAGTATGCAAACAAAAGTAGATTTTACCAATTACCCTCCGGGCATCTGCTCCTGTAAGATATTCCATTGCAGGACATGTGTGAGTGTAGTTGATGAACCATCACTGTGTATTTCCTGCCATCTGGAACAGCAGCAACACAAATATTATCAAATATGTTTGTTGCTTTTAATTCTCCTACCAATCTAGAAGTCTTATTACCAGGGGTCTTGCATTGTCAAGACCTTGAAGGTTCTATTTGCCTGCTTCTTAAATAACATATGGTCTCCATCAAACCCTTTGGAGACAATTTCTGAGGAAGCCAGTTATCAAAATACAAATATGCCAAAAGGAAGAATGTGGGACTCTTAAGAGGCTATGCCCTGTATAGCTGTATTGCACAGTGACTTAGTGTGTGCCCAATCGGTTCCTGATTTGGCACACACTGGGCTTTAACACAGATGTTTGCCTAAAGCTCACCATATAACTTTTAGCCATCCACTTGTCCCTCAGTGGCTTGCTCAGTCATAGATCTTGACCAACAGTCACAGCAGGACTCTTACCTTACAGTTCACACGCTCACTTGATGCCGAAAAACACACCTTTATACCTCATGAACACGAACATGTGTGCTTGAGGGCCACATCTGGACCACAAACAGGACAGTTTCTTTGGCCTGTGGCCTAGTTGACATTGGCGGGTTGAACGCCAAACACCCCACCCACGTCAATTGAAAGGAATACAGGTAGGAATAGAACCTACTCTATATTTTGTAATGAGACCTTTAAAGGTCCTGAAACCCACAGATTAAAAGCTGGCAGAAAGGATGCATCCTCTATTGCCCAAGAAGCTCAATTCTAGTACCATATGTAGAAAGAAAATTCCCGACTTGAATGTGCCCATAATATTAATACAGCCCAGGTCCCATCCAGGGAAGAGCTGACAGATTCAATGCACTACAAGCAATTTACATAGGTGCCATTGCTAGACATTAAAAACTGGGCCAATGATACAAAAGCCCATAGTATCAAAAGGAATTCACAATGTAATTGAGGGTTAGTGGAGTTACAATTATGATTCAGAAGATAATGACATTCTTATATTTACATAAATATGGATATTTTTTTCATGGAAAAAATAAGGCATCCCCAGAAAATGAGCTTCAACCTATTATGAGGAACATTAAATAACATAAGACCCTGTCTTGCTTTTGGAGAAACATGGTAGGTATAAAGTAGCATATATCACTCTTCCACGGTGAATAAATGAAAACAAATAAAATTGCCATATGTTTTTCTGGGATGTCCGTATACATTCTGAGAACTCATTTACAAATTTGTAAATGGGGGCCATTAGCAAGCCGCAAAACGGCAGCTAATTTACAGTACCCATTGTGCACAGCCACAGTGTGGTAAGGGACGGTGCATGATGCACTGGATCTCATCGCACTTTGAACACGTCACAAATTAATTTATGTGCCACAAATTTAATAAGAGACAAAGCAGCTCACCAATGTATAGTCCTGATCATCTGCATGGAAACACCAGGAGCTCAGCATGTGTAGAGTTAATTTTAGAAAAGAAGTGATAATCCAGCACTCGACGGTGTCAATCACTTTTGAAACACCATATTTATTTCATCTTAGTAAAATAGCATCTTGTCAATAGGATGTGTACAGCAGAATTGGACTAACATGCTCACTCTTCAGCATTATTCCTTCCTCCTTCCATTCCTAATCCTCAGGTGCTTTTCCTGGCCTGACATGCAGCAAGGACAAAAGTATTTTCTTTTAGCATCGGTTGGCTTAAAACACCCTGTGGAAATGACTAGGATTTGTACAAGATGTGTAAACCTCACATTCAAACTCATTATAACTTAAGATCCAAATTTAATGTAATGGGCAAATTCTGGATTTTGAGCAGAGATTAATCATTACATCTTGTGTTGTATGGACACCGAGAACTCATGGTTTTCCACAGTTTTCTCACAAAACGTTCACTTTTGTCTAGATGGCCAATGACAGCACAGAAACCAGTGAGGCTGGAGAAGAAGAAGAAGACCACGAGGGTGACACTGAAAATAAGGAAAGGATGCCCTTCATCCAGTGATAGAGGTTGGGACTGATAAGCTATGAAGATTGAAATAACTCTCTTCTGTGCATCAGTGAACAAACTTGATGTAGTACACTGTGTGTTGTATTTGTCTGCAGTGAGCTGAGCTACTGTATAAACCGTTGTGTATTTTGTGGCAGTAAGTGCCTACTTGACAGCCTTTAGTAAATGCAACAGTGTGTGATATAGGCATGTGATACACCTAAGGTGCAGGAAAAATTATTACACTTAATGGTCCCTTCACCTATTTCCTAATAGAACTTAGGACTTGTCAAAGAAAACAAGGACCATCAGATAAATGCAACACTAATTTTCTGAACTGCTGTTACATTATAGGCTGCCTCAGACTATCATATCATAGGACCATTGATTAAATGCTGCCAATGAGCTAGACTGCCACTTCAACTCAAGTGCCAACCATTTCTCAGCATTACTTTGTACTACTGTTGTGTCCTGCCATATAATCATTTAAGTCACCTTTATGATATGGCTAGTTTACCCCTGGAAAGGTCAGGAAGTCACAAAAGTGCTAAGTGGGTTATTCCCACGATTGGAGCCTTATGTAATATTTTCAACATAGAGAAATAGATGGTCACACCTTCATTGCACTTCTTTTAGGAAAATAAATATGCCTACAAGTATTTCTTAGCTTTCAGTGTCTAAAAAAGAACAATAAGGCACTTGCAGCCTAATTTATAGTAATATATATGTTTTTTTCTGTTTGAAAATATATCTCAACCTTGTATAACAGTATTCTATGTAAAAGAAAAAAATTCCACCTAAAATCAACAGTAAATATACATATATCAATGCAATTTTAGGTTTATTGGTAACAGGTTGGGAACCAAAAAGTCAGATCATATGACTGGAGAAGGGTTACTATCCCTGTTTTTAAATAATGAGAACAAGTTGGATGGGGGTGGGGGGGGGGTCAAGGAGTCCAAGCCAAACCTTTAACCATAAGGCTACATTCACACTACAGTATAGTGGACGTATATACGGCCGACGTATATGCGGCCGATATACGTCCCCCATACACTTCTATGGGCTCACAGCGCCGTACGGGAGCGGTACGGCGCATATCCTATCTTTTCCCGTATTACGGCGCCGCAGCCATATATCGCTATGGAGAGGGGCGGGGGTGAGCTGCGCTCACCTCCTCCTCCTCTCCCCGCGCTGCCGTGATCCCGCCGTGCTACGGTGCGGCGGGCTCACGGCAGTGTGCATGTAGCCTAAGAGAGGGTCTATTCTTTTATGGTCTATTTTCTTCTCGTCTGTGAGCACCTATGAGATTGTTGATCTTGAATGGCTAAGTTTCGCATTATGATATCTGCGAACATTAAGCAACAAAAGCTGAGAAACACAATTTACCAGGATGAATGAAAATGGATTTATATTTACTGATGATGAATAATAGGTTGAAATTTTTCAATTGTTGTTTTGTTGCATTGGGGGATGCATTTTTTGACAAATCTCCCCAAGTGTACAATTTGTTTCTGGAGAGTTCCTTAAATAAATTGTTAAATTGTGTCTGTAAGTCAATGTACGTTTTTAGTCAATTTAATGTGCTAAGTGTAACTTCTAGAGGTGGCTGATATTCCGGTCTTAAATATCAACTGATTTGTCACTATTTGCCATAATTATGTGTGAAAATGTTGGGATTCCTCTGTTGTGCCCAAAGGACAATTCCACTAAAAATTGCGGAATACTAGTATTCCCTGTTATCTTACTCCCTGCAGTCAAAGAAATATGGGGTTGAATTTTCTGGGATTTCCACTATGTAGAGCTGCTTACCTGTCCTGGTCACTCATCTTTCAGACAATCTGACCAGAAATGTCATACAGTATTTTTACATAATATTTATAAATAAAAAAAATTACATTAACTGATGACATATTGCTCTCCCAAAGTCACAGGCAGACAAATGGTTAGGTGAAGTTTCCACATACAACCTTTATTTATCAATTTATCATTTTCTCGTCTTATGAATATTTTATGAGGAAAATTAGATTTTGAGGAATTTGCATTAATAGTTGATTTTTTAGGCATTGACAGTAGCTAGGCTTTAAAATCTCATTGTATACTTTGTATATGATGATTCCAATAGCAAACATTGATTCATTTCTAAATTGCATTATGAAATGTAAACTGTGAAAAGTGAATGGTAAGTAATACACAACACTTACCTTGCTTCTGTCCTTTAACAAACAACACTGGGCTATAGCTGACATGATGCCAAAGTGATGATGACTGCACTTTTTCTCTGTAAATGGCTGCCATAAACAATAAGAAGAGGGTTGTAATTGTTACATTCGTTTTTAAATTTCCCAATTTTGTAGATTTTGAGGGTGGTGAACCTACATATATTTTTACAATATACTTCGGACAACCTGATGGAATGCTAGAAACATTTTGTTTGGCAACTACATATCAAAATATATTTTTAGGAAGCATATCCATAGCAACCAGTTTAGTCTCATGCTTGAGCAGATAACAATCTTCGGTAAAAGGTAAACCCTTGTATTCCTCATCTTAACATGTATTATTCACTGGATTTTCCAAAGGTACCTTTAGGAGAATAACCTCTTTCAGAGAATAATAAGTGTTTCACTACTGATAATTTTATGTTACTTTTTTATTTTTACCAAGCAGTATATTTATGTATATTCCATGGCCTGTATAAAGCCTTGGAACCAGAAGCAGAAATTCAAAAGGGATTTACTTTTAATGAGTATTCAGATCATCTTTAATAATGTGGGGGGAGGGGTGTTGTGAACGTTTTCCTAACATACACCATTAAGAAATTCTGATAGTTTGCAATGAAGCAGACTGCAAAGTGCCCCTTAGTAATGGTTTTACTTCTCCGTTGTCAAGGCTGATCTATCTACCTGGCTGAAGACAACTCTCTTTCCTACCCTGTTTCCTCTTTCCTACCCTGTTTCTTTACACATGGCTGAATAGTGAATGTTTTAATTCTACTTTGACTTCTACTGACTGTAATATGATATGATCATTTTTTTAAACATCAAGCTGAAACAGAAAGGGTTAATCCTTACTGCTCTGAGCTGTGTAAACAGGTAGTTGCCCTCCATAGACACACACTAAACAGGAATACAGATACCTACAAGAGTTTCTAAATAATGTAAATTAGAAAAATGTTCACATCCCACCTTCCCACATATTGTTCCTCACATTTTCAAATGATTGTAGAAGATCACTAAGGAAATGGTCACTGAGATTTTGCCATGTCTTATCCCAGTTTTACTTGTACCCATAGTAGACATATACATGTAGACCTGAAAGTGTAATATATAACAGATCTATAATATTGTACTAATGTGTTACTAGTCATCAATGGAATGAGATTTTTTGGCTTAGAGAATTATCTCATTCTACATTCTATATTACTTGTTATTCATGAGCTAATGATATCAGTACCTTATACCTTTGTGATATCCTCTGCACCTCCATGCCTTGAAAATACAACTGCAAAGGAATCTTTGGTGCTTTCCCGTAACTTTTACATGGGCTTCTTAATGGAAACACAATGGGATATCCCAAATAATTTATAAGGATATTATACTTTATACTTTATTCAGTATATATATAACAACTCACCATAGTAATAATTGTTTCAGATTGTTGCACCTTCCGGTGATGTATTGGCAGGGGCCATATAAATGCACTCTGCAAGAATCGCTATTTACTTTGGTACCAGTAAAGTCAAGATTTTCTAAATTACATGCTTCCCATGCCCTATCATGCCTGTAGCATTATCATCTAAATGAGCATTAACCATTGTATGTTAAAGAGTTGGGCATTAATAAAGTTAAATTTTACTGGGTCCAAATCCTGTCCTGTTAATGTCCTGTTCCTAGAGAACTGGGGTCCTCTAGAGAAACGTACAAAAACATGACTGCATTTCCGCAGGTTGTGTCTGGTGCTGCAGCACAGCGTCAAGTGGACAGGACAACTGCAATACTACACACAACCTGTGGAAAGAGGTGACACTTTTTGTGAAGACAGTTGACCCGTTTCCCTTATCCTCTACAACCACATTAAGGTAACTAGATGCCAACTTCCAAAACATTCCTCTCTTGTTGACACCTGTTATTCCTCAGGTTGCCTTAATATTGTACAATCCGCAGCCGAAGCCAATGTGAAATGGAGTGAAACGTTGTTCAATTGTGTTTGTTGCTATAGAGCTTTTGTTACCGTGTGCCTCCAAAACTGTTTACATGAAAAAGTAACATATATAAATAAAAAAGATCAGCATAGCAACACACAGGCTTTGTGTCTTTAATATCTGTTCTTTTTATTTCCTAAGTGCAAGCTGGTAAGTTATATTTCGTCAAGAACTGCATCGATAGAAGTTGTCAGCCAGGTCTTCCAATGGGAATCATACATCCTATTTTCTACATTGTATATCAATTATATATATTGTCATATTGTCTAGCAATTAACTTCCAAGGAAGAAATGCATAGCTGAATTAATATATGGTCATTAGAATGTGTCCTTACACTGTCAGCCCTTATAATCAAAAGAATATATATATCTTGGCCGGTTACACTTAGCGTTTCTAATTAATGTCCATATGCAATTCAAACGCCATTCATACTGATGGCTACATCAAATGCATTTCTTTATAGAAAATTGGTAACATATACATTATTCTTCTCACACAAAAACAAAGCATATTCACCCATTGTGCAATAAATCTGTAAGTCCATCTCATCCGGTGTTAGATCCTGGGGCATGCAGGCTGGAGTTTACATGCAGGGCTGCTCGTTCAAACAGCATCAAGCGTATCATGTGATATTTCAGGTCGTTGCCCCTTTCTCAATTCAATCGGAAAACATGGCACACACGTTCTATATTCTTATTTCTCTTTTTTATTTCTCAACAAATTTTTCACATGATAAAGCCTTCACCATAAAGCAACAAATCAGTGAGGACTTTTCACAAGAAACAGATCAAAATTACAACGTTTCGGTCATCCCGACCTTTGTCAAGTTAGATCTGACTGTAAGTTGTGTAGTAGGAAGTTTTGGTGAGGCTTGCCCTTTTCTCAGATATTCTCGGTGACTACAACCCAACCATTATATATACAGTGATTTTTATGACAAAATTCTAAAAACAATTAGCAGTATAATACATCTGGTTTATAACAGAGTACGTCTAATGATGTTTAACTTTTTGATACATTTTGGTCAGCAGCAAGTAATTTATGTCATTTATAATTTGCCTGACTGAAACTTATCAAAAAGTTATATTTATGTTTTTTAGAATCATGTCGTAGAGATCACTGTATATATAATGGTGGTGGTCTAGTCACTGAGCATGTCTGAGGAAGGTACCACACCCCGAAACGCCACATAATACACTTTATGCCGTACTGTTTGAACGAGCAGTCCAGCACGTGAACTCCAGATTTTAACATAGAATGAGTTGGACTTATAGAGGCACATGTATCATAGTTTTTCGGGTGCCACTTTTTCAAGTTTCCTGCAGTTGGCCTACTTAACCCCTTCCCCCAGGCAGCCCTTTTTCGTTTTTGCGTTTTCATTTTTGACTCTCCACATTCAAAAAGCTGTAACTTTTTTATTTTTCCATGTACAGAGCTGTGTGATGGCTTATTTTCTGCGTAACAAATTACACTTCAAAGTGGTGGTATTTAATATTCCATGACGTGTACTAGGAAGCGTGAAAAAAATTCCAAATGCAGTGAAATTGGTAAAAAAACGCATTTGTGCCGTATTCTTGTGGGCTTGGATTTTACAGATTTCACTGTGCGCCCCAAATTACATGTCTACTTTATTCTTTGGGTTGGTACGATTACAGGGATAACAAATTTATATAGGTTTTATAATGTTTTCATACATTTAAAAAAATTAAAACCTCCTGTACAAAATTTTTTGGGGGGATTTTGCCATCTTCAGGCGCTAATAACTTTTTCATACTTTGGTGTATGGAGCTGAGGGTGGTCATATACAATGTTATCATTTTTAGGACTGTACGACCTTTTGATCACTTTTTATAGAATTTTAAATTTTTTTTAAAATGGCAAAAAAGTGCCATTTTCAAATTTTGGGCGCGATTTTCCGTTACGGGGTTAAACGCAGTGAAAAACCGTCATCATATTTTGATAGATTGGGCATTTTCGGACGTGGCGATACCTAATGTGTTTATGATTTTTACTGTTTATTTATATTTATATCAGTTCTAGGTAAAGGGTGGTGATTTGAATTTTTAGTATTTTTATTATAATTTTTTTTTTTTACTTTTTTTTTATTTTTACTATTTTTCAGACTCCCTAGGGTACTTTAACCTACTCATACATAGTGCTGATAGCACATTGTAATGAATGGGTTAACCAGAAGTTAACCAGAAGCTACCATGGGTTAACCAGAAGCTACCATGGCGATGGATCACCGCTCCCCGATGACGTCACGGGGAGCGTCGATCCTCAGAAAGATGGCCGGCAGTGATCAGCAGGAAAACACCCGCGATCGGTGCCGGCACCGATCGCGGGTGTTACTGGTAAGCCTTTGCTGCAATATGCAGCAAAGACTTACCGGCTATGGAGCCCTCTCCATGCACCCAGACCCGGCATGTGACGTACTATTACGTCACATGTCGGTAAGGGGTTAATCATTGCAATGTATCTTAAGATTTTCCTCTTTGTGATACATGTGATGAGTTGCCTATTTAGTCTCACTTTTAAGACTTTTTGTGGTATGCGACTTTTCCGTCCTAAATAGTAGTTTACCATGTAAGTATGAGTCTACCATGCTCTGTTTTGCGACTTATTAGGTGCAATAAGGGCATAATTCCAAGCCCAAAAGTTGCACAAGTTGCACAAACATCTGGGCTACAAAGATAAATATGGCACACCGCATTAAATCCGTGAGGCATCTAACTTTGGTACACTGCTTGATTCTGCACCTAAAAAGTTGCAAACTCAAAAAGTCACACAAAAAAAGAAAAAGGAAGCAATAGGAGTAATACCTGTCTCCCACATAGTTATTGCACAGTGGGTGAAAAGATTAATGTATATGTTACCAATTTATATAAAGAAATACATTTGATATAACCACCCGTCTGAATAACATTTGAATTGCATATGGAGCTACACTGGCACTGGCACATTAATTAACAAGAATCATTGTGAAGGAGCCTGGTTTTCAGTTTATCATATAATTCTCTAAATGGGGCCAAATTCTGAGTATCTTTGCTCCAGTATTTTTATTTAAAGGGCAATCCACGTGTTCTTACTAATAATGTGCTCATACTGAAGTTTTTGATTTTGTATGTAAACAGAAGATGTGCCACTGACAAATTGGTTGTGTGACAGATCCAAACCCCAGTTATCAGATACTGTTGATTTACAATGGGTGGTTAACTGGGGCTCTTCTGAGACTGTGAGTTGCACTATTTTTGCTTCTTAAAGTAGTAGAACCCCTAGTATTCCTAAAATGAATGACCCACATATATGAAAACTGCTGCAATCTGCCTTAGTCTCCCTTGCTGATGTGCACTTTGCGCCACATTATGTAACAGTGGTACTCTCTTAGTTAATCTGGTCTATTTTCAGTATGTGCACACAGTTGCACCTTCTTTTTCTTGGTGCACTTTCAATCTACTCTGTGCAATACAATTGTGTTGGATTCTAGACAAAAACTATGAATAAGCACTACCATGCCCTTTTAGGTGCACATTTTTTCTAAAAAGTGGGACAAAATGCAACTGCGACACAAAAGGACCACAAGCACATTATAAATACAATGTGCAAGCTCTAAAGACAATTTTTTTCATGCAAAAGTGGACAAAAAACTGGTGCAAACACAATAACCAATAGGTACACAGTTGTAAATAAACGTGGAAAACTGATAGGTCTTCTTCAATGGGAAATATTAGCAGCAATAGTATACATAAGGTGCTGGCACCAAGAAGGTGGCGCCAAAAAGGCATGCTGTCTTGGCCAGATGTTTAGATATGGGGTACCTGGGGCCCACCAGTGAAATTGATTGTGGGGGCTCACCTTCTACTACATAATATTCCGGGATGAGAGAATTTCTAAGCCCTAGTGGGGACAGTGAGGAGATGGATGAACAAAGCCCTTCCTCCCTCTCCGCTCGTGCTCGGCTCTTGGTTTGTGTACAGGGGCTGCAGTGGTGACGTTATCTCAGGGTATTGATGTTCGGAATGGTATAAGAGTTACCTGGTAGCTGGGCTGTGGTTAGGGATGAAAGTGTTCGCACTCCACACTAACCTACCAACAAAGAAATGCTGAAAACCTTTACAATAACTGATGACTTTAGTAAGCAGCTCCTAGTGCAGGTCCTCTTTAAGTGAACATCTTTTCTGGAAATCTGGTCTAAAGCAACAATACCAGGATCAAGGAACAGTTACACATACAGATGAATGAAAACAACCTCCTCACCTATGAATGGTTGACATCTAAAGACTGGAAAAAAGTCACAGGCCAGTATCAACACCAGGTAAGCCTAGGAAGATGCCAGCGTCCACAGTCTTGACAAAAACCTGTTATACCTTTGTCATGTTGAGGTCAAGGCCTACATTTCTAGGTCCGACACAGCAAATTATTCCTACCAGTCTGAGGCTATGATTAGAGAGTAATCTTTTTATTGTGTGCAATTGGATTCCTTTATCAATCACCATCTACAGTATTCTGTCCACTCACAGGGCATACACCCAATTCATCATTTTCAACAAAAATAAGCCCCTCTAGTTTAGAATGAGGCTTAAAATGCTAGAGTATGCACAAACTATTACAGACAGGGCACCCTGTGAAAACGCTTATGGTCCTGGTGTTATAGATGCAGTTACCTCCTACACTGGCTTGGAGTAATCACTCTAATATACACATCATGAATTACCATAAATTCCCTTAAATGATAACCTCATAATACATGAGAATTTACCTTGGCTGTAGAATACATATAAGAAACATATACTTTTGCTATGGAGTACACCACTACAAGTTTTGCTCATTTTGTGAAAACTAAACACTATAAAACATTAATAAGGTTTTCTTCTCCGTCTCTGATCCTGTCTGATCGCTCTGAAAACAAATATTATGAATAAAACATTTCCCTCAGCTAAATCTACCTACGGATGTTCTTATTAATGTAAGTTACTCGGCGCCTAGATAGTGTCTGCACATCCTCATAGCTGACACGTTCACTGTGGTTGGGTCAAGTATACAGTGATAGTAACAATGGAAAATAACAATTTAGATAACAAAGCAAATAATTTTGTAAAAGGGTATTACAGTCTCTTTAACAGGTTGACTCACTAAAATAATTACTACCGTCTACCAATGTAATATTCCAATAATACCTAAATCAGGGCGTCCCCAAGCAGGAAACAAAATGTACTTTTAGAAAGACTTTCAGCATTATGACTTTATGTGGAAAAATGCTTGAGCCTTCTGTGTAAACTTTTTGTTCAAATGTCAACTGTATCACTCTTAACAGTTGAGTACTGTAAACTTATTCACATGATGCTTGTGTCACTGCAGGGAGATAGTTGCTTTTCTTTGTGGCATGGAGCAAATTAATGCAATATGAGGAGTTTTAGGTATTCTTCCACAGCTGCAGGGCCGGCTCCAGGTTTCAGTAGGCCCCTGGGTGACAGAGCCTTAGTGGGCCCCTTTACAGTGAACTCCAGTGGCAGAATTAAAAATTTGAAAACTAAAAGAGTCTCCTGTTCCCTGAAATATTCCCTAGTTTATCGTCCCAAACAGCCGTGTCACGGTCAGGGCACTTTTGAGGTCAGTTAACCAACAAGGCGAACCTAAAAATTTGTGCCCCTCAACTCTGGCAAGTAATAAAATTGAAGCTTCAACTCAGCTGCTGCAGAACCTCTCAATACACACCTCAGCTGCTGCAGAAACTCATAATACACAGTTTAGCTGCTACAGAACCTCATAATACACATTTCAGCTGCTGCAGAACCTCATAATACACATCCCAGCTGCTGAGGAACCTCATCATACACATCTCAGCTGCTGCTGAACCTCCTAATACACATTACAGCTGCTGCAGAACCTCATAATACACCTTCTAGCTGCTGAGGAACCTCATAATACACATCTCAGCTGCTGTGGAACCTCATAATACACATTACAGCCAAACATCATAATACGCACATCAGCTGCTTTAATACATCCTAATACGCACTTCAGCTGCTGCAGAACCTCATACTACACACCTCATCTGCTGTGTGACCTCTTAATAAACATTACTGCTGACACAGAACCCTCTCTGCTTCTCAAGTACATTTGAGATGATTAATATTTTTAGTCTATAAACCAGCACACATTCACATAAAGAGGAAGATATATATATATATATATATATATATATATATATAGACAGACAAGCATGAAGGCAAACACACACACATGCTGACAGACAGATACATGCAAACAGACACACATGCAGGCAAACACATCATCACACATACTATACACCCAATATATGGATCTGTAATACACATCCATACATGTTGCATACCATCACAATCCCTGTGGTGTCTGCAGCAGCCCTGGTGTCACACAGAGGAGTCTTCACTTTTCTCCTCTTCCACCTCTTCGTCCTGATTTCTGAGGCTGGTTTCCCACATGCTGTTTTCGTTGCATTTTTAAACACATCCAAAATGCAAGTATACCTGGCTATTGCCAGCAAACTGGATTGAGATACTGAAGCATTGGAGTCCCTGATTTATCTGAATCATTATTAGCTCTCTGCTCTACTAGCTCTCCTGCTTTTCCTCCCTCGCTCCTGTAAATATGAGCTGACAAAGAATTGCTTAGAGCACAAGGTCAGCTAAAGGCTGCATGAGGGAGGGGTGAGGGAGTTAGAGTTAGCAGAGAGGAGATAATGATGATGATTGCAGCCTTTTAACAGAGATTTGATGCAGTTTGCTGACCTTGTTTGATGCAGGTCCATACAGGTACCGTACTGGTATCTGTTGGAGGACTGGAAATGTGATCATATAAGGCTGGGTTGGCGCAAAGATTATCCTGCACTGGTCTTATTGCTGCTGTCAACTTAATTTCATGCTTGGCCTCAATGCTCTTCCATTTTTGAGGCTGTGGTGAAAGTTGTGATTTTTGCTCTCTACTGTACTGTAGCTGCTGTTAAACTTGATTATTTTGCTCCTTCTGCCATTCCTGACTCGAAGCAGCTATTGTTGAGCTAACTGGCCAATTGGAATTGGGCAGTAAAAGTTACTTTGCTCCAATTTTGAGCTCACTACCAGAAGGAATTGACTGGTTGGGGTCTGCCGATTGGGGTCTGTCAACTAACATTTGCCGTTCGGGGGTCTGCCATTGGGGTTTGCTGTCTGGGACTGCCGTGGCAGCTGCGTTGGCTAGACGTGGATGGACTCACTCTGTCGGATTGACCTCGTCAGCGTGTCTGTTGGCTTGACTCTTCTGGTTTGGCCCCTCTTGGGCTGGCTCGAACGGAATGGCTCTATCGGCCTGCCCTCACCGATCGGTGTCTTCGATGACAGTACCATTAATTTGGTGGACTGGCTTCGGGTAGCTGCCCCCCTTTTGAACAGTTACAGGTCTAAGGGATTGGCTATTTGATAAGACATAATAATTTACAGGTTTAGCTGACATCTTTATTTGATGACTGGGATACTTTTTGCCAGATTGTTCATCTATCTAAAATTGTTTAAGCACTTTTTTTTTTCTTCTGGTCTGAGACGTATTTGGACTTGGGAATAGACTTGGGTTTGTGTTTGTTAATCCTTGACATACATACTAGGGGTAGGGGTGTTCAGCTTTGAAGGTGAATTATTAGAAGTACTTATAAAATGCCAGCTAAGACTCAGGGGGAAGGGGAGCATCTCCAAAGGAAGTAAGCGAGAAATCAGGGAATAAGGGGATTCATCCTCCAAATTAGAAAAATGATGGGCCTCCCTGGTGGTTAAAACACACAATACTTTGAAACACCCCGCTATGTCCTAACAAATAGACAAGGAAGGGGAGGAGGCAGCGGACACAGATATGGGAGGCGGGGAAGTCACTAACCCTATCTGGATAGAAATCCTCGCTACAGTGCAGAAAACGGGGGCTATAGTGGAATCCCTAGTTACCCAGGTTGGCTCACTTTCTTCTGACCTAGCGACGCTAAGAGAAGATATGTTTAAAATCAGTGAGAAGGTATCAAATACTTCTTCTCAGATAAGATACTAGAGGCAGAGGTAAAGAGTCTTAAAAAGGAAATACAGGGATTCTCAAAATAAAGTACCGTATATACTCGTGTATAAGCCGAGTTTTTCAGCACAAAAAATGTGCTGAAAAACGTCCCCTCGGCTTATACACGAGTCTATTACCAAAAAAAAATTACCCACTTAAAAAAATAAACGTAAATACTCACCCTCCGATGTCAGCGCGGATCCCCGATGTCGGCACGGCTTACCGATGTCCCCGATGTCAGCGTGTCCCATCTTCTTTCTTCTCCCCGGCTCCTCTTCTTTCTTCTGTCATATACGCGCCCATGTTTTCTTCGTGGCCGCGCATACTATGACGTCAGCAGCGGCCGTGTCATAGTATGCGCCTGCTAGAAGAAAACATGGGCGCGTCCATGCCGGAAGAGTGAAGAGGAGCCTCGGGGAAGAAAGAAGACGGGCCGCGCTGACATCGGGGACATCTGTAAGCCACGCCGACATCAGAGGGTGAGTATTTAAGTAAATTTTTTTTAGGGGCCGTGGGGGCAGGCTGTATACTACTAGGGGCAGGCTGTATACTACTAGGGGCTACTGTATACCACTAGGGTCTGGCTGTATACCACTCGGGGCTGGCTGTATACCACTAGGGGCTTGCTGTATACTACTAGGGGCTTGCTGTATACTACTAGGGCCTTGCTGTATACTACATGGAGGCTGCTGTATACCTCATGGGGGCTGCTGTATACTACAGGGGGGCTGCTGTATACTACTGGGGCCCCAAGGAAAATGTCTACTAGTATGCTTGGGGTGGGTACGAATTACAGGGATAAAAAATTTTATATAGGTTTTTATAATGGTGTCATACTTGAAAAAATTAAAACCTCCTGTACAAAATTTTTTTGGGGATGTTTGCCATTTCCAGTAGGCGCGAATAACTTTTTCATATTTGGTGATGGAACTGCAGGGTGGTTCATCTAAATGTTATCATTTTTTAGGACTGTACGACCTTTTGATCACTTTTTTAGAATTTTTTAAATTTTGTTAAAAGGCAAGAACAGTGCCATTTTACAACTGTTTGGGCGCGATTTCCGTTACGGGTTTAAACTCAGTGAAAACCGTTCATCATATTTTGATAGATTGGGCATTTTCGGACGTGGCGGTACCTAATGTGTGTTATGATTTTTACTGTTTATTTATATTTATATCATTTCTAGGTTAAAGGGTGTTGATTTGAATTTTTTAGTATTTTTTTATAAGTTTTTGTTTTTAACTTTTTTTTTTATTTTAGCTAATTTTTCAGACTCCCTAGGGTACTTTAACACCCTACTCATACCTAGTGGCTTATAGCACATTGTAATGACAATGGGTACCAGAAGTTAACCATAAGCTACCATGGTAACCAGGAAAGCTACAGGCGATGGACACCGCTCACCCCCGAATGACGTCACGGGGAGCGTCGATCCTAGAAAGATGGCCGGCCAGTGATCAGCAGGAAACACCCCTGCTCTCGGTGTCCGTCCCCGACCGCGGGTTTTACTGGTAAGCCTTTGCTGCCATTATGCAGCAAAGACTTACCGGCTAGGAGCACCTCCTCCTGCACCCAGACCCGGCCTGGGGACTCCTATTACGTCCATGTCGGTAAGGGTATGCATTGCATGTATCTTAAGATTTTCCTCTTTGTGATACATGTGATGATTGCCGATGCGACTTTCCGCCTAATAGTAAGTTTTATACCAATAGTAAATATGAGTCTACCATGCTCGTTTTGCGACTTATTAGTGTAATAAGGCATAATTCCAAGCCCAAAAGTTTGCACAAGTTGCAACAACATCTGGATGGCTACAAAGAAATATGGCACACACGCATTAAATCCGTAGGCATCTAACTTTGGGTACACTGCTTGATTCTGCACCTAAAAAGTTGCAAACTCAAAAAGTCACACAAAAAAAAAAAGGAAGCAATAGGAGTAATACCTGTCTCCCACAGGTTAATGCACATGTGAAAAAGATTAATGTATATGTTCCCAATTTATATAAAGAATAGATTTGATATAACCATCCATCTGAATAACATTTGAATTGCATATGGAGCTAACCTGGCACGGCACATTAATTAACAATAATCTTGTGAGGAGCCTGGTTTTCAGTTTATCATATAATTCTCTAAATGGGGCCAATTCTGATTATCTTGCTCCAGTATTTTTATTCAAGGGCAATCCACGGTGTTCTTACTATAATGTGCTCTATCTGAAGTTTTTGATTTTGTATGTAAACAGAAGATGTGCCACTGACAAATGGTTGTGTGACAGATCCAAACCCCAGTTATCAGATACTGTTATTTACAATGGTGGTTCCGCTGGGGTCTTCTGAGACGGTGAGTTGCACTATTTTTCTTCTAAAGTAGTAGAACCCCTAGTATTCCTAAAAATGAATGACCCCATAATGAAACTGCTGCAATCTGCCTTAGTCTCCCTTGCTGATGTGCCTTTGCCCACATTATGTAACAGTCACTCTCTGTATTGTAATCGTTCTGTTTTCAGTATGTGCACAACGTTGCACCTTTTCTTTTTCTTGGTGCAACTTTCAATCTACTCTGTGCAATCACTTGTGGTTGGTTCTAGACAAAAACTATAATAAGCACTACCATGCCCTTTTGAGTTGCACATTTTTTCTAAAAAGTGGGACAAAATGCAACTGCGACACAAAAGACCACAAAGCACATTAATAATACAATGTGCAAGCTTCTAAAGACAATTTTTTTCATGCAAATTGACAAAAAACTGGTGCAAACACAATAACCATAGGTACACAGTTGTAAATAAACGTGGAAAAACTGATAGGTCTTCTTCAATGGGAATAAATAGCAGCAAGATTATACATAAGTGCTGGCACAAAGAAGGTGGCGCCAAAAAGGCATGCTGTCTTGCCAGATGTTTCGATATGGGGTACCCGGGGCCCACCAGTGAAATGATTGTGGGGCCCTCACTTCTACTACATAAATATCCGGGATGAGAGAATTTCTACCCTAGTGGGGACAGTGAGGAGATGGGAAAACAAAGCCCTTCCTCCTCGCGCTCTCGGCTCTTCTCTTGGTTTGTGTACAGGGGCTGCGATGGTGAACGTTATCTCAGGGTATTGATGTTCGGAATGGTATAAGAGTTACCTGGTAGCTGGTGTTGGGTATGGATGAAAGGTTCGCACTCCACACTAACCTACCAACAAAGAAATGGCTGAAAACCTTTACAATAACTGATGACTTTAGTAACAGCTCCTAGTGCAGGTCCTCTTTAAATGAACTCTTTTCTGGAAATCTGGTCTAAAGCAACAATACCAGGATCAAGGAACAGTTACACATACAGATGATGAAAACAACCTCCTCACCTATGAATGGTTGACATCTAAAACTGAAAAAAGTCACAGGCCGTATCAACACCAGAGTAAGCCTAGAAAGATGCCAGCGTCCACATTCTGTGACAAAAACCTGTATATACCTTTGTCATGTTGATTCAAGGCCTACATTTCTAGTTCGACCAAGCAAATTATTCCTACCAGTCTGAGGCTATGATTAGAAGTAATCTTTTGTATTGTGTGCAATTGGATCCCTTATCAATCACCATTCTACAGTTTCTGTCACTCACAGGCAATACACCCAATTCCATTTTCAATCACAAAAATAAGCCCCTCTAGTTTAGAATGAGGCTAAAAGGCTAGAGTTGCCAAAACTATTACAGACAGGGCACCCTGTGAAAAACGCTTACGGTCCTGTGTTATAGATGCAGTTACACCTCCTATCACTGGCTTGGAGTAATCACTCTAATATACACATCATGAATTACCAATATTCCCTTAAATGATAACCTCAAATACATGAGAATTACCTTGGCTGTAGGAATACATATAAAACATTACTTTTGCTATGGCGTACACCACTACAAGTTTTGCTCTTTTGTTGAAAACTAAACACTATAAAACATTATAAGGTTTTCTTCTCCGTCTCTGATCCTGTCTGATCGCTCTGAAAACAAATATTATGAATAAAACATTCCTCAGCTAAATCTACCTACGGATGTTCTTATAAATGTAGTTACTACTCGGCGCCTAGATAGTGTCTGCACATCCCTATCTGACACGTTCACTGTGGTTGGGTCAAGTACAGTGATGGTACACATATGAACATAAAAATTTATATAACAAAGCAAAATATTTTGTAAAAGGTTTACAGTCTCTTTACCAGGTTGACTCACTAAAATAATTACTACCTTCACCAATGTAATATTCCAATAACACCTAAATCAGGGCGTCCCCAACAGAAACAAAATGACTTTTAGAGAAAGACTTTCAAGCATTATGACTTTATTGTGGAAAATGCTTGAGCCTTCTGTGTAAACTTTTTGTTCAAATGTCAACTGGTATCACTCTAAACAGTTGAGTACTGTAAACTTATTCACTGATGCTGTGTCACTGCAGGGAGTAGTTGCTTTTCTCTTTGTGGCATGGAGCAATTAATGAATATAGGAGTTTTTAGGTATTTTCCACAGCTGCAGGGCCGGCTCCAGGGTTTCATAGTAGCCCTGGGTGACAGAGCCTAGTGGGCCCCTTTACAGTGAGAACTCCCTTGGCAGAATTAAAATTTGAAACTACAAAGAGTCCACTGTTCCCTGAAATACCCTAGTTTAATCGTCCCCAACAGCCGTGTCACGGTCAGGGCACTTTTGAGGGTCAGTTAAACCAACAGGCGAACCTAAAAATTTGTGGCCCCTCAACCTCTGGCAGAAATAAAATTGAAGCTTCAACTCAGCTGCTGCAGAAACCCTCAATAACACACCTCACTGCTGCAGAAACTCATAATACACAGTTTAGCTGCTACAGAACCTCATATAACATTTCAGCTTGCAGACCTCATAATACACATCCAGATGCTGAGGGTGAACCTCATCATACACATCTCAGCTGCTGCTGAAACCTCCTGATACACATTACAGCTGCTGCAAGAACCTCATAATACACCTTCTAGCTGCTGAGAACCTCATAATACACACATCTCAGTCTGCTGTGGAAACCTCATAATACCATTACAGCCAAACATCATATACGCACATCAGCTGCTTTAATACATCCTAATACGCACTTCAGCTGCTGCAGAACCTCATAATACACAACCCCATCTGCTGTGTGACCTTCTTAATAACACATTACTGCCGACACAGAACCCTCTCTGCTTCCAAGTACATTTGAGATGATTAATATTTTTTTAGTCTATAAACCGCACACATTCACCAAGAGGAAGATATATATATATATATATATATATATATATATATATATATATATATATATAACATATATATATATATATATATATGAGAGAGAGAGACACATCAGACCGGTATAGCTACATGCATACAGATATATGCAGCCAGACACAGATACATGCAGACAGACAGACAGCATGAGGCAACACACACCATGCTGACAGACAGATACATGCAAAACGACACACATGCAGGCAAAACACTCATCCACCATACTATACACCCAATATGTATCTGTAATACACATCCAACATGTTGCATACATCACAAATCCTGTGGTGTCGGCAGCACCCTGTGTGTCACACAGAGAGTCTTCACTCTTTCTCCTCTTCCACCTCTTCGTCCTGATTTCTAGGCTGGTTTCCCACATGCTGTTTTCGTTGCATTTTTAAACCATCCAAATGCAAGTATACCTGCATTGCCAGCAAACTGGATTGAGTATCTGAAGCACTGGATGTCCCCTGATTATCTGAATCATTATTAGCTCTCTGCTCTACTAGCTCTCCTCCTGCTTTCCCTCTCCTCGCCTCGCTCCTGTAAATATGAGCTGACAAAGAATTGCTTAGAGCACAAGTCAGCTAAAGGCTGCATGAGGGAGGGGTGAGGGAGTTAGAGTTAGGCAAGAGGAGATAATGATGATGATCAGCGCTTTTAACAGGAGATTTGATGCATTTTGCTGACCTGTTTGATGCAGGTCCATACAGTTACCGTACTGGTATCTGTTGGAGGACTGGAAATGTGATCATATAAGGCTGGGGGTTGGCGCAAGATTATCCTGCACTGGTCTTATTGCTGCTGTCGTAACTTAATTTCATCTTGGCCTCAATGCCTTCCATTTTTGATGCTGTGGTGAAAGTTTGTGATTTTTGCTCTCTACTACTGTACTGTATCTGTTTAAACTTGATTATTTTGCTCCATTCTGCCATTCCTGACTCGAAGCAGCTATGTTTGAGCTAACTGGCCATTGGATTGGGCAGTAAAAATTACTTTGCTCCAATTTTGAGCTCACTAAGCCAAAGGAATTGACTGTTGGGGCTGCCGATTGGGGTCTGTCAACTAACATTGGCCGTTCGGGGTCTGCCATTGGCGTTTGCTGTCTGGACTGCCGTGGCAGCTGCGTTGGCTAAACGTTGATGGACTCACCTGTCGGCTTGACCTCGGCAGCTTGTCTGTTGCTTGACTCTTTCGGTTTGGCCCCTCTTGGGCTGGCTCAACGGAAATGGCTCTATCGGCCTGCCCTCACCGATCGGTGTCTTCGACGACAGTTGCCATTATTTTGGTGGACTGGCTTCGGGTAGCTGCCCCCCTTTGAAACAGTTACAGGTCTAAGGGATTGGCTATGTATAAGACATAAAATTTACAGGTTAGCTGACATCTTATATTGGATGACTGGGATACTTTTTGCCAATTGTTCATCTATCTAAAATTGTTTAAGCACTTTTTTTTTTCTCTGGTCTGAGACGTATTTGGACTTGGGAATAGACTTGGGTTTTGTGTTGTTAATCCTTGACATACATACTAGGGGTAGGGGTGTTCAGCTTTGAAGGTGAATTATTAAGAATACTTAAAAATGCAGCTAAGACCAGGGGGAAGGGGAGCATCTCCAAGGAAGTAAGCGAGAAATCAGGGAATAAGGGGATTCATCCTCCCAAATTAGAAAAATGATGGGCCTCCCTGGTGGTATAAACACACAATACTTGAACACCCCGCATAGGTGTCCTAACAAATAGACAAGGAAGGGGAGGAGGCAGCAGGACACCGATATGGGGGGCGGGAAGTCACTAACCTATTGGATAGAACCTCGCTACACGTGCAGAAAACGGGGCTATAGTGGAATCCCTAGTTACCCAGTTGGCCACTTTCTTCTGACCTAGCGACGCTAAGAAAGATATGTTTAAAATGAAGTGAGAAGTATCAAATACTTCTTCTCAGATAAGATACTAGAGCAGAGTAAAGAGTCTTAAAAAGGAAATACAGGGATTCTCAAAATAAAGTACCGTATATACTCGTGTATAACGAGTTTTTCAGCACAAAATGTCTGAAAACGTCCCCTCGGCTATACACGAGTCTATTACCAAAAAAAAATAACCCACTTAAAAAAATAACTAAATACTCACCCTCCGATGTCACGCGGATCACCGATGTCGGCAACGGTTACCGATGTCCCCGATGTCAGGTGTCCCATCTTCTTTCTCTCCCCGGCTCCTCTTCTTTCTTCTGTCATATACGCGCCCATGTTTTTTCTCTCGTGGCCGCGCATACTGACTCAGCAAGCGTCCGTGTCCTAGTTTGCGCCTGCTAGAAGAAAACATGGGCGCTTCCCATGCCGGAAGAGTGAGAGAGCCTCGGGAAAAGAAGACGGGCGCCTGAAATCGGGGACATCTTGTAAGCCACGCCGACATCAGAGGGTGAGTTTTAAGTAAATTTTTTTAGGGGCCGTGGGGCAGGCTGTATACTACTAGGGCAGGCGTGTATACTACTAGGGGCTACTGTATACCACTAGGTCTGGCTGTATAACCACTCGGGCTGGCTGTATACCACTCGGGGCTGGCGTAGGGGCTTGCTGTATACTACTAGGGGCTTGCTGTATACTAACTAAGGGCCTTGCTGTAACTACATGATGGCTGCTGTATACCTCATGGGGGCTTCTGTATACTACATGGGTGGCTGCTGTATACTACTGGGGGGCGCTGTATACTACCTGGAGCTACTGTATAGAGCTTCTAGGGGCTGCTGTAATACTTCTAGGAGGGGCTGCTGTATACTTACTAGACGGCTTGCGTATACTACTAGAGCTTGCTGTATACTAACTAGGGGCTTGCTGTATACTACTAGGAGCTGCTGTAACTATTCAGGGTGCTGTATACTTCTAGGGGCTTGCTGTAAACTACATGGGGGCTGCTGTATCCTAATGGAGGCTGCTGTATACTACTAGGGGCTTGCCTTATTCTTCTGGGGGCTGGCAGGCTGTAACTACTGGGGGCTGGCAGGCTGTATACTACTGGGGGGTTTGACCAATGCATTTCCCCACCCTCAGCTTATACTCAGAGTCCAGTAGTTTTTTTTCTCCCAGTTTTTGGTGGTAAATTAGGGGTCTCCGGCTTATACCCGGGTCGGCTTATGCTCAGTATATACGTAAGCTTCGGTCTGTGCACCAAGAGCCCGTTCACCTCCGGCCGGCACACCACTGCTCCTTCCCCTGTTTCATCTGCTAGTCAGCCCCCTGCCCAGGACCACGGCCCAAACACTCCCTTGCGAAAACCCCCATCTTCGCCTCCACGATCCTCCACAGCACACCACAGCTGTTCAGCTCTCCCATACCCCAGACGCTGAGCGCAAAGGATGTGAGGCGCAAACCCCCCACACACCCAAGCCCTCAACGTCCACATCTCCAAGTTGCTTAGCCTGGAGATGCTGCCACTAGGTGCTGGTAGAAACCAAGCCTTCGAAACCTCAGTTCGCCCCTCCCCTCGGTATTCGGAAATCCCTCCCCACTACTAATACTTTCCCGATGTCCGTCCCAGCCCTGCACAAGCAACGGGTCGAGAGAACACATCCGTGCCTGACCAACAACGCCGTTTTTGACAAGGTCCACCTGACCACGGACTCGTGCGACAGTGCTGCCGGGCAGGGCCACTGTATTTCGCTGGCGGCACTTTGGGTTAACTTGGTGGAGGCTGGACCGACTCTGACCCTGGGGTCTGGTCATATGCTGCCGATGCGAGGATTGCGGGCTATACCTCGGTCCAGGTCTCAAAGTCCTACTATGCCTCCGCCTCCTCCCACCCTCCTCTCCATCCTACTCCTCCTCCGAATTATACAATCCGTGGGCATGGCGCCATCAGTCGGTAGCTCTAGGCACAGCGCAGTGCCGTCGCTAAGCGACAGCAGGCGTTGCTCAAACTGCTGGAGCCTAGCCATAAAAGGACACCGCCCAGACTATACAGGGCATCACGGCGCAGACTGATCGTGGCTGGTCACCCCGCTGAACTGAAGCCAGCATGGTTGTGTGTGACAACGGCCGTAACCTGTGGGCGCTCTGCAACTCGGCAGACTGACACCAGTGTGCCATGCCTGGCCCATGTTTAAATCTCATAGTTCAGTCGTTTCCTCAAACATAGCCCAAATCTGTCTGATTTCTCACGAAGGTGCCCGCATCTGTGCTCATTTCAGGAAGTCCAGCACAATGCTGCCACTCTCAGGGCACGCGCCACCGCGCTCCAACTACCCGCTCACCACATGTTGTGCGACGTCCCACGAGGTGAATTTCAACATTAACCTGTTATCAAGTTTACCAGCACGCAGAGCGATTGTAGACTGCCAGTGTCACTTACTTCCACCAGAACTGGTAGTCAGGTCAGTCACTTCCTCAGTCTCAATGAGAGTGGACGTGGATGTCTGATATCTGTCAGTGCTGACTAACTTTGAGAGTCACACAGATGGTCAGTGGCGATGCCGCCATCATCAGCCCACCACCCGCTGCTTGGCCTGTTGAAAAACCTCTCTGCCAGCATGAAGTCGGAAGCTTTGCGCTCGTCACAAGAGCGGGGGCAGAAGATTCCCTTGTTGATAGCCAAAGCCCTTAGGTCTGTTCCAAGCGCATATCGAGGGTAGGAGGTGAGAGGGAGGAATGGGAGGAAGTGAGGAGAGAATAGTGGCGATCCAGAATAAGACCATATGTTACTAGTCCTTCACTGTTTCAGCGTATGGCAGAAGAGAGGAGTTGGAGGAGAGGAAATGGGCGATCATCCAGTGAGTGGAGTGAATCTTGCAGGTTTGGGACTCTGGCGCATGATGGCAGATTTCATACTAGGCTGCCACCCGTGACCCTCGGGTTCAAAGAATTTATTCCAGCACCGATACTGGTATTCACTCTCCTGGACCCACGTGACAAGCAAAATCTTTCCACTCTCATCCCTGGAGAGGAAAGGAGTGTGAGAATGCATGAATACCAGACGAGGCCTTTCACAAGCATAAAACAGTATTTCCCATTCTGACAGCGCTAGCGGCAGAGGGCATACTTCTGCGGGAAAGTAGCGAGGGGAGAGTAGGCGAGCAGGCAGCTTGTCCCCATGCCAGTACGCTTTAACAAGGCTTTGCCAGTTATTATGTCACCCCCAAGCACAAGACACCGTCACACCTTCCCAGCAAGTAGGGCTGATCTTTACAGAAGATGGGAGGAGTACGTAGCTGACCATACCATCGTCCTAATGATCACCACAGCTCCCACTACAACTAACGGGTTTTCAAGCTGAACTGTGGCAACGAACTGCGCTGTACTAGCCTAATGGAGTATCTGCCATGCCCATGCGGCTGAGCGTGTTGTCCGGAGCGAGGTTTTCAAGTGCGCTGGTGCATCATCAATAACGATACAGCGGTACAACGCCGTCCGACTGAGCAGCGCTGACAAGTGCTGACGATTATCATATGCAATACATAAGGCCTAGATATTCATACACTGGATTTTCTTCTCCAACCAGTGAAGAAAGCTCACCTGAATAGTGTATGCACTTCCTGCCTCCTCGTTGTCCTCCATTCTCCTCCTCTTTGTACACTAAGCAAGGAAAACATGGCTTTTTTTTGTCATGGCCAACTGCGTTCTAGCTATTTAAGACTCTATTGTTTAATGTTGTTTTTTTTCGAGGCCCACACTACCTAGTCCTCATGTCTTTAAAGCAATTTTGGGGAGTTGCCACATACAGGCACATCATCTATTACTTTGTCTGGAGGGCCACCTACTCCGCTTCCTCTGTTTGGAAACTTTTTTGGACTAGCCACATACAGTCACACTTTCAAATTAATGTGTCTCCATGAGCACAACACATTCGCTTCTTTTAGCTGGCCCACACGGTGTCTCATTGCTACACTCGCATCCACACGTCACGCCAAGCTGGCGAAACAAAAGTCGTTCCAATTAGCCTCATCTCCATACTCCCTACTGGTCTCCTTATCACAACGAACTTGTGTCAAGGAGCAATCTTCTTGGATTGTTTTCCATGGCATTCCACATCAAACTTATTAACTTTGTCGCCAACCCTGCTTTAATCACAAAATATACGTGCAACTTTTAATCACTTTACCCGGTCTTGAGATTCATTTCAGCGCTCTTGGCGCAGCTGTTTACAATATCCCTCACCCGCCATATCCCAACATTATAAGAGCGCGACTAAACACGTGATCTTATACAAGTTCTTAGAAGTGCTGTTTGGGGAGTAGCCCTAGAAGACTGGGCTTGGATTGGCGAAAGCCTCGCCTGGCAGAACGGATCGCCAGCTCCTCCGATATCCAACTAAATATTTTAACTGCAGCACCTTTAACTCTACACTAGTTTCACTGCCTCCATACATGGTCCCCTTATCAACAGCTGTGTCATGCAAATTTGGGGTTGTTTTCATCATGGTTCCCCTCAACTGTGTTACTTTGTCCCCGACCCTGCTGTGTTTAATGCCACAAAATATACATGGCAACGTGTTTATCATTTGACCGATATTATTTCTCTGCGCTTCTTGCGCAATCGTGTTACATTCCCCCGACCCCACGCCATATCCGAAACTATAATATGACTACTACATTACTTGATCTGATACAACAGGTTCTTAAAGTGCTGTTTGGGAGTGCGCCGAGAAGACAGGGGCTGGATTAGGCGACAGCTCAGCCTGGCATCGGAGCGGCCAGCGCCACCCAGATCCAACTAACATAGTTTTAAAACTGCAGAGCACCTTTAATCTACTACCAGGTAGAGTTCACTGCCTCCATACAAATTCGTCCCCTTATCAACGACTTGTCAGGCATAATTTTCATGATTGTGTCACGTGATACCATAGTGGGAACTCCGGCCCTCTGTCGCCGCCATCTGGAACCTGAAGTTACAATCATAGCAGCGCATTATGGAGCCCCATACTGTCGCTCTTATCAATGGACCATTTCCTGTCTAAAAAACATTTAAAATAGAACCACTATGCTTTCTCCATTATTCCTATGTGAAAATTCAAACGACCCGGCTGCTTTGAAAATTATAATTTTTTCAAAGTAAAGTCGTCTGGCCCCCATGGCCCATTTTAGGGTGGAGGAGCCGAGAGACAGGCTTTGGACAGGCAAAATCTCGCCTGCAGTGAACGCCAAGGCTCCATCCCAAGATTAGGCATCCTCAGATTGGCATCCATGCATGCGCCCCTTCTGTTTCCTAGTCCTCTTTTGCCTCCACGATCCTCCCAGCGTCCACCCAATGTCTCATTTCAACTCCGCTATACGCCCAGATGCTGGAGCACGAAGAGATGTGCACCATCATCCCTTATAAACAGCTTTGGGTCGAGGCAGAATTTCAGGTGTTTCACCAGATACATAGTGGAAACCGGGCCATCTGTCGCGCCTGGACTGCTGAATACCATGAAGTTGCAATCAGCACGCAATATGATGCCCCATACTGTTGCCTTTAATCATGGAAGGTCCGTCTCCCTGGCTGCGCCCCACATTGTCGTCCCCTATCAAAAGAAGCTTGTCAGCGCTCTTTTTCGTGTGTTTCGACCAACCATATCGTAATGGAACTTGGTCACTATGTCGCCCAACTGCTGTGTTATCAGATACTAAAAACAATACTACCGTCAACCTTTTGTTCACAGAAACAGTCTTCATCACCTCCTTTGGTGAACCTGAGTCCATTTAGGGTATGTCGCCATGACACCTCTAGCCTCGCCATCGCTGGACGCTGCCTCTGCATTAGCGTCCCCTATAGTGGTCAGGTCATAGTTTGCATGTTTATTAAATGCTACTCCACTCATTTATTCTGTCACTCTGTTTGGCCATGCTGTTGGCCCATATTTTTGCCATAATGGTGCGATTAGCATCCTCAGAGCAATCCATGGCATCTGCCCTTCTGTGTTTCCTGTCCAGTCCGTGGTGTTTTTCCCATCCTTTTCTGAGGTTCCCAGGTGTTTTGGCAGCTTTCCTGTGCAGAGCTTGGTCGCCCTTGAAAATGCCGAGTCTCCCATTGACTTCATGGGGCTTCGTTATTCCGATATGAGCAACTCGACATCGGGAAAAGTTGTCTCGATAACGAGTACCGATCATTTTAATGGCTCGCTCATCTCTACTCAATTGACTTTTTTAGGCTTTATAAAAAAATTAATATGAACTGATTTCAATCTCTGATAATGCTCCTCTAACATAGAATAATCATGGTACAATGAGTTGGGCGCATTCAATAAAATTTTTCAGGTTAAACCAGCCCGCCATAAACGGTTTAAGAGATTCCTGACAGCAGACGATATTAGCTCCCAATTGATAAAGGAGTAACTGGGCAGTGGTTTAAGAGCTCAGATTGATCCTTTGTCTTGTGTGATTCACTAAAGGCTTAATAAACAGAGGGGAGTTGATCGCAGGGATCTATGCTAGAAAAACACTATTTGAGCGATAAAGAAATGCAGGTGTAGAAAAAAAGTTGGGATAAACAGCAAAGGGTTGAGATGGTTATGTGAAAGAATATTATTACTGCTCAAGAGTCTTTGGAAACCTATTTTTATGAAAAACGCAGCATAAAATTTTCTCTGCAGGGGAGACAAAAAGACTATATTGAAGAGGTAGGTAATATTATCCCAGGATTGTGGAGGTGGATAATTACAGAGAGGGTAGCACTACATAAGACAACCCATGATGGAGTTTAACTCGGAACATGTGGAAATTGGAAGGTGTTTAGGAATTTTATGAGAATGAGGTATAGAGGTGGTTAGATATATCGGAGGCTATGATGGCTGATGGTGATATTCCCCAGTTTATCAGAGACCTCAAATTAGACACTTGAACTGACGTTTCTATTCAAGAAATAAATATTCTTTGTGATCCTCTCATGGGATTCAGCACCAGGTCTGCAATGACTTCCTTTCTTCTTTTTATAGAAAGGCTAGGAGGTGTTCTGCTGCCCCCTTCCAGTAGATGTGACTATAATGGGGTCATCTTCCTGAATAGAAGTAGATCTAATTCCTGTAGGTCTATGACGTGAACTTGACTGATACTAGGTTTTGTGTGAAAAGCGTCAGCCCTGTAGTGTATCCGCCATAGTATGTTGTCAGCTTTCTGATCAGATGATGGCGCGGTTTTAAGATTGTCTGTGAATTCAGTTCATAGTTAATTCAAGCTTCCACTGGAGAGGAGGGGTGAGGGCATATAAGTAGCATCTGTGCCTTCTAATATAGCATTTTTTTCTATGTTATCCATGACAAGATTAAGGTCGACGAACACGCCGCCGTGGATCAAGGTGAAGAGGAGGCTGGAGTGAGTTTTAGGTGATTGTGTGTCCGTTAAGTAAGGCAAAGTTATAGTATTAATGCCCCGGCCTTTATGAAGTACTGGGGCCCCTTCTACCTTGCGAGTGTGATGCGATGACTCGATCACACCTGCAAAGCGTGCTGTCTGTGATCACACGGCCCAGAAAGTCTAAACGACCCCTATGTAGATGTTTAAAGTTCTGAGAGTAGGTCCACGCTAGGCCACGTTATAGAGAATGTATTCGAGAGATGATTACCTTACTCCTACAGCCATAGCCTAAATCCTGCTACGCCAAAGGCATTCCTACACACCCTCCAGCCTGACACTACCACAAAAACTCTTTCTAGATACTCAACCAAGCCATTAGACCAGTTGAACTGCTGATCTAGACCTGTATGCTTTGGCCGTTTTCTAGAAAAGGACACCATAATTACTAATGTCCCTTGGGAACAGGGCAAATAGGTCTCAGCTTAACCAATATGGAGACAGTGTAGAGTCATAATACCTGCCTTTTTTGGGGGGGTTGGTGTAACCACATAAACAATGGACACAACACTCCAGGGGGAGGGGGGGTGTTGTATATATTGACCCAACGGTAGCAAGACAGTCTCTCCATACCCGTAAAAACAAATCTCAACACAAGTAGCATCGAGACTTGCACCCATGTACTGTCAGATCTGAATAGTTGATCCTCTGTAACCACCGCTATCGATGGCGTAAGCCGACCACCCAGTAGCCTGCTATAAAGCATGAGTGACCTTGCGCGGCAGTGCCACCAAGGTTGTCCCGAGGGTCTCACCTTCCATGAGGCGAGTTGATCATCGCGCTTCCATGGCGGGCGCCTCCTGCTCACGAGGGGGGCGGGTCACTGGCCTGCACTAACTCCCACACACCGGGACGCACCGGAAAGAAACGAGGCTTTTGCCGCCGCTCCGGCCCGGCAACCGCCATTGCTCCCCGGATGCATCAGGCCAGCAACCCATTGCCGCCCACCCCACTGCCTCCGGTCCGGCATCACAGAGCTTCTGCCCCCCTGCCGGCACTACATGAAACCCCTGCGGGCGGGCCACGCCCACATTTCCAGTGAGGTACCAGATGCTCCAGGGCCGCCGCCGACAATGTGCTGTGCCCAGCCGCCCCGCATCTTCGCTGTCGCCCTGACGAACAGAACCCGACACCGGAAAAAGAACCCCCGCTCATGTCCCTTCCCCGCGGACTCCCTATCTTGCGCTCCTCCGCGTTCGGCGCCTGCCTTGCCCCCTCCCAACAGTGCGCAAGCTCCAGCTCCCTTCGCTCAATCCGTGCCCCTGCTGCTCGCGCTTTTGCGCTCCTGGCTCCCCTACCACTCCACGTCTGAACCCCGCAAAATCCAGCTAAACGTAGTGTGTTTTGTATATGTGTGTGTGTGTGTGTGTGTATCGATATGTATAATGTGTGGGTGTTGTAATATGTCATATATGTTGTTGTGTGTACTATGTATATGTGTAGTGTGTATTTGTGATAATGTGGTGGTTTTAATGTGTGTTTGTCTCTATGTGTCTCTCTTGTATATGTGTGTGTCGATCTGTATTGTGTGTGTTGTATCTCTGTATCAACTAGTTGTGTATTCTCCACTCACCGGCAACGCTATATCATATAGGTCCCACCCCTGTCCCCTGTCGTTCCCACCCCTTCTTTCAGAATCCGGCCCCTCAACTGGTAGCAACTGATGCATTTAGGCATGTAAGAGCTGTGTCAGGACAATCTCCTGCAGTTCAAACCGAGCATCATTATGTGTGATAAAGGTGATTGGTGAGTGCCTTTAGGTAACTTGGCATGTGTTGTTGGGTGCACAGAATGGCTGGTCTGATATTTCAGAACTGCTGATAACTCTTGTATTTTCTTCCACGCCCAGACCATCTTTTAGGTTTACAGAGAATGTCCGAAAAAGAAACAAAAACATCCATGAGCGGCATTTGTCTGTATGATTAGCGTAATGCCTTGTTGAAATGCCAAGTTCGAGAGAATCGGCAGACTGTGGATCGAGCTGATAGAAAGCAACAGTGACTCAAATCATCCACCCTTACAACCAAGGTAGGCAGAAGAGCATCTCTGAACTCACAGTAGGGTGTCGACCTTTGAGGCGATATGGGCTAAGCAGCATAATAACCACACCGGGATGCCATTCCGTTCATCAGCTAAGACAGGAAACTGGAGGCTAGCAATTTGCATAACCTCATACGAAATTGGACAGTAGAAGATTGAGAAAAACGTTTTGCCTGGTCTGATGAGTCTAGATTTTCTGCTGCGACATTGCGGATGTTATAGGTCAGAATAATTGCGTCAAAACTAAAGCATGGCTCCATGCCTGCATGGATTGTATCAATGTTCAGGCTGGTGGTTGTGGTTGTCATTAAGTGGCGGGGAATATTTTCGTGACCACCGTGGCGCCGCCCTTGGTACCAATTGAGCATCGTGCAAGCCACAGGCCTCTGAGGATATGTGGCAACCATGTCATCCCTTTCTGACCACAATGTACCCAACCTCTGATTGCTTACTTTCATTCACGGATAATCATAAAGCTGGAATCATCTCAGACAACGGTTTCTTTTCTATCTTTGACCATGACAAATGACAGGTTTACACTGTACTCCACTGGCTCCACAGTCACCATACTTGTCATCCAATCGAGCATCATTGAGTCTTGGGATGTGGTGGAACGGGAAATTTCGCATCATGGATGTGCAGCCGACAATCTGTCTTGCGGCAGCCTGTGTGTGGACCATCATGATACAATATGACCAAATCTCTGAGGAATGCTTCCAGCACCTTTGTTGAATCGATGCAAACGAAGAACTGGAGGCTAGTTCTGAAGGCAAAGGGGGGTCCACCCGTTACAGCATGGTGTACTCTAATAAGTGGCTGGTGAGTGTATTATGGGTGTTGGGCTATATATATATATATGTAATGTAGATATATATATATTACTATCATATATACACTATCTTTATATTATCTAGGCGAGATACTATGCATAATGTGGTGTGTGTATTATATAGTGTGGTGTGTGATATGTGATCTCATATCTCGTATGTGTGTGTGTGTCCTCTAGTCTGTGCTGGGTGTTCTCTCTATGTGTGTGGTGCGTGTCTCTAGCTGTGTGTAGGTTGTATCTGCTGTGTTAGTGTGTGTGTATATCTGTGTGTGTGTAGTACTGTATGTGTGTCCTGGTGCGTGTGTGTGTCTCTGTATCTGTGTGTTGGTGTCCCTCTGTGCCTCGTCTGTTGTGTGCTGTCTCATGCTGTCTCTCTCTGCGCCTTCGTCGCTCTTTCATCCAGGGCTTCTCTTTTAGGCTCCTCCCTGGCGTACTCTGTCTCTCTTTTCATACACTTGTGGCACACTCGATGCATTTTCTCCTCACCCTGTTGGTACGATCTAAAAGCTGTGCCCCTATTATATGGCGTACATGTGGCGATACGCTGGGGGTTATGCATGTTTATAACTACAATGGCTGCACGCTGATAGGTGCATTTTTATCTCACATGGCAGAATACACTGTATGCTCTTTTTACTAAATATGGCTGCACGCTGTATGAATTTATAAAATCCTACGATGTGTGTATAATCCTGTATGCAATTTTATACTACAGTGGGGGCACGCTGTATGCATTGTGATTACTGGCATTGCTGTAATGCTGCATTATTTTCTACTACAATGGAGGTACGCGTTATTGCCTTTTAGTACATACAGTTGTGGCACCCTGTATGCAATTTATACTGACAGGTAGGTACACTGTATCATTTATTATTCTACAAAACGTATACTACTAGGGGCAGGCTGTATACTACTAGGGGCTACTGTATACCACTAGGGTCTGGCTGTATACCACTCGGGGCTGGCTGTATACCACTAGGGGCTTGCTGTATACTACTAGGGGCTTGCTGTATACTACTAGGGCCTTGCTGTATACTACATGGAGGCTGCTGTATACCTCATGGGGGCTGCTGTATACTACAGGGGGGCTGCTGTATACTACTGGGGGCTGCTGTATACTACTGGAGGCTACTGTATACTTCTAGGGGCTGCTGTATACTTCTAGGGGCTGCTGTATACTACTACGGGCTTGCTGTATACTACTAGAGGCTGCTGTATACTACTAGGGGCTTGCTGTATACTACTAGGAGCTGCTGTATACTTCTAGGGGCTGCTGTATACTTCTAGGGGCTTGCTGTAAACTACATGGGGGCTGCTGTATACTACTGGAGGCTGCTGTATACTACTAGGGGCTGCCTTATTCTTCTGGGGGCTGGCAGGCTGTATACTACTGGGGGCTGGCAGGCTGTATACTACTGGGGGGTTTTGACCAATGCATTTCCCACCCTCAGCTTATACTCAAGTCAGTAGTTTTTCCCAGTTTTTGGTGGTAAAATTAGGGGTCTCGGCTTATACCCGGGTCGGCTTATGCTCGAGTATATACGGTAAGCTTCGGTCGATGGCACCAAGCCCGTTCACCTCCGGCCGGCACACCACTGCTCCTTCCCCTGTGTCATCTGCTAGTCAGCCCCCTGCCCAGGACCACGGCCCAAACACCTCCCTTTTCAAACGACCCGGCCTGCTTTGAAAATTATAATTTTTTCAAAGTAAAAGCTTCTGGCCCCCAGGCCCATTTTGGCAGCGGACCGCCAGCTCCATCCCAAGATTAGGCAGCCGTTACCTGTCCATTTTGCCTCCACGATCCTCCACAGCGTCCACCAATGTCTCCATGCGCAACTTTCAACTCTCTATACCCCAGACGCTGGAGCACGAGAGGATATGCAGCACATCATCCCCTTATCAAACGAGCTGTGTCAGGCTGAATTTTCAGGTGTTTCACCAGATACATAGTGCAACTCGGCCCATCTGTCACCATGCTGGAGACCTGAAGTTTCAATCATAGAAGCAATATGGATGCCCCATACTGTCGCTCTTAATCATGGAAGTCGTCTCCATGGCTGCCTCCACATGTCGTCCCTTTATCAAACGAGCTGTGTCAGGCTCATTTTTCGGGTGTTTCACCAGATACATTATGGAACTTGGTCACTATGTCGCCACCATGCTGTGTTACCGACTAAATATACCGTCAACCTTTTGTTCACATAGGAAATCATTTCAGCGCTTCTTGCTCACCTCCTTTGGTGAAACCTGAGTTCATTTAGGGTATGTCCCCATGACAATCTCTAGCCTGCCACTGCTGCCGCTGCCTCTGCATGCCGTCCCCTATAGTGTCAGGGTCAATTATTTTATGTTTTAGATGCTATCTAGCCTCATTCGGTCACTCTGTCATGGCCATGCTGTTGCCCATAATTTTGCCCTAATGGTGCGATTAAGCAGCCTCAGAGGCATTCATGCATGCTGCCCCTGCTGTTTCCTATCCATTTCCGTGGTGTTTCCATCCTTTTCTGAGGTTCCCAGGTGTTTGAGCGTTCCCAGGAGTTTGCCCAAGCTTCCCTGTGCAGAGCCTTGCAGTCCCCTGAAAATAGCTCGAGTCTACCATGACTTCAATGTCCAGCGCGCTCGTATTCGAGACGAGCACTCGAGCATCGGGAAAGTAGTCTCGATACGAGTACCCGAGCCATTTAGTGCGCGCTCATCTCATAGTCAAAACGTTTCTGCTCTCACACACAGCAAGCCACAGAAGTGACCATACAAAGTAAAATATAGTGACCCAACAGGTATGACAATCATATATCAAGTAGATTAACATATTCACATCAAGTTTAAAACATATAATAGCTGATACATTAAGCTATAATGCAATATCATGAAAGTGTGATATCCAGGCGCGCGTTCTCTGGTTCTCGTGGTGGATGCTGGTCCAGCCCGGATTCATTAGAGTATGTTACCTCGCCATCCACCAGGTGGTGCTGCATTACGCTGAAAGAGCAAATACGGAACGCACTGCGAATACACAGAGCTGAGGAAGGTAAGTTGCAAGCTCTGCGACACATTTGTTTTTAAATGCAGCCGTTTTCCGATCGTCGGGTTTTGTTTGTTCGCCCGCCCCCCGATTTCCGTTGCGTGATGCAGCGCCGATTAGCAGCCACAAGCCGATCACGTGACGCCAAAAGTCCCGGGGCAATTCAGGCGAAATTGGCGCAAATCGGAAATATCGGGCGAAAAGTCGGCGAAAACGCGATCGAGGCCCTTAGTAAATGACCCCATAGGTGTAACTTTTGCATCACCATGCTGAGGATTACCGACCTGAATCGTCCCTGTATGGACGTAACGAACCCGATGACTAGATGGCGCACTGCCGAAATGATGCATGCTGCCCCCTATGTACTTCTAGCATCTAGTATAGGAGAACTCGAAATAAGTAATTAAACAGTAAAATTAGACCTCCCCCCCCCCCCCCCCAGATCACTATTGGCCCTAGTGCGAACATAATATCAGCGCCCGGCCCGTCCCCAACAAGATAATGAACCCATATAGCACTAGCGGGTATAATCAATAGTGAATATCAGACACCAATAACAGGGGCGATGATTACTCCATAGAACACACAGCTGAAGGACATCCCGAAGCATGGATGCCCACAATGTGAGCGGAAACACACCACCTTTGTGTCCTGCCAAAAGTGTAAGTTAAATAAAACCAGAATCACACAACTGAACGGGAAAATTTCTCACTCTGGTACCATTGCAAGGCCTAACTTTACATCTCTTAGTTGAGCTAAGTTACACCAGAAAATGCAGACAAAATATGGGATATTGTAACATTTGCCTGCACATTCTCTTTTCTCCCCCCCCCCCCCGGAAGTATAACCTCTTTTCCAAGACCACACCCATTGGAAGCAACAATATAAAAAGAAAAAAAAAAAAAAAATGCCTAATAATTTTTAAAGCAATCTACCATGAATATCCACCAGGAGACACCCATCATAGATCAGGCACTGGATTGGTAATCTTCTAATATTTATTTATGCCATGGCTTCCGTCTTTATAAATTCAACTTTTAAATTTATTCTAAAGTACGACAAGTGGCTCTGGGGCGTTATCAGAGCCCCATATGGTTGTAGCTCACAGTCTGTTACACTAAGGCCGGGCAGCCCCACTTTCCCTCCCACTAGCTGGAAATTACCGCAGGCAGAAGCGGTAGAGAGAAGTGCTGATAGTGGAGAAGCAGGAGAGGAGACAGTTGTACAGCTCCATGAAGCTGCAGAACATAGGAGTCTACTAGCAGTAAAGCTCCCAACCACAAGAGGCTTCATGAGCTCATATAGCATAATTTATGACCGTTTATTTAGAAGAGAAGGGGGGAAGGCCATGTATAACAAATATAAAAGATTACCACAGTCACGTGCCGGGTCTATGAGTAATGCCCTGATTAGGCTATACCTAATATTTGATTTCCTTAAAACATTTAGACAGATGGAGGTACGACAAAATCAGGCTAATCTTAAGGGTTAATTTTATATTTTTAAATGCTACCAAAAGAATGCTGATCGCCCCATAATCCTAATACGAAGGCCGCATCATCACTGAATTATACAATTGAATGTTCTGAGGTAGTTACTGACACCAGCGCCAATGAAAGAACAAGATCTTTGCGTATGAATTCTAAAAAATCTGCCGGACCCTATTCCAGGAGCCACGATAATGAAATAATGAAGCAGCTGGAGCATAATTTGCTAGAATATAACCCTCAGTGTAAATCCCCCCTACACACGGTTCCACAGACCTAACAATAGCAGCGATTCAAACAATACATCCATTAGTGGAAATCAGAATCATTCTGCGAGCATTTGCAATGCTAATCGATAACTCATCATGTCTTTCTTCTGCAACGTCCGGATATACTTATTTCATGTGAATTGTGTGCGCCTCTATTAGATAGGCATCTCTCCATCGGACCAACAGAAGGGCCCCTTAGGCAATATCCGATATACCTTTCCCTATAATGAACGGTACATCTGCTTGTGTATAGAGCTCAGACTGATGTAATGTCGTTCTCATCCCGATCAGGTCAGCTGCCTCCTACTACCGCCAACGCATTTCACAGGAACACAAATGAACAGGATGTGAGCCTGAATCACACACTGATGACAGATAGAAAGTCACACAAAAAAGAGCGTTACTGTCTGGTTTGCGTCAGAAACATAAAACCCGTTTGTATGGGAGCGATTCAGGGGGCTTATCTGCCTATTTCATGCCTGCGATGATGTGATCTAGGTTTTACCGCTGGACCGAGGAACAGTTAATATCAGGTGGAATTCGCGTCACTGACCCATGCGATCGCGCTTTTCATCCCTGCGGAGAGCACAATGTGTCAAATCATGTTTTACAAAAAATGAGTAAATGCGGGCCCAATGCCATAAACTGTAGGGATTTAAAGGAAACCTACCACCCAGCGATCAAGGACTGCTAAACCAAGCGCCACTTACATGCTGCGTGTGTGCCCCTCTGCGCAGGACTGCCACCTCTTCTTATAGCTTCACATACCATAATTTTCATAAAAAGGCTTTTAAAATTTTTTTTTTTTTTTTTTTTTTTTTGTTTTTTTTTTTATGCCCCTGAATGAGCCTGAGGGGCCCGTCACAATAAATTAACATCGATGGAGCCTGAAGTCCTTACAGATTAATATGCCTTTTTTTTAAAAAAAACAAGAGCCATAAAGAAGGTAAAAGAAGAAGACGGACTGCCAGAGCAGCACACACCAGCCAGCTAAAGTGTATCTGCTGGTTTACAAGCCCATGATCCTGCCGCGGTAGATTTACCTTAAGCATTAACATATAATACACTTTCCTTGACATAACATCACACCTGACCACTTTCTGAGGATCCAGGCGGAGCAGGAAAGCCGGGAGTATAGATTATCCTTAATAATTTTAGACCAAACGCTAAAATAAAGTGATAAGGCCTATATATAAGTAGGAGTGCGTCATGGAGGGAGGGGGAATATAAGAGTGGATTACAGAAGGGAGAAATAAAGTGAACCTGATCAAGCAGGATGTCATTGTTTCTAGTGACAGGTTCCAATTATGACTATTTTGATTTTAAAAACAATGGGGCCTTGTCAGCATTCATGTATTAATTTCAGTAGAAAACTTTATTTCACATTACATGGACTCACCTGCCCGGACATGTGGGCTGCCAGAGAGGGTAGCTGACAGCTTTGTGTGGCCTGTGTAAGTCTATATCCACAAACTCATGCAGCTACCCTCTCCACTTTTGTCATGTGCATTGAGTTGAGCAGGTGGGGGAGTGGGTGTTGGCGAGCGGGATAATGCATGGCAGGAGACTCTGTATTAACAGTATTGCGTGAAGGCCAGTTAAGCAATATAGTGAAAGATAATCTCTTTCCACAGTTGATTTTGCATTCAAATACGCAATGTCAACGCCACATGCGACCACACCATCTTCAGCACATTTATTGTAATGTGGAGATACCCAGCAATGGGACCCCTAATATTTGCCGGACGTGTCGCTTATCGGCAATAGATTATAACCTGTAGTAACCTTGAAAACGAACCTGCTAGGGGTATTCTACCTGTTCTGAGCTACTGTATGTCCCTACCCCCATGGCTGAGAATTCCCTTTCTCCATAGAAAAAAATCAGAGTTGTGATTCTACACTTAAGGCCTACATTCACCACAACGTATGGCGGAGTATAATACGACCGACGTAATACGCTAGTATTTACACCCCCATACACTCTATGGCCTCATGGCGCCGTACGAGGCAGTACGGGCCGCACGTGTCTATCTTTTCACGGAATATTGGCAGCTGTGCGCTAGGATATTCCTATGCTCCTCTCCGCTGCACGCCGATGTATGCCTGCCGTACTACGTACGTCGGGCCTTAAGCTACTATTCACAAGAGCGTTAGGGGACGTAATACGGTCGTTGTTTATACGTCGTTATACTGTCCCCTATGAGGCCGCCAATGGGTGCCACGGAGCCATACAGTGTGCCGCACATGGCCGGCCACTGATATGTACAGTTCCGTACCCGGGGATAAGGAAGCGAGATACTACCTATATTTATTCTGTATGTACGCCAGGCTGAGCACTCCCTCCTCCGTCTCCATGCTCAACGTGTGCTGCCATGCTATGTACTGGCGGGCACAAGTTTCATCTGAATGTAGCCTTAGAGCTGGCCCACAGCCCAAATATTAAGCCTTAGCTTAGAAATTGTGAGATCTGCCATTATAAAGTCCATATGGATGAATGTTTATTAGAAGTGATATGAGAGCAGAACTGTTCTAGTTGTCATGCGGAACCAATCAGAGCTCAGCTTTTCATTTTCCCACAGCTGTTTATAAAATTAAGCTCAGACTCATGATGACCGTTTCCATGATAATCTGATCTGAAAAATTTCCAATAATATGATGTTAGTGCCGGGAGTGCTGGTGACCTAACTGGGATCTCTCTAAAACTCCCACAAACCTTAAAGATCTAGATGGAACTTATTTTTCCGATTTCACATCAAACCTAAGAAATTCCACAAGTCTCTGCCACTCTGAGTTACCGCCTCCGTGACATCCTAATAGGCTTAGGAAACCACTTACAGCTGAACAATGAATCATCATAGCTAAATCAAAGAAAATTGAAACAGAATATCTCCGTCCCAGACAGCTTCCCCGGGTATTCTCCGGATGACCAGTTATCGTGCCTGGAAATATAATGTATGTTTGAAAATGCAAGATTGCGGCGAATAAAAGCATCTGAAATGGATGACATACCCGGATAACACAATGCAGAGCATCGCAACAAGGCGAAGCTGAAGCGAGCTAGAACTTTGCCAATTTTCTCAAAATACATTGAAGGCAGAAAGTACAGACAAGAGAACTAGGCATTAGCATAAAACGCCACATGTCACTCAAATAACAATTATCATATGCTGAAGCACATAGAATTTCCTAAAGACATAACATAGTTTAACAAACACAGCTAGGGCACGAGATAAAAACTGCCCCGAACACGGGGATCGCTCGAGCTAAGACCAGAGCCGACAGATGAGAGTACTGGGCCTTAATGCATGTCTGTGGAGAAAGGCATGCCAATAAAGTTAGCTTTATAGAACAATTTGTTTAGTACATAAAAATCAGGGGTGCACTATAGGGGCCATAGAGCTTAAGGGGAACCATGTCATCAGGCCAATGCTCTAATAAACCAACTAGCCAGGATGCTTGTCGAGCGCTGAGAGCTTCTAGATCATGTTTCTTTCAGGGCCTGGCTAGCATGGTGTCACTCCAGAAAATTCAACTTTGCAAGTAAACGGTTTTATGAAGTCAAGGATGGCGGATGAGTTTAACACCAAAGCTCAAGGCTTTTCCTGCCTTAAAATGCCCCGTTACTGCCCTTTTTTACTTGATGGTCCTACATCAAGCAACGGACATCATGATCAATATCCGAAGTCAGCGCATGATGTTACATCACATGGGAGGAGGTGTCAGCGCAGTAGAGCCTTGACTTCAATGTTAACTCTCAGCATCCCGACTTTATACATCTAAACTTCAAGTATGGATCATGCCACAAGCTGAGGCCATGAAAGGATTTCAACATGATCTGGAAACTGATAAAATGCCCTTGACAAAATTGCGCTCGATGGTTATTTAGCCAATTCTGAGGACAGCCGTATCTCATTTAAAAATGGTGCCAGTGGAACACCCCTATGTGGTTGAGACCACGAAGTAAATTTTCGATGGGCTTAGAATAACAAAAAACAATGTAGCATGTGGCTTAGGAATTCTGACCATGTGTTTTTTTTAATAACTTTTTATATTTCTTGTGATATCGAATATACCTTTTATTCACAGCTAGGGCTGGTGGGCGCGATTTTTTGTCTATAACGAGGGTCCGGGGAAATGTGATAGAGGAACTTCGGCGACGCATATACTGCTGAACAATCTACCGTGATAGAAAGGGAGTAGATGAGAGTTGAGTACTCAACGTGATAGTGAGCGGAACATGGATACAAGAAGTTTTGCGTAAAGGGAGAATGAAGGGAATTATTTAGATGACTACTCTGGTTGATATGGTATTATTAACATACAGGCCGGGTTCCGGCAGCAAGACTAGATTTTGACGTTGGAGGCAAGAGTCTGATGTCTTTTAGTGTCCAATGACAGTAACCTAATGAAGTATGATAGTACTAAATTGGAAATTCAGTATAGTTGGGTATCGGAGTTGGAGGCGTACAGCGTTGATCTGAAAGGAAGTGATACGCTTGACTTTGTCTAGGGGGATGATAGTAACGAGGCAACGCTTACAGTGACAATAGTTAGGTAGCCAATATAACCTTATCTACTGTGGCATCGATGCTATATAGAAAGAGAGTCGGTAATGTACTAGATTGACAAGAGCCGTCTAGTCTAAAGAAAGTTTATAGAGAAGATGGCGGAATAGTGAGTACTGTTACAGACGTCGCAGAATGGATTTTTCCCTAGCGCGTAGAATTTGCAGGGGTTGGGTTTCTCTAGTAGAAGTAGCAGAGCTATAGCCAGGTAAAATTCAGTTTAGATTTGATGGAAATGTTAGGACGAGTGAATAGATCCGTTGCAAGGGTCGTACGCAGGGTTATTAGTTTAAAAGATGTTTGCGTGTGAATCTAAGTAGTTTTGAACTTGTGTGAAGAAGTGGATGGACGGGAACCATTAAACCTATACTAATCTAACTCGGGGAGAGTATAGATATAAGAAAATGTGACGAAGTAAAATATGTAAGCAGTTAGCTGTTAAGGTTTACTATGCTGAGAGTAAGTAAGGTAAAAGAATTTATGTTTTCATAAATGAAGAAGATTAAGCTAAGGAACAAATATTGCAGCAGTGACGATGGAGTAGTGTAGTAGTTATTTCTCTGGCTTAGGTGGAAATTAGTGTTCAAACAAGGTCAATTAGCTTAAAGGGTATAGATCTGTTTTATATGAGTCGGGCGAATCCTGGATTGGGTATATAGACTCTGAAAGTGAAGTGAGATATGAAAACTTTCGAGGTAAATAGAATGTATTATATCAAGGCATATTGGTTAGAGATTGTATATGTAGAGGGAAGGGGAGGGAGGTTAATCGAGAAGAGTGAAAACGAAACAGGATTATCAGGGAAGAAAGACGTAGGTAGTGTATAAGGTACGGAATGAATTGAGATGTTGGTGCCACAAGTCCTATGCGAGTTGACGACAACTGCAGAGATGTAAACGCTAAGAATGATTATGAAACACAAGGATTATGAGGGGGAGTTTAGAAAAATGAGTTAGGAGCTCCTATATCATACATGTGAACTTTAAGTTCGCCAAAGGTGACTAAGGTGTTTTGTGTTAGGAGATGGATGGTGGTTTGCCATTAGATTTCTATTGTTCGAACCATATGTAGAGGGCGGGCGATGATGTAGGGGTAGATTTATAACGCGTCTGTTCAAAATTGGAATCGGTGAATCCGTCAGGTTGCACTTTAATAGCGTGGGGAGAAGAAAGAACTTCATAATAGGTAAAGATGAGCTTATATATTGAACGGAGAGAACGGAAACTTTAAATTGACAGAGTATACGATGGAACCCAACTTGATAAAACATGAGAGTGTGATATTGAGGGGTCATATGTCCTAGCGAAAAGAATAGTGAGGGTATAAAGGGGAATAGAAAGAAGGTAGGAATAAATATACTAGTTCCGCTGTCGGTTTACGCATGATAATGCTGAACGTGTGGGGCTTATAATTAATTTGGCAATTGTAAAAGGAGCGAGAACTTGGTCAGTCGGCTGCTGTTGAATAGAAAACTCGGATGTGGTAAAATAAATTGGGGTATGATTAGATTGTGAACCTGCCCGAAGAGGATTAAGGGCATTTGGGATAAGGTACCACGTTTCCTTGGAAGTTATTAGCCAGTTGACAGTAGTGAGGTAACGTTCGTGGATGTTTCCGTGCTACAAGAGGTTAATCAATGGTAAGAGAGCAACATGTCTCGCAATATGAAGGTGGAATCGAATCCCCCATTAGACCAGCTTTTAGCAGCCTAAGTCTAAATGGCTGTCAGAAAACTTGAAGTGCAGAAAAAGGTCTGTTCCAAGGAGGCCCCCAAATTTGCGCCAAAAAAATATTGCAAATATGTGGAAAAGCCACCAGTTTGATGACAATGACACTTGTAAATACGCGGCGTGTGGGAAGGAAAAATGAAAAAAAAGGACAGTCAATGCATAAATAGCCCCCCCCCCCCATGTATTCCAAAATAAAGGAGTCGGCTGCATATCCCAATGCACTTTATAGAGGGGATCTCACTCTACTTGACCACTGTGGAAGTAGTTTTTCCCTTGCGTGGAGATTGTAGCGGGGTAGAACATTGCATCGCTATGTCTGGCCGAGCATGACCTAGAACTTTGCATTATATTTAGGGCGCGACTACGAGAGACTAGAGGGAACAGAGAACTACCTTGTTTCATTCGGTGCAGATTAGAGAGTGGATAGGAACATTGAATAACACTGGTAAGAATTTAGGAAAAAAAAATAAAAATACCTGAAAAGACGGGTTGGTAAGTACGTGTTCGAATTAAATTGTTAAGGATGTGGTCGGGAGGGGGGAGGGGGGCGAAAGGTAGGGGAGAGGTAGGAGGGGTACATTAGCGGCAATCGGGGGAAAGGAATAGGTGAGGGCGAGAGCGAGGAGAAAGGATGGGGCGGAGGGAGCGGGAGAGGATGGGGGGGGGACGGGCTGACGGGTGTGGGAAGGGGGGGAGAGGAGGAGGAAGAAAAGGCGGGGGGGGAGTATAGGGGTGCGGGGGGGGAAGGGGTGAGAGGGAAAGGGCGGCGCGAGGGGGGGAGAAAGGGAGTGGTGGTGGAGAAGGGGGGAGGGGGGGGAAGGGGGAGAAGAGGATAGGGGGGGGAACGTTTTTACCCCTTATTATATTGGCATAGCTACATTTCTTCCCGATTGGATTTATATCATATCCTTTTGATTGTATCACTATATTCTTTTCATTTCCCGTTCCCTCCTTTTAGTTGTCTTTTTTTTACTCTCGCATGTGATGGTAAACCTCCACCTGACCAACAACATTTGGATAGGTGGATATAACCGAAAGCTACCCTTTAACTAACTCACCATAGCTATAAAAGAATCAAGTATACTCCAGGAGATGGTATCTTGCGAGAAATTGCCTCTTTAGACCTGTTCAAGTCCTATCAGAAGATCCAATTACAAACTCATCACCTACCTAACCCTTCCCCTATAATGCGAATAGTGGTAACGCAATAGCAATCAGTGCTCCGAATGAAATCTTCTCTACAGGAATAGGTGTTGTAATTCCATCCAGGGATACTGTGTCTATGTTCCTTTAATTACAATGGCTCTGCGATGGATTCTGCAACCAAAGAGGTAACTGGTAGATAACATGATTGACAACATAAACACATTTGGCCGAGACTCCCGCCTTCTTTGAAGATTGAGAGCCTAGAAATAAAATCAGTTTATGCTAAACTTGGAGCCGTTTCCACCTCGCGCCCAGTAGGCCCCCGAGAGAAGTATATGTAAGGTAGAAAATACCTTCACTAAATTGTATCCTGCTTCTCTTTCAACTCGTAACCCCAAGTAAGATACGACTAGACAGGCCTCCCAATGAAGGCGAACAGAGCAGACGCTCCAGAATCCAGCACATTTAAAATGAATTAAGGCTTGTTACTAGCGAAAAGCTGTTTAGCTGGATCTTTTTTTTTTCTTTCTTCTTTAATTTTTTTGTACGGTTTTGATTAAATAAACCCAAATAAATTTGTGAGTTGAAGTCGCGGGAACGTTTCCACTTCAGCACCCCCACCACCCCCCACCCCCACACCCACCCCCCCCCCCAACCCCACCCCCCCCACCCACCCCCCCCACCCCCCCCCCCCCCCCCCCCCCACCCCCCCCCATTGAGGAGAGCGCACGCGTGAGGACATGATACTTCCTCGAGGAGGTACACGTCTGGAAAGTCTACTGCTGTGATTTTAATTAACTTTCTGCGCAAAACCTGGCATCAAATAGAAAACTTTGTAATACATCAATTAACCTGAAATAGAAACATGACTGACTTGTACTTCCCGCCCAGCACTAGAGTGAAAGGCAGTAAAACTTGCACGCCTTAATACTATAACCTCATTAGATGTGAGAATATTGCTACAATGTCGTCTTCACATATGTTTTTAAAAACTATTTCAGCACTAAAATATAGAGTAATAGGTTTCTCATTATAAGAACTATAGGATAGTGGAGCCTATTAACATAGTAAGGAGTCACCAGGTCTCATTAAAAGACAGAGTCACTGTCATATGAAGTGGGCATCCTTTACTTCCCACCAGGAGGTTATTTTTATGTAAGGCACCCACCCTTCTATTTAACCAGACTTCGATATCTCTGATCTAGTCTGCTCTCGTATAATAATTGAAACTCAATACACCTCCACATGCTCATGATAATACAACTAGTACCATATATACTAGTATTAACACAAAAAACTGCGAAAAACCGTATTGCACTCGAGTATAAGTGAGTGCAAATGCAGCAGTACAATTTGAAATTAATGCTCGCTTACCCCTCATTAATAAATGTCCCAGTAGACTTCCCACTCATAATACAAATATCCCCCCCCCTTGCCAAATAAGCTTCCCTCATTTTATAAATGTACAGAGTAGCATTCCTACTCACCCCCCTCCCCCCCCCTCTGTCCCCCCCCCTTTAAAAAATGTCTAAATAGTTTCCCCTCATTAAATAAAATAGTATCAGCCTCCCTCATATAAAATGACCAGAAGCCACCCCTCATTATAAACTGCCTCCAGACATCATTAACTCATTAATAAAAGGACCAGTCATCCTCCCTCATTGATAAATATCCAGCAAAGCCCCGTAATAATGAAATGTACAGCAGAGCCATCACTTAAAATTGTACGTACCTCTGGCTTACATTTGCTCCAACTAGATTCCCAGGAGTGCAGGAGAGCACGTCTATGCGCTCTAGCCCTCATACACACTAGTGACTTCACGCGGACAGCCGAGAAGAAGCGAGAGTGTATGCGGCGCAGAAGAGGAGCTGCAGGGTGCATAGCGCCGGAGGACAGTACTACGTAATATGTTTTTAATACGCAGTAAAAGGTGGAGGGTTCAGACACCAAAAATTGTGATGAAAAACTTGGTTAACTCAAGTATATTATTAATATTTATATATAAGAAGAAATCATCTCTATGTGTCCCAGTAACTTCACCAGGCCCCCACTACTCATCACTGTCCTGTGACTAGCTTAAAGACAACTGAGCTGCAACAGGAGCCTCCCCCTCTAGCTTTTTTAAAATGGGACACAAGATGCTCACGCCTTCTTAAAACAGTTTACAAGTCGAGGGTTATCCCCTAGACACTTGAATAAGAATAATGATTTGCCCAGTTGGAGTGACTGCTGAAACTCCACCCAATACAGCGGAGAACAGGGGGGTCACATCTCACAGATGAGGCATAATACTAGCGCCCCCATTACTGACTAGGGAGTGTTGAATGCAGATCACAGAAATGCCTCAGCTAACTCTGGCACCCCGTTACTGACTATGAGAATGCTGAGATAGCTTAGTGGATGCTGTTCTCGGCTCCATTGACATAAGCCCCACTTCATCAATGAGTGATGAAAAGGCAACCCCCGACTTGTGATGAAGAGGGAGTCTAGAGTGTTAATCCTCACTGATCAGATGTGTTATATATTGGGCAGCACGGTGGCACTAGTGGTTTAGCATTACAGCCTGAAGCTGCTGGGGACACTATTCAGTCCCGGTATGATGCCCATCTTCTCCAGATACTCCACTGATTGATTATTAATATCCTTGATTTATTGATCCAAATATTCGGGTTTTAATCCAGATGCGATGCATATCCATGACACAAATGGTGACCCCGATTACAAGGTGATATATATAAAGAGACGTAAACTTCGACTATATGCTTTCGATGAGAGTATTTTTTTTGGATTATCTTGCGCGATTCTAGTGCTAATAATTAGCAGGTCTCATTTTCCTCCCTAGGAACAACTCCACTGCAGATGTAATATATAGAACTCCAAAAATATAAGGACGTGCAAACTTACAATGGCAAAGACTTGCGAGACTCCAGCCCGAATAATCAATTCTGCCCCAAGATTCTGTCATCCTGTAAGATGAATTCTTTTAAGAATAGTGGCTATACGCGGCCTAAGACAGATCGCCGGACGCAAGTTAGGCCTAAATCATACGTTGTAATTATTGCTCCTAGATTAATGAGATTGTCTGTAAGTTTCAGAATAAATCATAATTTAAATCAAATTTATTCAGCGTCAGCAATTTTTCTCTTTTTCTCGAAGTTCCTTTACTGTCTTATATTAAAAATGATGAATCTTTATCGTATAGCGATAGTTCAAACTAGCGAATTAACCACATATAAATTCTGCCGACAGTTAAAATAGTCTCTATGAGCACCTTTGTAGGCCTTCTAGCGGCGGCACATTCTGCGGGCCTTAGTGCATAATACCAAAAAGACTGGTCTCATGGCCATGCTGTTGCCCATAATTTTTGCATAATGGTGCGATTAGCAGCCTCAGAGCATCCATGCATGCTGCCCCTGCTGTTTCCTGTCCATTTCCGTGGTGTTTCCATCCTTTTCTGAGGTTCCCAGGTGTTTGGCCAAGCTTCCCTGTGCAGAGCCTTGGTCCCCTTGAAAAATGCTCGAGTCTCCCATTGACTTCAATGGGGGCTCGTTATTCGAGACGAGCACTCGAGCATCGGGAAAAGTTTGTGTAGTCTCGATACGAGTACCCGAGCCATTTAGTGCGCGCTCATCTCATAGTCAAAACGTTTCTGCTCTCACACACAGCAAGCCACAGAAGTGACCATACAAAGTAAAATATAGTGACCCAACAGGTATGACAATCATATATCAAGTAGATTAACATATTCACATCAAGTTTAAAACATATAATAGCTGATACATTAAGCTATAATGCAATATCATGAAAGTGTGATATCCAGGCGCGCGTTCTCTGGTTCTCGTGGTGGATGCTGGTCCAGCCCGGATTCATTAGAGTATGTTACCTCGCCATCCACCAGGTGGTGCTGCATTACGCTGAAAGAGCAAATACGGAACGCACTGCGAATACACAGAGCTGAGGAAGGTAAGTTGCAAGCTCTGCGACACATTTGTTTTTAAATGCAGCCGTTTTCCGATCGTCGGGTTTTGTTTGTTCGCCCGCCCCCCGATTTCCGTTGCGTGATGCAGCGCCGATTAGCAGCCACAAGCCGATCACGTGACGCCAAAAGTCCCGGGGCAATTCAGGCGAAATTGGCGCAAATCGGAAATATCGGGCGAAAAGTCGGCGAAAACGCGATCGAGGCCCTTAGTAAATGACCCCATAGGTGTAACTTTTGCATCACCATGCTGAGGATTACCGACCTGAATCGTCCCTGTATGGACGTAACGAACCCGATGACTAGATGGCGCACTGCCGAAATGATGCATGCTGCCCCCTATGTACTTCTAGCATCTAGTATAGGAGAACTCGAAATAAGTAATTAAACAGTAAAATTAGACCTCCCCCCCCCCCCCCCCAGATCACTATTGGCCCTAGTGCGAACATAATATCAGCGCCCGGCCCGTCCCCAACAAGATAATGAACCCATATAGCACTAGCGGGTATAATCAATAGTGAATATCAGACACCAATAACAGGGGCGATGATTACTCCATAGAACACACAGCTGAAGGACATCCCGAAGCATGGATGCCCACAATGTGAGCGGAAACACACCACCTTTGTGTCCTGCCAAAAGTGTAAGTTAAATAAAACCAGAATCACACAACTGAACGGGAAAATTTCTCACTCTGGTACCATTGCAAGGCCTAACTTTACATCTCTTAGTTGAGCTAAGTTACACCAGAAAATGCAGACAAAATATGGGATATTGTAACATTTGCCTGCACATTCTCTTTTCTCCCCCCCCCCCCCGGAAGTATAACCTCTTTTCCAAGACCACACCCATTGGAAGCAACAATATAAAAAGAAAAAAAAAAAAAAAATGCCTAATAATTTTTAAAGCAATCTACCATGAATATCCACCAGGAGACACCCATCATAGATCAGGCACTGGATTGGTAATCTTCTAATATTTATTTATGCCATGGCTTCCGTCTTTATAAATTCAACTTTTAAATTTATTCTAAAGTACGACAAGTGGCTCTGGGGCGTTATCAGAGCCCCATATGGTTGTAGCTCACAGTCTGTTACACTAAGGCCGGGCAGCCCCACTTTCCCTCCCACTAGCTGGAAATTACCGCAGGCAGAAGCGGTAGAGAGAAGTGCTGATAGTGGAGAAGCAGGAGAGGAGACAGTTGTACAGCTCCATGAAGCTGCAGAACATAGGAGTCTACTAGCAGTAAAGCTCCCAACCACAAGAGGCTTCATGAGCTCATATAGCATAATTTATGACCGTTTATTTAGAAGAGAAGGGGGGAAGGCCATGTATAACAAATATAAAAGATTACCACAGTCACGTGCCGGGTCTATGAGTAATGCCCTGATTAGGCTATACCTAATATTTGATTTCCTTAAAACATTTAGACAGATGGAGGTACGACAAAATCAGGCTAATCTTAAGGGTTAATTTTATATTTTTAAATGCTACCAAAAGAATGCTGATCGCCCCATAATCCTAATACGAAGGCCGCATCATCACTGAATTATACAATTGAATGTTCTGAGGTAGTTACTGACACCAGCGCCAATGAAAGAACAAGATCTTTGCGTATGAATTCTAAAAAATCTGCCGGACCCTATTCCAGGAGCCACGATAATGAAATAATGAAGCAGCTGGAGCATAATTTGCTAGAATATAACCCTCAGTGTAAATCCCCCCTACACACGGTTCCACAGACCTAACAATAGCAGCGATTCAAACAATACATCCATTAGTGGAAATCAGAATCATTCTGCGAGCATTTGCAATGCTAATCGATAACTCATCATGTCTTTCTTCTGCAACGTCCGGATATACTTATTTCATGTGAATTGTGTGCGCCTCTATTAGATAGGCATCTCTCCATCGGACCAACAGAAGGGCCCCTTAGGCAATATCCGATATACCTTTCCCTATAATGAACGGTACATCTGCTTGTGTATAGAGCTCAGACTGATGTAATGTCGTTCTCATCCCGATCAGGTCAGCTGCCTCCTACTACCGCCAACGCATTTCACAGGAACACAAATGAACAGGATGTGAGCCTGAATCACACACTGATGACAGATAGAAAGTCACACAAAAAAGAGCGTTACTGTCTGGTTTGCGTCAGAAACATAAAACCCGTTTGTATGGGAGCGATTCAGGGGGCTTATCTGCCTATTTCATGCCTGCGATGATGTGATCTAGGTTTTACCGCTGGACCGAGGAACAGTTAATATCAGGTGGAATTCGCGTCACTGACCCATGCGATCGCGCTTTTCATCCCTGCGGAGAGCACAATGTGTCAAATCATGTTTTACAAAAAATGAGTAAATGCGGGCCCAATGCCATAAACTGTAGGGATTTAAAGGAAACCTACCACCCAGCGATCAAGGACTGCTAAACCAAGCGCCACTTACATGCTGCGTGTGTGCCCCTCTGCGCAGGACTGCCACCTCTTCTTATAGCTTCACATACCATAATTTTCATAAAAAGGCTTTTAAAATTTTTTTTTTTTTTTTTTTTTTTTTGTTTTTTTTTTTATGCCCCTGAATGAGCCTGAGGGGCCCGTCACAATAAATTAACATCGATGGAGCCTGAAGTCCTTACAGATTAATATGCCTTTTTTTTAAAAAAAACAAGAGCCATAAAGAAGGTAAAAGAAGAAGACGGACTGCCAGAGCAGCACACACCAGCCAGCTAAAGTGTATCTGCTGGTTTACAAGCCCATGATCCTGCCGCGGTAGATTTACCTTAAGCATTAACATATAATACACTTTCCTTGACATAACATCACACCTGACCACTTTCTGAGGATCCAGGCGGAGCAGGAAAGCCGGGAGTATAGATTATCCTTAATAATTTTAGACCAAACGCTAAAATAAAGTGATAAGGCCTATATATAAGTAGGAGTGCGTCATGGAGGGAGGGGGAATATAAGAGTGGATTACAGAAGGGAGAAATAAAGTGAACCTGATCAAGCAGGATGTCATTGTTTCTAGTGACAGGTTCCAATTATGACTATTTTGATTTTAAAAACAATGGGGCCTTGTCAGCATTCATGTATTAATTTCAGTAGAAAACTTTATTTCACATTACATGGACTCACCTGCCCGGACATGTGGGCTGCCAGAGAGGGTAGCTGACAGCTTTGTGTGGCCTGTGTAAGTCTATATCCACAAACTCATGCAGCTACCCTCTCCACTTTTGTCATGTGCATTGAGTTGAGCAGGTGGGGGAGTGGGTGTTGGCGAGCGGGATAATGCATGGCAGGAGACTCTGTATTAACAGTATTGCGTGAAGGCCAGTTAAGCAATATAGTGAAAGATAATCTCTTTCCACAGTTGATTTTGCATTCAAATACGCAATGTCAACGCCACATGCGACCACACCATCTTCAGCACATTTATTGTAATGTGGAGATACCCAGCAATGGGACCCCTAATATTTGCCGGACGTGTCGCTTATCGGCAATAGATTATAACCTGTAGTAACCTTGAAAACGAACCTGCTAGGGGTATTCTACCTGTTCTGAGCTACTGTATGTCCCTACCCCCATGGCTGAGAATTCCCTTTCTCCATAGAAAAAAATCAGAGTTGTGATTCTACACTTAAGGCCTACATTCACCACAACGTATGGCGGAGTATAATACGACCGACGTAATACGCTAGTATTTACACCCCCATACACTCTATGGCCTCATGGCGCCGTACGAGGCAGTACGGGCCGCACGTGTCTATCTTTTCACGGAATATTGGCAGCTGTGCGCTAGGATATTCCTATGCTCCTCTCCGCTGCACGCCGATGTATGCCTGCCGTACTACGTACGTCGGGCCTTAAGCTACTATTCACAAGAGCGTTAGGGGACGTAATACGGTCGTTGTTTATACGTCGTTATACTGTCCCCTATGAGGCCGCCAATGGGTGCCACGGAGCCATACAGTGTGCCGCACATGGCCGGCCACTGATATGTACAGTTCCGTACCCGGGGATAAGGAAGCGAGATACTACCTATATTTATTCTGTATGTACGCCAGGCTGAGCACTCCCTCCTCCGTCTCCATGCTCAACGTGTGCTGCCATGCTATGTACTGGCGGGCACAAGTTTCATCTGAATGTAGCCTTAGAGCTGGCCCACAGCCCAAATATTAAGCCTTAGCTTAGAAATTGTGAGATCTGCCATTATAAAGTCCATATGGATGAATGTTTATTAGAAGTGATATGAGAGCAGAACTGTTCTAGTTGTCATGCGGAACCAATCAGAGCTCAGCTTTTCATTTTCCCACAGCTGTTTATAAAATTAAGCTCAGACTCATGATGACCGTTTCCATGATAATCTGATCTGAAAAATTTCCAATAATATGATGTTAGTGCCGGGAGTGCTGGTGACCTAACTGGGATCTCTCTAAAACTCCCACAAACCTTAAAGATCTAGATGGAACTTATTTTTCCGATTTCACATCAAACCTAAGAAATTCCACAAGTCTCTGCCACTCTGAGTTACCGCCTCCGTGACATCCTAATAGGCTTAGGAAACCACTTACAGCTGAACAATGAATCATCATAGCTAAATCAAAGAAAATTGAAACAGAATATCTCCGTCCCAGACAGCTTCCCCGGGTATTCTCCGGATGACCAGTTATCGTGCCTGGAAATATAATGTATGTTTGAAAATGCAAGATTGCGGCGAATAAAAGCATCTGAAATGGATGACATACCCGGATAACACAATGCAGAGCATCGCAACAAGGCGAAGCTGAAGCGAGCTAGAACTTTGCCAATTTTCTCAAAATACATTGAAGGCAGAAAGTACAGACAAGAGAACTAGGCATTAGCATAAAACGCCACATGTCACTCAAATAACAATTATCATATGCTGAAGCACATAGAATTTCCTAAAGACATAACATAGTTTAACAAACACAGCTAGGGCACGAGATAAAAACTGCCCCGAACACGGGGATCGCTCGAGCTAAGACCAGAGCCGACAGATGAGAGTACTGGGCCTTAATGCATGTCTGTGGAGAAAGGCATGCCAATAAAGTTAGCTTTATAGAACAATTTGTTTAGTACATAAAAATCAGGGGTGCACTATAGGGGCCATAGAGCTTAAGGGGAACCATGTCATCAGGCCAATGCTCTAATAAACCAACTAGCCAGGATGCTTGTCGAGCGCTGAGAGCTTCTAGATCATGTTTCTTTCAGGGCCTGGCTAGCATGGTGTCACTCCAGAAAATTCAACTTTGCAAGTAAACGGTTTTATGAAGTCAAGGATGGCGGATGAGTTTAACACCAAAGCTCAAGGCTTTTCCTGCCTTAAAATGCCCCGTTACTGCCCTTTTTTACTTGATGGTCCTACATCAAGCAACGGACATCATGATCAATATCCGAAGTCAGCGCATGATGTTACATCACATGGGAGGAGGTGTCAGCGCAGTAGAGCCTTGACTTCAATGTTAACTCTCAGCATCCCGACTTTATACATCTAAACTTCAAGTATGGATCATGCCACAAGCTGAGGCCATGAAAGGATTTCAACATGATCTGGAAACTGATAAAATGCCCTTGACAAAATTGCGCTCGATGGTTATTTAGCCAATTCTGAGGACAGCCGTATCTCATTTAAAAATGGTGCCAGTGGAACACCCCTATGTGGTTGAGACCACGAAGTAAATTTTCGATGGGCTTAGAATAACAAAAAACAATGTAGCATGTGGCTTAGGAATTCTGACCATGTGTTTTTTTTAATAACTTTTTATATTTCTTGTGATATCGAATATACCTTTTATTCACAGCTAGGGCTGGTGGGCGCGATTTTTTGTCTATAACGAGGGTCCGGGGAAATGTGATAGAGGAACTTCGGCGACGCATATACTGCTGAACAATCTACCGTGATAGAAAGGGAGTAGATGAGAGTTGAGTACTCAACGTGATAGTGAGCGGAACATGGATACAAGAAGTTTTGCGTAAAGGGAGAATGAAGGGAATTATTTAGATGACTACTCTGGTTGATATGGTATTATTAACATACAGGCCGGGTTCCGGCAGCAAGACTAGATTTTGACGTTGGAGGCAAGAGTCTGATGTCTTTTAGTGTCCAATGACAGTAACCTAATGAAGTATGATAGTACTAAATTGGAAATTCAGTATAGTTGGGTATCGGAGTTGGAGGCGTACAGCGTTGATCTGAAAGGAAGTGATACGCTTGACTTTGTCTAGGGGGATGATAGTAACGAGGCAACGCTTACAGTGACAATAGTTAGGTAGCCAATATAACCTTATCTACTGTGGCATCGATGCTATATAGAAAGAGAGTCGGTAATGTACTAGATTGACAAGAGCCGTCTAGTCTAAAGAAAGTTTATAGAGAAGATGGCGGAATAGTGAGTACTGTTACAGACGTCGCAGAATGGATTTTTCCCTAGCGCGTAGAATTTGCAGGGGTTGGGTTTCTCTAGTAGAAGTAGCAGAGCTATAGCCAGGTAAAATTCAGTTTAGATTTGATGGAAATGTTAGGACGAGTGAATAGATCCGTTGCAAGGGTCGTACGCAGGGTTATTAGTTTAAAAGATGTTTGCGTGTGAATCTAAGTAGTTTTGAACTTGTGTGAAGAAGTGGATGGACGGGAACCATTAAACCTATACTAATCTAACTCGGGGAGAGTATAGATATAAGAAAATGTGACGAAGTAAAATATGTAAGCAGTTAGCTGTTAAGGTTTACTATGCTGAGAGTAAGTAAGGTAAAAGAATTTATGTTTTCATAAATGAAGAAGATTAAGCTAAGGAACAAATATTGCAGCAGTGACGATGGAGTAGTGTAGTAGTTATTTCTCTGGCTTAGGTGGAAATTAGTGTTCAAACAAGGTCAATTAGCTTAAAGGGTATAGATCTGTTTTATATGAGTCGGGCGAATCCTGGATTGGGTATATAGACTCTGAAAGTGAAGTGAGATATGAAAACTTTCGAGGTAAATAGAATGTATTATATCAAGGCATATTGGTTAGAGATTGTATATGTAGAGGGAAGGGGAGGGAGGTTAATCGAGAAGAGTGAAAACGAAACAGGATTATCAGGGAAGAAAGACGTAGGTAGTGTATAAGGTACGGAATGAATTGAGATGTTGGTGCCACAAGTCCTATGCGAGTTGACGACAACTGCAGAGATGTAAACGCTAAGAATGATTATGAAACACAAGGATTATGAGGGGGAGTTTAGAAAAATGAGTTAGGAGCTCCTATATCATACATGTGAACTTTAAGTTCGCCAAAGGTGACTAAGGTGTTTTGTGTTAGGAGATGGATGGTGGTTTGCCATTAGATTTCTATTGTTCGAACCATATGTAGAGGGCGGGCGATGATGTAGGGGTAGATTTATAACGCGTCTGTTCAAAATTGGAATCGGTGAATCCGTCAGGTTGCACTTTAATAGCGTGGGGAGAAGAAAGAACTTCATAATAGGTAAAGATGAGCTTATATATTGAACGGAGAGAACGGAAACTTTAAATTGACAGAGTATACGATGGAACCCAACTTGATAAAACATGAGAGTGTGATATTGAGGGGTCATATGTCCTAGCGAAAAGAATAGTGAGGGTATAAAGGGGAATAGAAAGAAGGTAGGAATAAATATACTAGTTCCGCTGTCGGTTTACGCATGATAATGCTGAACGTGTGGGGCTTATAATTAATTTGGCAATTGTAAAAGGAGCGAGAACTTGGTCAGTCGGCTGCTGTTGAATAGAAAACTCGGATGTGGTAAAATAAATTGGGGTATGATTAGATTGTGAACCTGCCCGAAGAGGATTAAGGGCATTTGGGATAAGGTACCACGTTTCCTTGGAAGTTATTAGCCAGTTGACAGTAGTGAGGTAACGTTCGTGGATGTTTCCGTGCTACAAGAGGTTAATCAATGGTAAGAGAGCAACATGTCTCGCAATATGAAGGTGGAATCGAATCCCCCATTAGACCAGCTTTTAGCAGCCTAAGTCTAAATGGCTGTCAGAAAACTTGAAGTGCAGAAAAAGGTCTGTTCCAAGGAGGCCCCCAAATTTGCGCCAAAAAAATATTGCAAATATGTGGAAAAGCCACCAGTTTGATGACAATGACACTTGTAAATACGCGGCGTGTGGGAAGGAAAAATGAAAAAAAAGGACAGTCAATGCATAAATAGCCCCCCCCCCCCATGTATTCCAAAATAAAGGAGTCGGCTGCATATCCCAATGCACTTTATAGAGGGGATCTCACTCTACTTGACCACTGTGGAAGTAGTTTTTCCCTTGCGTGGAGATTGTAGCGGGGTAGAACATTGCATCGCTATGTCTGGCCGAGCATGACCTAGAACTTTGCATTATATTTAGGGCGCGACTACGAGAGACTAGAGGGAACAGAGAACTACCTTGTTTCATTCGGTGCAGATTAGAGAGTGGATAGGAACATTGAATAACACTGGTAAGAATTTAGGAAAAAAAAATAAAAATACCTGAAAAGACGGGTTGGTAAGTACGTGTTCGAATTAAATTGTTAAGGATGTGGTCGGGAGGGGGGAGGGGGGCGAAAGGTAGGGGAGAGGTAGGAGGGGTACATTAGCGGCAATCGGGGGAAAGGAATAGGTGAGGGCGAGAGCGAGGAGAAAGGATGGGGCGGAGGGAGCGGGAGAGGATGGGGGGGGGACGGGCTGACGGGTGTGGGAAGGGGGGGAGAGGAGGAGGAAGAAAAGGCGGGGGGGGAGTATAGGGGTGCGGGGGGGGAAGGGGTGAGAGGGAAAGGGCGGCGCGAGGGGGGGAGAAAGGGAGTGGTGGTGGAGAAGGGGGGAGGGGGGGGAAGGGGGAGAAGAGGATAGGGGGGGGAACGTTTTTACCCCTTATTATATTGGCATAGCTACATTTCTTCCCGATTGGATTTATATCATATCCTTTTGATTGTATCACTATATTCTTTTCATTTCCCGTTCCCTCCTTTTAGTTGTCTTTTTTTTACTCTCGCATGTGATGGTAAACCTCCACCTGACCAACAACATTTGGATAGGTGGATATAACCGAAAGCTACCCTTTAACTAACTCACCATAGCTATAAAAGAATCAAGTATACTCCAGGAGATGGTATCTTGCGAGAAATTGCCTCTTTAGACCTGTTCAAGTCCTATCAGAAGATCCAATTACAAACTCATCACCTACCTAACCCTTCCCCTATAATGCGAATAGTGGTAACGCAATAGCAATCAGTGCTCCGAATGAAATCTTCTCTACAGGAATAGGTGTTGTAATTCCATCCAGGGATACTGTGTCTATGTTCCTTTAATTACAATGGCTCTGCGATGGATTCTGCAACCAAAGAGGTAACTGGTAGATAACATGATTGACAACATAAACACATTTGGCCGAGACTCCCGCCTTCTTTGAAGATTGAGAGCCTAGAAATAAAATCAGTTTATGCTAAACTTGGAGCCGTTTCCACCTCGCGCCCAGTAGGCCCCCGAGAGAAGTATATGTAAGGTAGAAAATACCTTCACTAAATTGTATCCTGCTTCTCTTTCAACTCGTAACCCCAAGTAAGATACGACTAGACAGGCCTCCCAATGAAGGCGAACAGAGCAGACGCTCCAGAATCCAGCACATTTAAAATGAATTAAGGCTTGTTACTAGCGAAAAGCTGTTTAGCTGGATCTTTTTTTTTTCTTTCTTCTTTAATTTTTTTGTACGGTTTTGATTAAATAAACCCAAATAAATTTGTGAGTTGAAGTCGCGGGAACGTTTCCACTTCAGCACCCCCACCACCCCCCACCCCCACACCCACCCCCCCCCCCAACCCCACCCCCCCCACCCACCCCCCCCACCCCCCCCCCCCCCCCCCCCCCACCCCCCCCCATTGAGGAGAGCGCACGCGTGAGGACATGATACTTCCTCGAGGAGGTACACGTCTGGAAAGTCTACTGCTGTGATTTTAATTAACTTTCTGCGCAAAACCTGGCATCAAATAGAAAACTTTGTAATACATCAATTAACCTGAAATAGAAACATGACTGACTTGTACTTCCCGCCCAGCACTAGAGTGAAAGGCAGTAAAACTTGCACGCCTTAATACTATAACCTCATTAGATGTGAGAATATTGCTACAATGTCGTCTTCACATATGTTTTTAAAAACTATTTCAGCACTAAAATATAGAGTAATAGGTTTCTCATTATAAGAACTATAGGATAGTGGAGCCTATTAACATAGTAAGGAGTCACCAGGTCTCATTAAAAGACAGAGTCACTGTCATATGAAGTGGGCATCCTTTACTTCCCACCAGGAGGTTATTTTTATGTAAGGCACCCACCCTTCTATTTAACCAGACTTCGATATCTCTGATCTAGTCTGCTCTCGTATAATAATTGAAACTCAATACACCTCCACATGCTCATGATAATACAACTAGTACCATATATACTAGTATTAACACAAAAAACTGCGAAAAACCGTATTGCACTCGAGTATAAGTGAGTGCAAATGCAGCAGTACAATTTGAAATTAATGCTCGCTTACCCCTCATTAATAAATGTCCCAGTAGACTTCCCACTCATAATACAAATATCCCCCCCCCTTGCCAAATAAGCTTCCCTCATTTTATAAATGTACAGAGTAGCATTCCTACTCACCCCCCTCCCCCCCCCTCTGTCCCCCCCCCTTTAAAAAATGTCTAAATAGTTTCCCCTCATTAAATAAAATAGTATCAGCCTCCCTCATATAAAATGACCAGAAGCCACCCCTCATTATAAACTGCCTCCAGACATCATTAACTCATTAATAAAAGGACCAGTCATCCTCCCTCATTGATAAATATCCAGCAAAGCCCCGTAATAATGAAATGTACAGCAGAGCCATCACTTAAAATTGTACGTACCTCTGGCTTACATTTGCTCCAACTAGATTCCCAGGAGTGCAGGAGAGCACGTCTATGCGCTCTAGCCCTCATACACACTAGTGACTTCACGCGGACAGCCGAGAAGAAGCGAGAGTGTATGCGGCGCAGAAGAGGAGCTGCAGGGTGCATAGCGCCGGAGGACAGTACTACGTAATATGTTTTTAATACGCAGTAAAAGGTGGAGGGTTCAGACACCAAAAATTGTGATGAAAAACTTGGTTAACTCAAGTATATTATTAATATTTATATATAAGAAGAAATCATCTCTATGTGTCCCAGTAACTTCACCAGGCCCCCACTACTCATCACTGTCCTGTGACTAGCTTAAAGACAACTGAGCTGCAACAGGAGCCTCCCCCTCTAGCTTTTTTAAAATGGGACACAAGATGCTCACGCCTTCTTAAAACAGTTTACAAGTCGAGGGTTATCCCCTAGACACTTGAATAAGAATAATGATTTGCCCAGTTGGAGTGACTGCTGAAACTCCACCCAATACAGCGGAGAACAGGGGGGTCACATCTCACAGATGAGGCATAATACTAGCGCCCCCATTACTGACTAGGGAGTGTTGAATGCAGATCACAGAAATGCCTCAGCTAACTCTGGCACCCCGTTACTGACTATGAGAATGCTGAGATAGCTTAGTGGATGCTGTTCTCGGCTCCATTGACATAAGCCCCACTTCATCAATGAGTGATGAAAAGGCAACCCCCGACTTGTGATGAAGAGGGAGTCTAGAGTGTTAATCCTCACTGATCAGATGTGTTATATATTGGGCAGCACGGTGGCACTAGTGGTTTAGCATTACAGCCTGAAGCTGCTGGGGACACTATTCAGTCCCGGTATGATGCCCATCTTCTCCAGATACTCCACTGATTGATTATTAATATCCTTGATTTATTGATCCAAATATTCGGGTTTTAATCCAGATGCGATGCATATCCATGACACAAATGGTGACCCCGATTACAAGGTGATATATATAAAGAGACGTAAACTTCGACTATATGCTTTCGATGAGAGTATTTTTTTTGGATTATCTTGCGCGATTCTAGTGCTAATAATTAGCAGGTCTCATTTTCCTCCCTAGGAACAACTCCACTGCAGATGTAATATATAGAACTCCAAAAATATAAGGACGTGCAAACTTACAATGGCAAAGACTTGCGAGACTCCAGCCCGAATAATCAATTCTGCCCCAAGATTCTGTCATCCTGTAAGATGAATTCTTTTAAGAATAGTGGCTATACGCGGCCTAAGACAGATCGCCGGACGCAAGTTAGGCCTAAATCATACGTTGTAATTATTGCTCCTAGATTAATGAGATTGTCTGTAAGTTTCAGAATAAATCATAATTTAAATCAAATTTATTCAGCGTCAGCAATTTTTCTCTTTTTCTCGAAGTTCCTTTACTGTCTTATATTAAAAATGATGAATCTTTATCGTATAGCGATAGTTCAAACTAGCGAATTAACCACATATAAATTCTGCCGACAGTTAAAATAGTCTCTATGAGCACCTTTGTAGGCCTTCTAGCGGCGGCACATTCTGCGGGCCTTAGTGCATAATACCAAAAAGACTGGTCACTCGAGCATCGGGAAAAGTTTGTCTCGAATAACGAGTACCCGAGCATTTTAGTGCTCGCTCATCTCTACTAATGATCAGTTTTTAGGCTTTATAAAAAAAATTAAATATGAACTGATTTCAATCTCTGATAATGCTCCTCTAACAATAGAAATAAGCATGGACAATGAGTTGTCCGAGTCAATAAAATTTTTCAGGTTAAACCCACACTGGTTAAAGATTCTTGACAAAGACGATATTAGCTCCCAATTGATAAAGGAGTACTGGGCAGTGGTTTAGGGCTCAGTTGATCCTTTGGTCTTGTGTGATTCACTAAAGGCTTATGTAAGGGGGATTTATCGCAGGGATATTGCTAGGAAAAAACAACTATTTAGAGATAAAGAATGCAGGTTAGAAAAAAAGGTTGGGATAAAACAGCAGGAGGTGTTGAGATGGTTATGTGCAAAGAAAGATTTATATACTGCTCAAGAGGCTTTGAAAACCTATGTGCAAAGAAAGATTTATATACTGCTCAAGAGGCTTTGAAAACCTATTTGTATGAAAAAGCGCAGCATAAAATTTTCTTCGCAGGACAAAAGAACTATATTGAAAGAGGAAGGGAAATTATTGGCCAGGATTGTGGAGGGGGATAATTAGAGGAAGGGAGTACACTAGAGATGAGCGAGCACTAAAATGCTCGGGTACTCGTTATTCGAGACGAACTTTTCCCGATGCTCGAGTGCTCGTCTCGAATAACGAGCCCCATTGAAGTCAATGGGAGACTCGAGCATTTTTCAAGGGGACCAAGGCTCTGCACAGGGAAGCTTGGCCAAACACCTGGGAACCTCAGAAAAGGATGGAAACACTCTGTCATGGCCATGCTGTTGCCGAGTACACATCATAAGACAAAATGATGGGAGTATAACTCAGAACATGGTGGAAATTATGGAAGGTTTTAAGGAATTTTATGAGAAGATATGAGAGTAATAATTTGGAGGGGGGATTAGAAGATGGGATTGGATGGGATTATATTCCCCCAGTTATCAGAGACTCAAATTTAGACACTTGAACTGGACATTTCTATTCAAGAAATAAATGATTCTTTGGAATCCTTCTCAGGGATTCAGCACCAGGTCTAGATGGACTCCCTTTCTCTTTTTATAAAAGGCATAGTGAGGTGTTGCTCCCCTTCCGGGAGATGTGATAATGGAGTCATCTTCCTGATAGAGTAGATCATATCCTGTAAGGTACTAGATGACATTGACTGATACTAGTGTGTGTGAAAGCGTCAGCCTCTGTAGTGTCAGCCATCAGTAATGTTGTCAGCTTTTTCTGATCAGAGAGTGGGCGCATTTTAAAGATTTGTCTGTGAATTCAGTTCAGTTAATTCAGCTTCCAGCATGGGAGAGGGAGGTGGTGAGGGCATGTATAATTAGCTCTGTGCTGCTAATTATAGATTTTTTTCTAGGTTATCCCATGACAAGATTAGCGACGAACAGCGCCGGGATCAAGGTGAAGAGGAGCGGGAGTGAGTATTTAGGTGATTGGTGTCCTTTAAGTAAAGGCAAAAGGTATAGGTATAATGGCCCGGCCTTTATGAAGTACTGGGCCCCTTCTACACTTGCGAGTGTGATGCGATGAACTCGCATCACACTCGCAAAGCGTGCTGTCTGGATCACACTTGAGCATTAATGATCAGGGGCATAACTTAAGGGGGTGCAGAGGGTGTGATTGCACCTGGGCCCAAGAAGCTTAGGGGCCCACAAGGTGTCACTTTCCCATATGAGAAGACTAGTATTATAAGCCATACATTATAGTCGGGGGCCTGGCACAGACTTTGCACTGGGGTCCTGCAGATTCAAGTTATGCTACTGTTAATGATGATTCATCAAACCAGATAACAGTCATCTACAGTCAGGGGCGCACCTGCGATGAGGCGAGTTGAGCATCTCGCTTCAGGCGGCGCGCCTCCTGCTCAACGAGGGGGCGGCACCGGCCGGCACTAAGCTCCCACACACCGGACGGGACCGCGTTGCCGCCCTCTGTCCGGCACCTTGTTCCCCGACGCTGCCGGCACCTTGCGCCCGCCCCCTGACGCCGCCGGCACCGGGCTTCTGCCCCCTGCCGGCCTACATCAAACCCCTGCCGGGCCGGCCTGCGCCACTTTCCAGTGAGGTACCATGCTCCCGGCCGCTGGCCGACAATGTGCTGCCGCCCCCCGCATACTTTCGCTGTCGCCCATACCTCCGCTCATGTCTCCCCGCGGACTCTTGCTTCTCCGCTCCCGGCTTCCCCCGCCCCTGCTCAAGCTCCAGGCTCCCTTCCGCTCAATCCGCCCCCTCCTGCTCTCGGCTCTGCGCTCCTGGCTCCCCATCCACTCCCGTCTGAACCCCGCTCCGCTAACGTACCCCCCCTCCAGGCTCTAGGCTCCCTGCTCCCCCTGCCCCCGCTCAAGGTCCCGGCTCTTGACCGACCCGCTCCCGGATCCCTCACCGCGCCAACGCTGCTGCAGGTTAAGGCACCGAACTTTCCAAGAACACAACAGAGAGGTAAGGTTACTTGGTGTCATGAGGTGGGAATATTTTCTGGCCATCGTTGGGCCCTTTGTACCAATTGGGCATCGTTGCAAACGCAACAGCCTACCCTGAGTATTGTTGCAGGGCCGGCTCCAGGTTCAGCGGGCCCCTGGGCGTCCGTGCCTCACTGGGCCACTTAGCTCAGGTGGTGGCATTTAAAAAGGCAGACCTTAAGAAACAAACCATATAATATAGAGCCCCCAGGCTCCATTAATATGCAGCCACCCAGGTCCTTAATATGCAGCCCCCAGCTAGAATACAGTAATTAATATATCAACCACACCAGCCAGAATACAGTAATTATATTACACCCCCCCAGGCCATAATATACAGCCCCCAGGCTCCATTATTAATACACCCCCCCGCCAGGCGCCATTAATCATTACCCCCGGCTCCATTATTTAAATGATCCCCCCGGACTCCATTAATTAATTACCACCCCCCCTGGCTCATAATTAAAAATCCCGCCCCAGGCTTATTCATTAATATACCCCTCCCCCAATCTCATTAATTAAATACCCCCCCCAGGGCTCTATTAAGTAAATATATCCCCCCAGGCTCCATTAATTAATTTACCCCCCCCCCCAGGCTCTATTAATTAATATACCCCCCAGGCTCTATTAAGTAATTTACACCCCCACCCCAGGGCTCATTCAATTAATATAGCCCCCAGGTCTCTTAATTTAATTACACCCCCTTCCCCCCAGGCTCCCTTAATTAATTAAAAAAACGTTACAAAAAATAATAAACGCTACCTACCTCAGGGCGGATGCTCTTCTTAATTTTACATATTCCCGAGTGGAGAATGGTCTACTGCAGCAGGCCGGGAGCTGGCGGCGTGAAGTCATAACGCGGGCTGCGTCCTGGCACAGTATTAGACGCAGCAGAAATACCGGCCGCCGCCGATGCACTATGATCTGTGATGCAGCTTGCGGGCCAGACCCCCTTCACCATGCGGCACTGTGGTGCGATTGCGATATAATCGACATGTAATTGAGTTTTTTATGTTGCCGGTGTGCCGTGGGCCCCGGCACTTGCCGGGTAAAGCAGGGCTCATTTAGCGCCGGCCATGAGTGTGCTGACCATTCATCCTTTATGAACCACATGTACCCAACACTGATGGCTACTTTCAGCAGGATAATGCGCCATGTCCTAGCTGCACTCATCTCAGATGGTTTCTGAATGACAAATGATTCAACTGTTACTCAAATGGCTCCACCAGTCACCAGGATCTCAATACATAGAGAATCTGTGGGATGTGGTGAACGGAGATTGAAAACATGGAGTGTGCAGCATGAACCACCACCACCGCTGAACCGTTGATACAAAGCAGGATGGATCAATGATTCAGTTGGTGACGCCAAATTCTTGACCCTCCATCCGAATGTCGGCAGGACAGAAATTATCGAGACTCATCAAACGAAGTGCTAACGTTGATTTCCAACTCTTCTAACTTGTCCAACTTTACGCATTGAGCTGTGGCATTTCTCTACCTCTCCTTTACCAAGTTTCCTGTTCTTAACTGAAGGAGTGGGCACCCGGGGTCTGTGGGCTGTGCCATCTGCCTCAAAGTTCAACGCCACTGTGCGTTCAGAGATGCTTCCTTACTGCCTACTTGGTTGTAACGGGTGCGATGTGAGCTAGATCACTGTTGTGTCCTTTCTATTCACTCATACCAGGTCCGTGAAGCCCATATCTCCTCTGACGCTGCCTGGCATCAACAGGCATCTTCCGACCAACAGAACTGCCGCTCCCTGATGCTTTTTTTTTCGGCCATTTATCTGTAAACCCTCAGAGATGGTGTGCGTGAAAATCCCAGTAGATCAGCAGTTTCTCGTTCTAATACTCCAGACCCAGCCTTCTGGCACCAACAACCAGCCACGTTCATGGTTAAAGATAAGATAATTCTCAGCAAAGAAAAGTAAACTACCATGAGGCGAGTTGAGCATCTCGCTTCAGGCGGTGCGCCTCCTGCTCAACGAGGGGGCGGCACTGGCCGGCACTAAGCTCCCACACACCGGACGGCACCGCGTTGCCGCCCTCCGTCCGGCACCTTGCTCCCCGATGCTGCCGGCACCTTGCGCCCACCCCCTGACGCCGCCGGCACCGAGCTTCTGCCCCCTGCCGGCCTACATGAAACCCCTGCGGGGCGGCCAGCGCCACTTTCCAGTGAGGTACCATGCTCCAGGCCGCCGGCCGACAATGTGCTGCCGCCCCCCGCATACTTTCGCTGTCGCCCATACCCCCGCTCATGTCTCCCCGCGGACTCTTGCCTCTCCGCTCCCGGCTTCCCCCGCCCCTGCTCAAGCTCCAGGCTCCCTTCGGCTCAATCCGCCCCCTGCTGCTCTCGGCTTTGCGCTCCTGGCTCCCCCTCCACTCCCGTCTGAACCCCGCTCCGCTAACGTATGTGTGTTTGTATATGTGTGTGTGTGTGTGTGTGTATATATGTATATGTGTGTGTGTGTATATATGTATATATGTGTGTGTGTGTATATATGTATATGTGTGTGTGTATGTGTGTAATGTGTGTTTGTATATGTGTGTGTGTATGGTCAAGACAATCTCCTGCAGTTCAAACCGAGCATCAGTATGGAGAAGAAAGGGGATTTGAGTGCCTTTGAACGTGGCATGGTTGTTGGTGCCAGAAGGGCTGGTCTGAGTATTTCAGAAACTGGTGATCTACTTGGATTTTCATGTACAACCATCTCTAGGGTTTACAGAGATTGGTCCGAAAAAGAAAAAACATCCAGTGAGCGGCAGTTCTGTGGGCGGAAATGCCTTGTTGATGCCAGAGGTCAGAGGAGAATCGGCAGACTGGTTCGAGCTGATAGAAAGGCAACAGTGACTCAAATCGCCACCCGTTACAACCAAGGTAGGCAGAAGAGCATCTCTGAACGCACAGTGTGTCGAACTTTGAGGCAGATGGGCTACAGCAGCAGAAGACCACACCGGCTGACACTCCCTGATATCTTACATATATGGGCGCGGGGGGGGGGGGGGGTCTCTTTGCGCCCCACCGGCAGCAGCAGACAGGCTTGGTACACCCCTGGTCACTCCGCAGGTGCGACTTACGCTGTAGCCATTTGATACCATACATGGCGGCACGCTGTGATGCATTTTATACCACATGTGCGCGGTACACTGTATGCTTTTATACTAAATGGCGGCCAAGCTGATGCATTATATACTACATGGTGCTATGCTTATGCATTTTTACTACATGGTGGGCACGCTGATGCATTTATACTACATGGTGTATGCTGTATGTATTTTAACTAACTGGTGGTACTCGTTCATGCATTTTAACTATATGGGTGGCACACGTATGCATTTTATACTACATGGTGGTACACTGTATGCTTTTATTTACATCGCGATATGCTGTATGCATGTTTATATTACATGGCGATACGCTGTATGCATTTTATACTACATGGCGGCACGCTGTATGCATTTTATACGGACATGGTGGCACGCTGTATGCATTTTATAACTTCAATGGCGGTACAATGTATATTTTGCATTGCTTTATTTTTACACCAAACCATATGATGGATTGGCCGAAACTCCCTGATATTTTACATATATGGGCGGGGGGGGGGGGTCTCTCTATGGCTCACCTCAGGCAGCAGCAGACAGGCTTGGTACACCCCTGGTCACTCCGCAGGTGCGACTTTGCCAGCGGTGGTGGCCAAGGCGTGTTACTAAGTCGTGAGGCAGAATCGTGGTTGGGGACAGGCAGGAGGTCGAGTCAGGCAGCACAGGATCAACGTCAGGAACAAAGCAGGAGGTCAGGACATGCAGCACAGATTCAATGTCAGGAACGAAACAGGGGTCACTGCAGAAAAATCAGAAATACAGCAAATTGCATGAAATAGCTTTCTCAGAGCCACTAGGCACAAAGATCTGGCATCCAAAGATGATGGGAGAAGCGGGTGGAGCGCTGGCCCTTTAAATCTTTGAGTGTTGGAGGCGGGGACGCAGGCGCTGGGCTGCTGGAGTCGGAGCAGGAACACAGATAGGTAAGGCAGCAAGAAGGGGAGCTGGGGACTGGAGAGGCATGGGTGTGCCCGCAACCTAGGACGTGGGTCGGGGAGCACCCGTGACAAGTACTTATCAATATAATTATTAATTTCAGTCTGAAAATTAACCTAAAATTAGGCTCTTGCCAGACTTTCTGGTATCACCTTCTTAAAGACTATTGTACCAACTACAGGTTGGTCAAAGCGGGGAGATTCAACTTCACCAAGAAACACATTGCTTGACAAAGGTTCCTGAATAGGAACCAAAACGTTGCCTTTGGGCAAATAAAGTACCCACATATTTTTCTATTGAATTATTGGTGTGTGTTGTTTTATTTTAACTACCAATCTGACTATTTATCGCATATAATCATCTATCTATCAAATTCTTCTAAAATCCCACAACAGAGAGCAGATCCACATATTACTGTTTAGAAACTCCACAGAGCTATTATTGTGCAGGGCTACAGGGAACACTGAATGTGACAGTTCATAAAATAGTTTTATTTTGGGGCCATACTTTTAGTTTTGCCCAGGGTCTCACCTTGTCTAAATGCAGCTCTGCACATAGCTACATGGAACAATGAATGCAAGTGTGTATCAGAATATTTTTCAGCAACATGTGGCTCCTTCCTTGTGTTCTTCACTCAGCAAGCAATTTTCATGCAGGATAATGCCCTTGATGACATAGCAAAATGGGTAAAGCAGTTTCTTAAAACAGAAAACATTGAAACAATGAAATTGTGAGCCCTGAATACTGATCTAAACATAGAACACCAAATCCTTGGTGACAAAGTTATGGCCAAGAGACTCACAGCAGCCACAGAACTGTGGAAGAGACTGGAAGAAGAGTGGACCAAAATCCCAGCACAGCAGTGTGAGAGACTAGTGATGTCCTGTGGCTGCAGATGTGCTAAAGTCATTCATAGCAAAGGCCTGTACACTGCCCACTGATTGGTGACTGAATGCTATTCTGTAATTATGATCATCACATTTTTCAAAATAAAGGTTTCATGTTAATATACTTTGGTAATTTTGTAAAACACTGTTCTAGTGGCATGGGGTACCCATTGCAAAGAATCCATCAAATGTTGATCAATGGAAACTGCATTATTTCTGAAAAAACAAAGTGACCATATATTTTTCTCTAATTTTGATCTCCAGTGTATATACACTTAATGTTACTGAAAAGTATAAGCAAAGAGGAAAACCAGAGGTGAACAGATGTCCTCCCAAGTAGGGTTTTGACAGATAGCATTCCTCTCAAAGAAACAAAGTTACTGTTATTAATTTAAAAAATATACTGTAGTTAGTTACTTTAAATCATTTTTAAAATCACAGAAGTCCTAAAAGTATGTGTAACATAAAATTCTGATGAAAACAAAAGGTCATTTCATGATGACCCATTCTTCGTGAAAAGGCAACAGCAGTCAAGTCCTATCCATTCTCATCAGACAGCTGGTATTGTTAATTAAATTTCTTCTTAAATGTCTTCTCTGCTGAAAGGATCATAGGTTAATTGTAAAATGTCATAATGTGAATGATTCTTCTCCAGTGTTTTGTTCCCTTTTAAATAAATTTCTAAATGCTGTGTGGAATAATATCCACCTACCACTATGTGATATGATATAATTGTCAGGGAATTGTTTTATAACAGTGTATTAATTTTCGTTCTGGGATATCACTGCATAATTATCATATGCGTCATGTTCTTTTTATTGACTCCTTCATTGACAGAGGCCAGGTTGTAGCAGAAAACAGTGCAACCACAAAGACACACAATGCCTACATTAGATCCAAATAATCCACTGTACCCTAGATCAGTGATGGCGAACCTTTTAGTGGCCGAGTGCCCAAACTGAACCCCAAACCCCCCTTATTAATCGCGAGGTGCGATTTAAAGAAGTAACGTATTGCTCCCTGTTCAACAACTTCATATTTGCCTCCTGAGGACATTAACACAGTAGAAAGATGGAAAATTTTCATAATTTTAGCTTTGTTCCAGTGTTCCTCCTTAAACAGAGGATCGTGGGGCCAGAAGGAGGTCCTCCAAAGATAATTCGGCCCTGTCTACTCATTCTCCCTCTTCCTACAGTCCCAAATAGTGAAGTAAGTATCAAACTATGACTGAAAGCAGCATATTTAAAGTTGCTTGGAACTGGAGGAAGATTCTTTGAGTCCTGTCTGGTGTGCTGGGGCCCAGGTGCCCACAGAAAGGGCTCAGAGTGCCGCCTCTGGCACCCGTGCCATAGGTTCGCCACCACTGCCCTAGATCATCTTCTGAGGTGTCAAAAACAATATTCATAAATGAAATTGGTGGGGTTCAAAGAGTCAAATTTATTCCCAAAATGCATAGGTTTTCCCAAGTGACACCCTTGACTAATTTTTTTTTATATACGTAATGTCAGCAATAATTGTAGATACATTTTGCCAATATATGTCAGTTTTCTATTCATGCATGTGCTTTATTTATATTTATCTTAAAATTAGACTACCTGCACTTTGCTCCAGGTCTCAAATAGAGGAAACGGGGTTGCTTGGAGGCCAAGTGTCACTGAGGTCCCTACCCTAGCTCCCTCCTATATCCTTACCCCCTATTGCCTCCATCCCCACCCCCATCCTGTTCTTCTTACATAATTTTGATGAATCATTTCTAATTGATAAATGTTTAATACTGGACCTTAGCTCGGCTGAGCTAGGCCTTACATATACATTTTGGTTTGTTTTTGGCTTTTCATTGCTCCTAAAGAGTGTGGTTTGTAAAGTTTTTGTGTTTGATTTAAAAATTTAATAAAAATTTAATACGAAAAAAAAGTGTCACTGAGGTCTGCTCATGTGTCGATGACAGTAGAAAAGACTACCTGAGCAGCAAACTCGGGATGGAATAGGTACTTCTTAATAATTTGAGTCCTGGGCAGTTGGTTCAAAAACAGTGCTCTGTGTATGAACCCATTTAAAATCATTTGTCTGTGGGCTATTAGTTTCTAGATTCTATGTTGATTCTGCACATAGTCTTAAAAAATATCTTAAGCTACAAAGAGTCAGACTTTCTTCAATAATTCAATAGGGTTCCTTACATGTACCGCTACATAGAGAGTTTCTGGCCTCAGGCAGCAATATGCAGGATTTCAGAGAGGATCTCCTAAAAGTGTCTAGCTGTCTCTTTTCACATTGTTGTCCCTGTTGCTGTCTCCCTCAGTCTAATATCCTATTCTGTGATCTCACCACTGTATCACAAAGGTTTGAATGGAAAGTGTCGACCGCTGAAAAAACAGTCCTGTTTGTGCAGTGAGCAGGAGCTTACTGCACGAGTGCTGAGGGAGCAGGGGGATGGTTGACAGTGTAACAGACTGTAAATCCAGAACATAGTAGGGTTGGGGAAGCCAAGAGTTGATTTTTGAAGGAAGGAGGCCAAGGAGGCAGAGTCATGGTGCCTGGATCTATGAGAAAATGTCCCTGGTTTATTCATGCTTGATTTTGATGCTAGATTTCCTTAAAACATTGGAAACAGTCACAAAAAGTCTGGTTCAAATCTACAGAAGTAATAAACCTGTTATGTGTTGAATAAGATTGTATACAATTCAGGTGTTCTAGATGTGGCTCCATCCACTGAATAAACCTTTTTTTAATTATAAAATCCAAGCAGCACTAGAGAAATGGTCCAGGTTTTAAGATCTTTCCCACCCCATTATACATGGTTCTACTGTACATGTAAAATGTATCCACAGTTGAAGCAAATGTTAGTTTGACATTTAAATTGATATATACCATTCAATAGTGCATGTTTATAATTTCATACATACAAATATTTGGTGGGTTGGGGATTACAATTTGGCAGCCCTCCTCACTACTTTATTAACCTGGATCAAACTCAAGAATTATGGACAGGTAGCCATGTACTGGGTAGCTGGAAAAAAATCCAAATATTGGGAAATTAACAAAAAAACACATTACTGCCATGTTTTGTGGGTTTTGTTTTCACATCCCGTGTGGTCTCTGCACCTCTGTCAGTTGTATGAGGGAAGCTATTGGAGGTTTAAAATTACATGGCCATATTGTCCACTGTACTGTACCATATGATACGTTGCCATACTGTTACAGCCTTATATACAGAACAGAAAAGACCATAGGGTCATGTGCATGAGGCCTTACTTAAAAAAAACTTGGTGGTATGTTTTGCCAGATCTTTGGTGAAAATTTGGAAAAATTCTTAATTTTCGAAATTCAAAATGTTCTATAGCAAAAAGTCATTATAGCATAATAGTCATAATAGCAAAAAAATGTTCACTAGGACTTACTACTCTGTAATATCTCTGCAACCTCTGTCAGTTGTATGAGGGGAAGCTATTGGAGGTTTAAAATTACATGGCCATATTGTCCACTGTACTGTACCATATGATACGTGCCATACTGTTACAGCCTTATATACAGAACAGAAAAGACCATAGGGTCATGTGCATGAGGCCTTACTTAAAAACACTTGGTGTATGTTTTTTGCCAGATCTTTGGTGAAAATTTGGAAAAATCTTAATTTTTTCGAAATTCAAAATTTTTCTATATCGCACCTTGAAGCATCTGTGCCCTAATGAAAAATATTTAAAGAGAACCTGTCAGGCAAAATAACCCCCCTAAACTAAATATATTTTCATAAACTGCCATTAGAGAGCATTGCCTCTATCCCTTCATTGTCCCTCTACATGCCTGTAAACCTAAGCAATGAGGTCCTAAAGCTGTATATAAATGACCTGTGAAATGTCCAATGAGTCATTAGCATATTCAAGCTGTCAAGCTTATTCATGAGTGGGCGGCACAGCCACACCCCCAGTGCATGACTGACAGCCTCTATAATGATGTGAGGCTGTACAATGATGAGCTTCCTGGTGCTGGCGGCCACGCCCCCTGCAGACTGTGTGTGTGTAGGAGAGATACAACAGCTCCAGGATGCAGCCATGTTATAGCAGAACATGTCAGGTACTTGTGTAGCTGATGTTTGTGTCTCTGTGTATTAGGAGGATGCAGCCTGTCAGCAGATGCAGCATACACACTAGCAATGCTTTACTATACATTACACAAAGACATGAGCAGGGGGAGGAGAGGGGAGGGGTAACAGGGGTGACATCACTGCCTCTGACCATGTGACCAGCCTCATTTACATAATAAAGAAAAGATGATTTTGCAATGATTAGTGTATGAATTGATTAGATAAAGGCTGGGATGGGATCCCTGTGAGCTGCTCCAACAGGTAGTAGTGACAGGACAAGTGACACAGACCTGATGACAGGTGTCCTTTAATAGCACTACCACCTACTATGTGGCATTTATCATATGGTCTCTTTGTATAAGAAGAGCAGTCTCTGCACCTCTGTCAGTTGTATGAGGGAGGCTATTGGAGGTTTAAAATTACATGGCCATATTGTCCACTGTACTGTACCATATGATACATTGCCATACTGTTACAGCCCTATATACAGAACAGAAAAGACTACAAGTCATGTGCATGAGGCCTTATTTTAAAAAAAACTTGGTGGTATGTTTTGCCAGATCTTTGGTGAAAATTTGGAAAAATTCTTAATTTTCAAAATTCAAAATGTTCTATAGCAAAAAGTAATTATAGCATAATAGTCATAATAGCAAAAAAAACTTGATAGCTAACATTTACAGATTGTCTGCTTCATGTTGAGATGGTTTTTTATGCATTTATTTCATTAAAAAAAACAGTAAATCGTGCTTTTGAGGGACCTGCTCAGTTTTCAAGTCATTTGGAGAGGCTTAAATAATAGTAAAACCCCATAGATTACCCCATTATAGAAACTACACCCCTCAACGTTTGCACTTTACACCTTATATGTTTGTTTACAGCCCATCAGTTGTTTAGTCTCTTCTAACAACCACCATCTTACATTGTATGTTTACTGGCTAGTTGGGTTAGGGAGCCCAGGACACGTTGGTCCTGGGAGGTTCAGTGCACCTTTACTGGTGCAGGTTTTAGTGTTTTTATTTACACTTTGTGGTCTTGTTGTCATTTATATATGTGTATGTATTAATAAAATTTGTGAATTTATCCTAGTCCACTATACACAATACATTGTTCCCCCATGAATTCTTTTATATATGACCCCTTTCATTAATTAATTTACCCGATTTATTTCCCTTTCTAATATACGGAGCACCCCATAAATTTTATATCATGGCCCTCATCAATTAATTATTTATATACTGCCCCCCCCCCCCAATTAATTATTTAACCCCTTCAGGACTCAGGTTTATTTTCTGCATTCCAAATTGTACATCTTAGTGATGGTATTTATTCTTCCATGCCTTGTACATATTGGGAAATTAACAAAAAAACACATTACTGCCATTTTTTGTGGGGGTTTTTTTCACATCCCGTGTGGTCCAAATGACACATCCCATTTATTCTTTGAGTCAGTATGATAATGGATATACCAAATTTATATAGGTTTCATTACGTTTTAATATAAAATATTTTGTACAAAAAGAAAAAGTTTTTGTTTTGCCATATTCTGACTTCAATAACTTTTTCATACTTTGCTGTATAAAGCAGTGTAAGGTGTCAGTTTTTGTGTGATGAGCTGATCCATTGCTACCTTTTGGGGATTCCATGGCCTTTTGGTCACTTTCTGTTCAAATGTTTATATGTAGCAAAATGATGAAAAATGTGTTAATTCCAGCATTGTCAATTTTGTCACAGCAGTGGTTACACAGGTAACACAGGTCGCTCTGCCCACGACAAGTATTCGGTAACACTTTTGTGTGCACACAATTGGTGTGCTAAGGTGTAAATACGCTAATTCCTCCTTCCTATTTCCTTTATTACGCTTTATTATGCTCAGACTGGTAAACATACCCCCTCCCCTAAGAGAAGATAATTACTTTTTACTGAAAAAAGTAGCAGTACTTCAGTAAAGGGGATTGTAGCGAAATAGACAGCTTGATGTGTTATAGTATCGTCTTAACAAAGTGGCACAAGTGTTTGCCCCAGTTTTTTATCTGACTTTGCACTGAAAAGAAAGTGCAAACTTCTTGTACATTTATAGAGTGTCTGTGCCAGTTTTATGTTGTGGCTCCTGTATGTCCAACAAGACAGAAAAAATATGCATAATATGCGCCATAATTCTGTCTACGCCCCAATTCTGCAGAAAAAAAAAATGGTGCACACTTCCACAGCAGTACAGGGGGTGCCAGGTTAATGAAGACTGTACGCCAGTTTTAACTGATCGTCTACACTCTGCACACTACACAGGCAAACTGCACATAGTACAGACTGCACTAGATTTGATAAATGTGGACCATGGAGTCTAATCCTATAATCTATGGTAATTAGTTCTCCACTGAATTCTAATACATTCACTACTTTTTTGCTAATTTTCTGGAAACTAAGCATATTAAAATATTTATAGGTTTTTTTCTCTGTCTCCTCCTAAGGCTGCATTTACACGATCATGAATACGGCCGAAGATAGAGCATGCTGTATCTTTTTGCTGTTACAGAACGGTGAGCACATGTTCTATGCGGCCATTGCTATCTATGGGGGGCGAACATCTTCCCGCTCACATCCGTGTGAAATGCAGCCTTAAGAGTCTGAGCCCAGAAGAAAATGGTGCAAATGTGATTTTCATCAATTTTATTGCAAGTCTCTTTACAGCTCTGAACACAGACAAATAAAAAAATTATGCATTTTTGAAAGTGGGGAGTGAAAATTGCAACGCAAAAATGAAAAGGGGCTGTGTCCTTAAGAGGTTAAAGGGGTTGGCCATTTTGTTTCATGTTTATTGCAATGTGTGTGTAAGTGGGGGAGCAGGATATTAGTGAATTTACCAATATACAACTATTAAAAGTTCTGCACTGCTTTCTTGATATGTAAAGTGAAGCCTCCTGTCTTTTACCTCATCTGCCAGACATTACTGTCCATAAAATGGCCGCAGATGGAGGATCATATGATCTCTATCCATCTATCCATGAATAATCATCCTCCCAGGACCTTAAACTTATGTTCATGAATGCTATCATAAAATGATAGCCAGGAATGTCTGGCTGATGAGGTAAAAGACAGGAAGCTTCACTTTACACATTAAAAAAAAGGGTGCAGAACTTCTAATAGATGTATATGGTAATTTCCTCCCTCTCCCCACACCTATACACACATTGGAAAAAGCTTGAGGTAATGTGGAAACCCCTTTAAGGCTGAGGGCAAACAAAACACTTTTTGTTGGTTTAGTAAAGTTGAACTGTTTGAAATTTGATTTGGTTCTGTTTTCTCTATAAGGGAAATGACTTGAGAATACAATGTTAAGGATCAGTTCAAACAATGGGTGCCACGCGCTCGCCATTCCTGTCTGTGGTGCCCGGAGAGTTCCAAGGTTTCAGATGAACAAGAATGTGGGGAAATGGATCCAGTTCTCCATATGGTTGCAACTAATCTTTTGATTCCTTTATTCCATAAAAACGATGATACACCAGAATACACAAGTGGTAGACAGCATCGATCAATGTTACAGATCAGTATAGACTAACCAAGAGACAGTATTTTTTCATAAGTGGAAGCACAGGCCGCTGACAGTTTTCATAGTCTTTAGATTGCTGCATGGATGAAAGAGAAAGTAATTATGCTTCTGTTGCTAAGCAACGAGAGAACATCATCACTTGCCTTCATATCCTGTGTGTCGAGCCTACTGTAATCACCATTCTGTCTTATGAACGAAACCTCGTCTACAGTTGTAGTTAACCTCAGCAGCTATCTCATATATAGAAGAATAGGATAAGATTACTTTAGTGGGTAATATATTTTATCATGGCTCGCTGCTCTCTGCCAAGCACAGAGATTTGTTCTCCATATCCTTGAAGGAACTGAGAGCACTACATGTCTGTAAAGGTTATTTGACATTTTTATGCAAAGCAGATGAAATCTATCAGACAAGGTCATCAGCATCTAATACATTATTAGGTTGACTAAGGGTCAAAAAGCCTAAATTCCATGTTATCCACATTTACGGATGAATTCTTTATCACAAACAAGAAAAGTGATGTCTTCACCTCCTGGTAGCATATGCCCATAACTGTGCAACTAAAATATTACTATACTACAGCCCCTAAATAAATATAACTGTACCCCTTATTATACATGGTACCCCCAATTAATTACACAATACATTGTTCCTCCATGAATTCTTTTATATATGACCCCATTTATTAATTAATTTACCCGATTTATTTCCCTTTCTAATATACGGGGCACCCCATGAATTTTATATCATGACCCCCATCAATTAATTATTTTTATACTGCCCCCCGCCCACCAATTAATTATTTAACCCCTTCAGGGCTCAGGTTTATTTTCAGCATTACAAATTGTACATCTTAGTGATGGTATTTATTCTTCCATGCCTTGTACTGAAAAGCGGGAAAAAACACATTTACACCATTTTCTTGTGGGCTCGGTTTTTTACGGCATTCACTATACTCTCAAAATAACACCTGTACTTTAGTCTTTGTTTGAGTACGATCACAGCGATACCTTACAAAATTTATACAGGTTTTATTGTGTTTAATACATTTTTAACCCCTTAATGGCCGTCATATCAGGTTTTTATGGTGGCCATTAAGGGTGCTTCTTCTGAGGTTCCACCTTTCTACATCGGCGTGTCAGAAGAAGATTATGGGATATTGAGTCTCAGAAAATGCCTGTGTCAGGTTATGTCATCACAGCCTAGACCCAGCACTAACACCCGGGAATGGAAAAACTCACACACTGCGGTGAAGCATGACCACGGCATGTATGTATGTTCCCCGTAGATTGGGCATGTTAATATTCCATGCCGTGTACTGGAAAGCGGGAAAGAAAATCCAGATGCATTGAAATTGGTGACAAAATTAATTTACGCCATTTTCTTGTGGCCTTGAATTTAACATATTTCAATGTGCGCACCAAATTACATATCTCCTTTATTCTTGGGGTTGATACGATCACAGGGATACCAAATTTATACAGGTTTTATAATGTTTTCATACATTTACAAAAACTAAAACCTGTACAAAAGAAAAAAGTCCTCATTTTGCCATCTTCTGGCACTAATAACTTCTTCATACTTCAGTGTACAGAGCTGTGTGTGTTGTTATTTTTTGCAAGATGAGATGACATTTTTAATGCTACCATTTTGAGGACTGTACAGCATTTTTATCACTTTTTAATACATTTTAGAATTTGCAAAATGACAAAAAATTGGCATTTTTGGCTTTGAGCACTATTTTCTGTTACGGGATTAAACATTGGGAATAATGGTTATTTTTGATAGATCAGATATTTAGGGATGTTCTGATACCTTACATGTTTATGATTTTTACTGTTTATTTATATTTATATGAGTCCTAGGTAAAGGGGGGTGATATAAATTTTTGAATTAACTTTTTTATTATTTTTTATACTATTTTCATACCCCCGTGTTGCCTGATTGATGCTACCATATACTGCCATATGACGGTATGGCAGTATATGGGGATTTTACTACTCATTTATTACAAAGTGCCACTGTCATAAATGTCCAGAAATCATGCAGACAGATGATGGAGACAGATTATTGCTCCCAGATGATGTCACAGGGAGCAACAATCTTAGCCACTATAGCCTTTTACTGCAGTCAGCAGCTTTGCCAGTAGCATTCAAAGAGTTAACATCCTCGACTGGTGCTAGCACCGATCACAGGTGTTAACGGTGGGTGTTTCCTGCAATATGCAGAAAACACCCCCCTTGTATGGAGAGGCATCAGCCAGTGAGCCCTCTCCATACAGCGGCAGCCGACATGTGACGTACTATTACATCACATGTCGGTAATGGGTTAATATACTGGGCCACCTAATGTATAATATATACTGCCATCTCAATTAATTATTTAATATACTACCTGCGCACCCCAACATGTATTAAATAAAATCCCGGACAAAAAATTATTTAATACCCCCCCCCGAATTAATTATTTGATATACTGGTGTGTCTCCCCTCAACAAATTATTTTAAATTCTGCACGTCCGCCTTGTAATTATTTTATATAATGGGGAACCACTTTTTTCTGCTGGTAGATTAAAAAAAACATGTACTCGCCACTGCTCCCTTGTCTGCTATCCTCTTACTGCTGCCGGACAGGAATGGGTGCGTGGCTGCGTGATGATGTTATTACGTGGCTGCCCATCCTGGTTTAGAGTTCAATGTGTGCCTGGGTTGTCTTCTGGCCACTTCGCACTCCAGCTTCATTAATAGTGCTTGAGCGGCTGTTTCCGGCCACATAGAGAACTGTACAATCACAAGCAGGAGCTTCCTGCCCTGTCTTGCGGCCATGTGTCGGGGGCCCATTGGAGGCCCAGCCTGACATTCATCATTGGCGTTGGTGGAGCATCAGGCCGTGGGCCCCCTCCAAATTAATCCGGATAGCAGGGCCCGGCGCTGGTGCTTCAAGTGTGACAATGATAATCTGCTGAGAGTTTAATGGGTTTCAACAAAAAAATGCAAGTCTGATAAAACCCATTGAGTGCAATCCTAGTTCTGCACATAAAAAACACACACTTAACATGCGTGTGAAAAACGCCAGTGTGAAAGAGGCCCGACGTGGCCACTCTGGCATGTTTATAAATGTTCCTTTGTTCGGTTACATTCACATCTTAATTTTTTTTATATGCTCAGCATATTCACCAGGAAAGCTGCCTATGTATGCTGTGTGTATCCATAGACTTAAAGGGGTTGGTCACTTTTAAAAAAATCTCCTTCATAAGACATGTCTCTGAATGTATATGCACCTGTGTCTTTGCCTCATTTGAATGCTTCAGCTCTTCCCTGTTCTTGAATCCTCATGGGATCACCTATTTTGTCACCGGTCATAACTCTGCTGCTGCAGCTCCTCATGTTCAGCAGATTTCTGACAAATCAACAAAGAATCACAGAGAGTCTGCACACAATACAAAAGTAAGTAACGGGAATGCTGAATCATGTGATGGAAATTTAGGGATTATCCATAAGGCACTAAAGGCACATGGGCTACTTATGTAGAAGAATGGCCAACCAATTTAAACTGGCATACAGAGACATCCCTTTTGGCTCCTTCTAAACAGTATATGGTACATACTGTGAGAAATACAGGATGGAAATCACAATAATCTGCATCCTTCCCTCCTGCAGAGTGTTGCATCCATTCCCATGCTATACTTAGCATATGCTCAGGCAGGTCCCCAGCTGTCCCCAGATGTCCATATAAGGACATTTACATCATTGGGGATACAACCTGATCGGCAGCAGCAGTCAATCACTAGTATATGTTGCATACTGTTGGAAACACAGGATGGAAGAACACAGGGGGAAGAGCCCATGGGGGACGGATGCAAAGTATTGAATCCATCCCTGCCTTCCACTTACTGTACACTCAGGTAGGTCCCCAGTGATGTAACTGTCCATATAAGGACACTTACATCACTGGGGATACACCCTGATCATTGGCAGCAGTCAATCGCTAGTTGCTTCTGATGTTCACTCATCCACTTGTTTTCAGGTTGAAGTGGAGGAGCAAGATGATGTACATTGTATATTGCTGTATGTGTTCATTGTAAGGACACAGTGAATCTAAATGTAGCCTTATGGTTGCACAAAGTATTAATTTCTTCAAATTTCCCAACTAAACCTTCCCAGTTTTATCACATTAGCCATATGTTTTTGTGTAAGTCTTCACCTGATTAATATACATTTCTTAAGAGGTGAAAGATTTCTGCACATTTTAAAGTTACATCCATCAACTCATCCCCCTACTGCAAAGCTCCAGTCTTTAATGTGTTTTGCTGTTTGGGAACAGGTTTAAAAGGTGCATTCATTCCTTTCATAGTATAAAGTAGAGCATACAAGAAAAATAAAAACATGAAGGCAGCACAAATCAGCTGTGGGCTCAGGGGGAGAACAAGGAGGTACCTTATACCAAAGCCAAGAGCAGTATTTAACATTAGTGAGGAGCACTTGGAAAAAGCTCCCTCACTCAGCTGTGGAGGAGTAAGGCTTTACAGAACTTGTGTATATGCTCAATATACAATTTTATACCTCAATTAATTAACAGCAGAAAAGAATTGCCATGGGTCGGCCTGGGCTAACTATTTTTTTCTTTGTCGCTATATTACTGCTGGATCAGATCAGCGGACAGTCATCTAGGTCGAAGAATAAAAAGGATCGCAGGTCTAAGGAGAAAGGTAAGACTTGAAAGTAATAACATTATAAGGAACATGGTAAGTTATCCTTAGAAGCTAGAAGTTCATCTGTATGGCACTGCGGTAAATATGGGGTAAGCAATCCACGTGGCTCAGGTTTCTTCCTTGATCCTTTCTTCTATGGAATTAGCAGAAATCTTCATTAAATGTCTCCTATAATTCCCCTATAACAGCCTGGAATGTCTTTGAAATAATGGTTAATCTATGTAATTCTTGTAAAAATTTGGTTGAGAAAGAGTATACATTAAAAAAGTCTTGGATAACCCTTAAAAATATGGAAAAGAAACAATTGATAAGAAAATAGTTTTACTATTGTGCACAAAACCATAGTGATAGAGATAGAACTTAGAACTCTTTGGCCCCAATAAGAAATCTGCAACGTGGTAATGTGGTAGACCAGCCCTTTGAGTCCCCTCAGGCTTCAGAGCCTGTTAACAACTACATAACTAGGCTCCTGCATAGTGATGTTTGATTTAGCATAACCTTTGATGATATCCTAAAGATTGGAGCATGTTTAAAATACAGTCCCAGTTAGGGAAGTTGGACTCTTATAGTCCTCTCCATGTAGATTGGGACTACGTTTTGTCCATTTAGCACTTATGTGAGTGACAAGGGTGTGTGATGTTGTCACTCAATGTCACTGAATGACTAAGGAACAGTTTAACTTATTCAGGTCAGAAGAATTCAAGGTGCTTGAATGACATACTTATTAATAATTACTTTGGGAATATTGCTGGCATTGCCTTTTAAAAGTGTTCTCTAATTTAATGAACACAAACCAGTTATGGTGAATGGGATAATTCTTCTATGAACAGTGTCTACAAGAAAATTGCTGTGTTTACCAAGCTCAGACAGGAAATGTGATGTGGGATTTCTGGAAACATTTATAAAAAGAATATTTAGAGTAAAATATGTGAAAATGATCTGTGAATTACTTGTGCACAGCCTTGCTCTAGTAAACAAGAGGAAGGATAATATTTAACTGATATGAATGAACTCTTTATAAAACTTAACTGGAATCATATTGAATTCTGTTTAAAGAGAACCTGTCAACAGTGACGCCCCCCACCCCCCACAAAACCTTTTAGATGTCATTGTACACGATCTCCCAATTCCTTTATCCTCGGTAGTAGAGCAAACAATCTTTTAAAAAAAACACCGTTCTTTTAAAAAAACTTTCATTGATGTCCTTTGTTTCAGTCCCGGAGGTAGGGAGCTGCAGTATACAATCAAGCTACCCATCCTCCTCACTGAATCTGACACTGCTAACTTAGCTGAAGAGAATTTCAGAGGGAGGGTTGAAGAGCAAGATTGATTTCTCTTCATATAGCCAGTGTCTCCCTCAACCCCCACTTTCCTGAGGGAGTGGTTAATGATGTAGTGGAGCCTAGTCACGAAAAGCCATTGTGACCATCTCTAACCTACTCCTCACCTTACCCTCAGGAATTCTCTTCAGCCTCACAGGTGAGCAGGGAAAAAGAAAGGAGGCTGTATAAGTCTGTAGTTGAATATTGGCAGACAGTCCTGAAGTAACTCAGGTGAGTTACATAAAAATATACAAACTGATTTTTTTAACATTGAAGCCATGGAAAGCAATCATTTAGGGATAAGGGCAACACTTTTGAATCTTTAGTCTTCAGGAAAAAGGATGACAGAAGCAAAGATTTAGCAAAGCTAAAAATTGTCATTTTCTGCAACCATTGATATACCCTACTTTGGTGTAGCCTGCAATGTTAAACTCAAACTATTTATTGAGATTAATATCTACAGCAGTGGTATAACCCCACCAAAATGACTCAATAACCTGTCACTTGGACTCAATTACAGCTTGACAACAATGTATCATGCTATTGACAAGTTGACTAATTGCCTACTAAGTTATAGTATCAGACCCTTCTTGAAAGTCAGCTATCAGTACATTGAGGTGTTGGGTACAGAATTATTATTAGCCTCTACATGGTGACTCAGTTGATCTCATAGGTTTTCAACGGGATTCAGGCCTGGAGAATGTCCTCGCCACTTCATTTGAGCTGGCAAATTGTTGTTCATGAAAATAAAATTAGCCATTTGTTCTTCTTTAACCCTTAAGGACCAAGCCACTTTCGGATCAAAACTCAAATTAGTGGAAAAATTTGGATGATATCTTTTGCATTTAATTATGAAAAAAAATGGAAATTTGGCAAAAATGTTTAAAAGTTCTCCATTTCTTTGCTTTTCAGGCAGATAGTCATAGCACCCAAATAACTTTATAACTAAAATTTGTCTTCTTTATATTGGCATGGCATCCTACACATCCTCTAATTTTTCTAGAATATTAAAGAGCTTAGCGTTGTGGGGGCAATTTTTCACATGATTATGAAAATCTCTAAAACCTATATTTACAGGCACCTGCTCAGTTTTGAAGTGACTTTGAGAGGCCTATATAATAGTAAAACCCCACTTTTTAGAAACTACACCCATTAATGAATGAGAAACCAACTTTAAGAAGTTTGTTAAGCCTTTAGGCATTTTACAGTGGTTAAAACAAAATGGAGGTGTAACTTATTATTTGTAATTTTTTTCTGGACAACTCGTTAATTTTGGGAAACAGCTTCTCCATGTGACCTTTTCAAATATATGAAAACACCCATCACTGGGCTTAGCGATGCCCCCTGCTCCATTACAGCCAATCCCGAGTGTGGGGAGTTATTCATATATTTGAAAAGGTCACATGTTTCCAAAGGGTGGGGGGGAACTGCTCCTTTCCAGCCCCTCCCATTAGGCAACTGCCTAGTCACACAGCAGATGCTAATGAAAGGTACATTATAACATATCTTTTTCTGTAAAACCTATTTTTAATCCAAAACACTTTGGTAGTGTATGTACTATGCTCTGTGGGGACTGGGGGAGTGTTAAAAATGGGTCTCCTGGTGACAGGTTGCCTTTAAGTACTACTCTTTATACTCTATATCCTTTAACTTCAAACGTGCTCTTATAACCCATCTATTTATAAAAACTAATCATATTCCATAACTGCATGAAACCATCCACCCTGACTACCATACAGACCAGATCACCCAGATGTAATTGTAAAAGATCTGGATTGCTACCCCTTGCTTACCCAGCGCTATGCAGCTGAATTCCCCCTCATACTGTAAATACTCGCCTATAAGCCAAGGCTCCTAATTTTACCACAAAAACACTAGGATAAGTTGCTGACTTGAGTATAAGTCCTATGTTAGGAAATGCAGCCACTACTCTAATAAAATGTCCAGCAGGAGCCACACCTTATTAATGAAATTTACACAGCAGATGCCCCCTTTAAGGAAATGGCCACAGCAGAATGCTCCCCTTTACATAAATGTCCACACCAGACACCCCATTTAATGAAATGGCCACAGCAGAGACCCTCTTGAAAAAAAACCCTCTTTACTCACCTTCAGCTTCTGCAGCTCCATCTTCTCCTCTTCCTGCCCTGGTGGCAAGTGCATACACTATGACGTCACATGGCCATGACACTGCTGCCTCATAGTGTATGCAGGAAGGAGAAGATGGAGCCCCAGGGAAAAGAAGCCGAAGGTAAGTATACATTTTTTTTAAAGACTCATGGCAGATCTAAATATAGGGCCCAGCTTTGGGCGGCTGAAGGCCCCAGGCACCTGCCCATACCGCCTATATAAAGATCCGCCATTGCACCCTACTGCAGGTCGCCAGTCACATCTCTCTAACATCTCTAAAATCATGTCCTCTCTCTTCTTGAAATGTAATCCTTTCAAAATGGTAGCAGGCCCGCCGCTGTCTTGGGATTGTGGTGGACTCGGACCTCTCCTTTGCACATTATACTCAATCTGTTGCTCACTTTTGCTGGATACACCTGAAAAACATTTCTAGATTCCGACTATTTCTTACAATTGAATCCTCTAAAACACTAATCACTCTAGTCTATAGTAGTGTAACTCCCTACTAATCTGTCTTCCACTTACTAAACTCTTACTACCAGGTTGTCTTTCAGACAAAACACTACACAAATTCCACCAGTTTCTGCTAGTCATTGGACTGGGTGCCTGTCTCCTTCCAAATACAGTTTAGATTAATGAGCCTCATCCACAAAGCTCTTCAAAATGCTGCACCTCTCTACCTCTCCTTTCTTATCTCACTATCTTTGATCCACCAATGATCTTAGATTATCCTCTTCCTTAATGCAAACCTCCCAATCATGTCTCTAGGACTTCTCCAGAGCTGCACCAATTCTCTGGAATGCACTACCCTAGTCTATTAGACTAATACCACCTCTAAGCTTCAAATGTGCTTTAAAACTCATTTATTTGGGCAGGCCTATCACACTCACTAACTGCATGCAACTTTAATGCTTTACTAACCAATTCTGTGTACGTCCCTTGTCTGTTATCCAGAAAATGCTTCTCTACAATCCCACTGACTTGGACTTTGTATAAAGATGGCGGCTGATGGCTGGCTCAAGCAGTAGCATTTTTATTTATTACATTATTCTTATTCCATCCCCTTATAATAATGGCAGGACCATTATACAAGTTCTTATACCTCTTGTGTCACCCCTTCACCTCATAGACTGTAAGCTCTTGCGAGCAGGCCCCCACTCCTATTGTTCCATTGACTTACTACTCTGTAATATCTGCACCTCTGTCAGGTATGTAGGGAAGCTATTGGAGGTTTAAAATTACATGGCCATATTGTCCACATGTACTGTACCATATGATGATACTGCCATACTGTTACGCCTTATATACAGAACAAGAAAAGACCATAGGGTCATGTGCAATGAGGCCTTACTAAAAAAAAACTGGTGGTATGTTTGCCAGATCTTGGTGAAAATTTGGAAAAATTCTTAATTTTCGAAATATCAAAATGTTCTATAGCAAAAAGTCATTATAGCATAATAGTTCATAATAGCAAAAAAAACTTGATTGCCAACATTTACAGATTTTGTCTGCTTCATGTTGACATGCGAGCAGGGCCCCCACTCTCTATTGTTCCATATGATACTACTGAACTAGTCTTTTGTAATAACACCCACGTTATCTCCTTACTTTGATATGTTCCCGAATCTGTAAAGATTATTTTTATTATTTATCTGATGGGGCCTTAGGGGATTTTTATTTGCACTTTTTTATGTTTGACTGTTTATTTTATCCCGGTGTGGGACATGAACAAGTGATCATATCACTTGTTCAATGTAAATGCTGCAATACTAATATATTGCAGATATATTCCTTAGTCAGCCTATGCATTCTGCATAGGCTCACACGCATACCGAAGAAATCCCTCGGGATGCCACAGACACCATGACTGCAACATCTATAGGGTTAACAGCCGAGATCGCAAGTATTGTGATCCCAGCTGTTGTGCAGGAGCCCTGTTGTCACACATAGTCGGGCCCCCGCAGGGATCACACAGATCTGCTTCTGGAGCCCAGGTGATCCTAAGACATACATTTACGTCCTTTGTGTGACACATACGTCCTTGATGCCCTATGGACCTTCCTCAACAAAGGTTTTCTGGTGACAACAGTGGCTTATGCATGTTCCCTCCTTGACATCTCCAACATCTTTGGTGGCCATTTTATCTTCTCAGCGTGAATACAGTTTCATCAGTGGAACAACACTGGGGTACTTAAAGGGGTATTCCCATTTACACAAGTAATGGATATTGTTTGATAATGAAAAGTATACAAATTCAATTATTTTCTGTAGCAATTTCTCAAGGTTTTCTAGATCTCTGCTTGCTGTCATTCCAAGAAAGATTCTATGTTTACTTCCATCGTGGACTGAAAATCTGACCATGGTCACACAGACGACAGCTCATTAGAGCGCACGGCTCTGATTACTCTCTATAATACTAACGAGCTGTAACCTGTATCACGAGGGTTAGATTCTGTACATCGAAAGCTTTCTATAGAATGACAGCAAGAGAGATCTAGAAAACATTGAGGAATTGATAGAAATATTTAGAAAATTGTATTATTTTTCATCATGAAACAATAACATTTATTACCAAAGTGTGAATACCCCTTTAAGTCCCTCATCCCGGAAGTTGTTCTTTGTGCCCTCCACCAATGATCTTAGATTATCCTCTTCCTTAATGCAAACCTCCCAATCATGTCTCTAGGACTTCTCCAGAGCTGCACCAATTCTCTGGAATGCACTACCCTAGTCTATTAGACTAATACCCAACCTCTAAAGCGTCAAATGTGCTCTTAAATTCTCATTTATTTGGGCAGGCCTATCACACTCACTAACTGCATGCAACTTTAATGCTTTACTAACCAATTCTGTGTACGTCCCCCTGTCTGTTATCCAGAAAATGCTTCTCTACAATCCCACTGACTTTGGACTTTGTATATAAGATGGCGGCTGATGGCTGGCTCAAGCAGTAGCATTTTTATTTATTACATTATTCTTATTCCATCCCCTTATAATAATGGCAGGACCATTATACAAGTTCTTATACCTCTTGTGTCACCCCTTCATCCTCATAGACTGTAAGCTCTTGCGAGCAGGGCCCCCACTCCTATTGTTCCATATGACTTACTACTCTGCTATTTCGTTTCCCCCGATTGTTCCAGAATTTTCCACATCTCCATATATTCAATTGCTGACTGCAACAATGACCTTGGTAGTTATGTGCACCCAGAAGTGGACACATCATTATGCAACAGATTACCTGAAGTTGGTAAGGAGAAGGGGCTAGACTGATAAAATTCAAAACTATTTGTTGATTTTGCTATGACATACACATACACCAGTATATGCAATGATGCCTGTTGCGCCCCGCTTACATGTGCCAGTGCAGGTTGTTTAACTAGGAGACGCTGTTGGGGCCCCCATAGAAGACATATTGTACACACATGTTTATATAATCACATACATTTTAACATCTTAGACACATACTACGTGATTACATTAAATGCACACATTATATACACTCTTACGCTCAATTATTGCTCAAACTATATTTATACTACTCATACAATACAGTATATACCATCTCATATAGTGTTATACACCACCAGTATGGCTACAGCCAGCAAGTTTACACACTGCTGAGTGTAATCGCCCACAGGCCCGAGCCCTCTGATAGGGGCTCTCAGCTCGCAGGGAAATAGTGGTACAGGTCACAGGGGCCATGGCATGAATAAATTATGACTTGGTTGCAACCCCAGGACCATCAATATGGCAGGCCCCATAGCAGCAGCCACTACAGAGGTATGGTGGTGGTTGTTTTGCCATTGCGCCTGTGTGGTTGAATATGAAATGCAATGTAGGTTTGTGTTGTGTAACCACGTTTAGTTTTAGTGCCATAAAGGACGTAATTTTTCACCCCTCTCTTTAAAAAGCAGGCACTGTGGCCTGGGTTCAATCTCACAAAAGTCCCACTGTTGGTTGCATAAAGCCACTCTTTCTTAAATTTGCATTTAAAATGTTTTTTTTGGCCCCAATGTTGCATCTGAAAGACTGAATATGTATCATCTTCTAAGTGAAGGCTTGACAGAGTTGTATTTTCCTGACCAAGAAGAATGTAACTAGGCTGACCTATTAATAAGGCAGACGGTCATGCTGACACCTAACGTTTACAGTCAGCATCAGTTTTCAGCCTGAATTCTCGTCACCTTACTGAGCTTTCATAGAGGATAATAAAGTTTGCAATTCTAGTTATTAAATGACAACTTGTAGAGTAGATAGCGAAAGACTGGTTCATGACATACTAAGATAGGGTCCATAGTAGTCCTCCATATAACATACAGTTTTTTGAAGACCATACAACTCCCCCCAGTGAAATTTGTGTGTATATTTTGACCTGGGTATTATGAGAGTTGGGCGTGGTTAAGAATTTAAATATAAGATTATACAAGATTGTGTGTGACCTTCAGGTTTATTAATCAAAAAGAAAAAGTTAAAAAAAAAAGTGCAGACTCCAATAGGCCCAGTATGCACTGTTCCACTATTTAGGACAGCCGTAAACCACATAGTCTCTATGACAGAGAACAGTCATACATGGCTGCTCATTCGTGTGCAAATGAGGATATGGGTGGTTGCCCGGGGCCCCTGGGCTCTCAGGGACCCATGGCTACTCCAAAAAACGTCTGATATCATAATCAGATCCTGTCAGAATGTCGCCAGCTCCTGGACATTCATCAAAGAGCTGCTATCACACATTATTTGCCACATAAATTCACAGAACCACACAGACTAAAGTACAGAGCAGGGGCTGCTTTCCCACTGTAATCGTGATTGACTGCAATACTGTCATGTGGATCAGTATTTTAACGACTGATCCAATAAAAAGTAGGCATCTACCAAGCCAAACAGTTTTTCACAGATTACTCGACTATAGTCCAGTGATGGACTACTATGGCACTGGATGCCAGAGGTGGCACTCAGAGCCCTTCTGTTGGCATCAGGCCATCACCAGAGATGACTCCACGGTATCTACCTGCAGATCCAGACAGCCCAGGATTTTTGTGCCAGCAAGCTATTTTAACAGTGACAGCTCTACCTGGGACTATTTTCTGCTATATTGGTTGCTCAGGGTGCTGGTATCAATGAAAACAATGACAGAGAAGGAGTATAAATCACAAATTACATTTCGTGTTGGCACCTTTGCGATAAATAAGCGGGTCTTTGTTGTAGTTTGGGCACTCGGCCTCTAAAACGTTTGCCATCACTGCTATAGTCTGTGAAAAATGGAAGTAAAAATTTAGTTTTTACTATTTTTATGGGGTTACTTTCCCAACAACTTTGAGTGGCCAGGCATAATTTATTTCTTATATATGCCAGAAACGATACAGTGAATGTTTAGACTCACACATTATAATATATTTACTGGAATAGCATGTTACCTGTTTTTAATGCCTGCATTTCCTTCAAGGATTCACTTCACGCCACAATTTGTCGATCTGTTGTCTTCAAGTCTCCATCTTTGTTCTATGGCAAGCAATAAGATAGATGAAATGAACACATACACTGACAGTCACTCAGATGGCAAAGAGACAATGTAATGTATGTCACAGTCCATTATTATGGGGAAGAGAAATAGCATTGGTGGCTAGAGGCAACTGCTCCATTCTTGCAGGAAAATACAATCTCCATTGTTTCAAACTTTGAATATTGGCCAGTCCCCTGAAAGATGTAGCCAATATTTCAAATCCATTGGAGATCATGACCTAAAGGCATCAGATAATATAATTTCACTCGTCACTTTCCAGATTTATTGTGATATGATAAAATTTGTTGTAAGATATTACCAAGAGATGACCGGGAGATTAAATGTACATATGTAAGGGTGCATGTGAACACATGTGAAGCACATTTGGACCATAACTATCTAAAAAGTGATCAAAAAAAAGTATGTGTAAAGGACATCTCAACATGTAAAAATATGCCCTCCTAATACCAGCTCCGGAAAGATGGCGATACCAACATAAACGAGATCTTCTCTATATTAGTTTTTCTTCAGTAAATTTGTTAAAATATATTAAAAAAAAACAATTATAAATGATGGATTCACCGTAATCGTAGATCTATAGAGAAAAGATAATAGATTATTTTTTGGTATCGTGATATGGCCCACAAAAAATACAAAAAGAAAGGAAACCACAATTAACAATTTTCTTTACTCCAACACTTCAAAGAGTTAATAAAATCTCTATCAATAGCTAAGACCCACTAAATAAGTATTTTTAAAGTGCATCTCATGTTTTAAATACGTGAGGGGGTGTGTTTCATAATTTGGGGTAATCTATGGGGTTTTTATTATTTTAAGCCTCTCCAAGTGACCTTGAAAACTGGGCAGGTCCCTCAAAAGCACGATTTAGTGTGTTTTGATTAATGAAATAAAATGCATAAAAACCATGTAACATAAGCAAGACAATCTGTAAAGTTGCAATCACAAGTTTTTTTTGCTATATACTATTATGCTATAATGCTTTTGCTATAGAACATTTGAATTTCGAAAATTAAGAATTTTTCCAAATTTCACCAAAGATCTGGCAAAACATACCACCAAGTTTTTTTTTAAGAAGGCCTCATGCACAGACCCTATGGTTCATTTCCTGTTCTGTATCTAAGGCTGTAACGTATGGCAACGTATCATATGTACAGTACAGTGCAGACAAGTTAGGCCATGTAATTTAAGCTCCAATAACTCCCTCACTACAACTGACAGAGGGATGCAGAGAGCCGCTCTTCTTATACAAAGAGACCATATGATAGAAATGCCACATAGTAGGTGGGTAGGGCTATTAAAGGACACCTGTCATCAGGTCTGTGTCACTTGTGTCCGTCACTACTACCTGTTGGAGCAGCTCACAAGGATCCATCCCAGCCTTTTATATAGTCAATTCATACATAATCATTGTAAAATCATATTTCTTATTATGTAAATGAGGCTGGTCCATGGTCAGAGCAGTGATGTCACCCCTGTTACCCCTCCCCTCTCTCACCCCTGCGCATGTCTGTGTGTATGTATAATAAAGCATGCTAGTTTGTGTGTTGTTGCTTTTGACAGGCGCATCCTCCTAATACACACAGAGACCAACAACATCAGCACAGCCAAGTACCTGACATTTCTGCTAAACATGGCTGCATCCTGGAAGCTGTTGTATCTCTCCTACAACACCACAGGCTGCCGCGGGGCATGGCCGCCAGCACAGGAATGTATCATTGTACAGCTCACAGCCATATACAGGGTCAGTCATGCCTGGGGGGTGTGGCGTCGTGCCCGCCCACTCATGAATAAGCTTGACAGCTTGAAGATCATTGGACATTTCACAGGTCATTTATATACAGCTTTTAGGACCTCATTGCTTAGGTTTACAGGCGCAGTAGAGGGACAATGAAAGGGATCAGAGCACAATGCCTCTCTAATGCCAGTTTATAGTATGAAATATATTTAGTTTAGCGGGGGTTATTTGCCTGACGGTTCTCTTAAATATTTTTCATTAGGGACAGATGCTTCAAGAGTGCAGAGTGTTGATATATTTTCAGTCCCGGATTTCCTAAATATAATTATAATATCCTGCCCTTATTTTTAGTCACAAAACACAAGATGTACATAATAAATATATATTATGTATATTTATGATAACCTTGATTGGAAAATGCAGTAGATTCACCTAAAAAGACAACAAATATAGTGTCATAAACAGGTATAGAATGTGGCTCGTAGGCAAAATTGCAAGATGAACCTTAAAATGACTTTACCTTTATGTATAAATTTATGTGACCTTCTCTAAACTTTTCAATGACACAATTAACTTTTCAATATTTATTAATTTTTGCATAATTGGTATTCAAGGAGCTGTTTGCATAATTGCTATCATACAGCATATGGCAAAATTCTCACAAAAGGAGTTTATCCATGACATCGCTCAATTCAGACCAATTGAAACCTTTCAGCACTTGTCGCATTCTCGTCGACCTGCAAAGATACCTGACCACAACACCAGCCACGGAGAGACATCAGTGTCATGGGCAAAGAACAACTTTCCTGGATGAGGGACTTAAAGGGGTATTCACACTTTGGTAAATTAGTTATTGTTTTGCATGATGAAAAATAATACAATTTTCTAATAAATTTCTGTATCAATTCCTCAATGTTTTCTAGATCTCTGTTGCTGTCATTTCATAGAAAGCTTTCGATTACAGAATCTAACCCTGTGTGTACAGGTTTACAGCTCGTTAGTATTATAGAGAGTAATCAGAGCCGTGCGCTCTAATGAGCTGTGCGTCTGTGTGACCATGGTCAGATTTCAGTCCACGATGGAAGTAAACATAGAATCTTTCTATGGAATGACAGCAAGCAGAGATCTAGAAAACCTTGAGAAATTGCTACAGAAAATATATGGTAGATTTGTATAACTTTCATTATTCAAACAATATCCATTACTTGTTGAAATGGGAATACCCCTTTAAGTACCCCAGTGTTGTCCACTGATGAAAGCTTATTCACGCTGAGAAGATAAAATGGCCACCAAAGATGTTGGAGATGTCAAGGAGGGGAACATGCATAAGCCACTGTTGTCACCAGAAAAGCCTTTGTTGAGGAAGGTCCATAGGGCATTAGGACGTATGTGTACACACAAAGGACGTAAATGTATGTCTTAGTGATCACCTGGGCTCAGAAGCAGAGTCTGTGTGATCACTGCGGGGGCCCGACTATGTGTGACAACAGGGCTCCTGCACTAACAGCTGGGATCACAATATATTGCGATCTCGGCTGTTAAACCCTATAGATGTTGCAGTCCTGGTGTCTGTGGCATCCCCGGGAGTGTCTTCGGTATGCGTGTGAGGCTATGCAGAATGCATAGGCTGAATAAGGTAATATGCGGCAATATATTAGTATTGCAGCAATATTACATTGAAAAAGTGATGATGATCACTTGTTCATGTCCCACACCGGGATATAATATAAAACAGTTCAAAACAAAAAAAGTGCAAATAAAAAAACCCCTAAGGCCCCATCAGATATAAATAATAAAAAATATCTTTACAGATCGGGGAACATATACAAATAAGATTATTACAGAGTAGTAAGTATATGGAACAATAGGAGTGTGGGGCCCTGCTCGCATGTCAACAAGAAGACAGACAATCTGTAAATGTTAGCAATCAAGTTTTTTTTGCTATTATGACTATTATGCTATAATGACTTTTGCTATAGAACATTTTGATTTCGAAAAATTAAAGAATTTTCCAAATTTTCACCAAGATCTGGCAGCAACCTACCACCAAGTTTTTTTTTAAGATAAGCGCCTCATGCACATGACCCATGGTCTTTTTGTTCTGTATATAAGGCTTTGTAACAGTATGGAACGTATCATTATGGTACAGTACAGTGGACAATATGGCCATGTATTTTAAACCTCCATAGCTTCCCTATACAACTGACAGAGGTTGCCAGAGATATTACGGCCCCCACTCCTATTGTTCCATATGACTTACTACTCTGTAATATCTCTGCACCTCTGTCAGTTGTATGAGGGAAGCTATTGGAGGTTTAATCTCTGCACCTCTGTCAGTTGTATGAGGGAAGCTATTGGAGGTTTAAAATTACATGGCCATATTGTCCACTGTACTGTACCATATGATACGTTGCCATACTGTTACAGCCTTATATACAGAACAGAAAAGACCATAGGGTCATGTGCATGAGGCCTTACTTAAAAAAAACTTGGTGGTATGTTTTGCCAGATCTTTGGTGAAAATTTGGAAAAATTCTTAATTTTCGAAATTCAAAATGTTCTATAGCAAAAAGTCATTATAGCATAATAGTCATAATAGCAAAAAAACTATAGCAAAAAGTCATTATAGCATAATAGTCATAATAGCAAAAAAACTTGATTGCTAACATTTACAGATTGTCTGCTTCATGTTGACATGCGAGCAGGGCCCCCACTCCTATTGTTCCATATGACTTACTACTCTGGCCCCCACTCCTATTGTTCCATATGACTTACTACTCTGTAATATCTTATTTGTATATGTTCCCCTGAATCTGTAAAGATTATTTTTATTATTTATATCTGATGGGGCCTTAGGGGATTTTTTATTTGCACTTTTTTATGTTTTGATGATGGGGCCTTAGGGGATTTTTTATTTGCACTTTTTTATGTTTTGACTGTTTTATTTTATCCCGGTGTGGGACATGAACAAGTGATCAGTCATCACTTGTTCAATGTAATATGCTGCAATACTAATATATTGCAGCATATTACCTTAGTCAGCCTATGCATTCTGCATAGGCTCACACGCATTACCGAAGACATCCCTGGGATGCCACAGACACCATGACTGCAACATCTATAGGGTTTAACAGCCGAGATCGCAAGTATTGTGATCCCAGCTGTTAGTGCAGGAGCCCTGTTGTCACACATAGTCGGGCCCCCGCAGTGATCACACAGACTCTGCTTCTGAGCCCAGGTGATCACTAAGACATACATTTACGTCCTTTGTGTGTCAACAGACCGCATTTCCCGTTGTACACATACGTCCTAATGCCCTATGGACCTTCCTCAACAAAGGCTTTTCTGGTGACAACAGTGGCTTATGCATGTTCCCCTCCTTGACATCTCCAACATCTTTGGTGGCCATTTTATCTTCTCAGCGTGAATAAGCTTTCATCAGTGGACAACACTGGGGTACTTAAAGGGGTATTCCCATTTCAACAAGTAATGGATATTGTTTGAATAATGAAAAGTTATACAAATCTCCAATATATTTTCTGTAGCAATTTCTCAAGGTTTTCTAGATCTCTGCTTGCTGTCATTCCATAGAAGCTTCTATGTTTACTTCCATCGTGGACTGAAATCTGACCAAGGTCACACAGACGCACAGCTCATTAGAGCGCACGGCTCTGATTACTCTCTATGATACTAACGAGCTGTAAACCTGTATCACCAGGGCTAGATTTCTGTAACATCGAAAGCTTTCTATAGAATGACAGCAAGCAGAGATCTAGAAAACATTGAGGAATTGATACAGAAAATATATTAGAAAATTGTATTATTTTTCATCATGCAAACAATAACATTAATTTACCAAAGTGTGAATACCCCTTTAAGTCCCTCATCCAGGAAAGTTGTTCTTTGGCCCATGCACACTGATGTCTCCTGTGCATGGTGTTGTGGTCAGGTATCTTTGCAGGTCGACTAGAATGCAGAACATGCTGAAAGGTTTCAATTGGTCTGAATTGAGCGATTCATGGATAAAACTCCTTTTGAGAATTTTGCCATTAAGCTGTATGATAGCAAATTATGCAAACAGCTCCTTGAATACCAAATTATGCAAAAATTAATAAAATATTGAAAAGTTAGATGTGTGCATTGAAAAGTTTAGAGAAGGTCACATAAAGTTTATACATAAAGGTTAAAGTGCATTTTAGGTTCATCTTGCAATTTTGCCTACGAGCCACATATCTATACCTGTTTATGACAACTATATTTTGTTGTCTTTTTAGGTGAATCTACTGCATTTTCCAATCAAAGTTATCATAAATATACATATATATATTTATTATGTTACATCTGTGTGTTTTGTACTAAAAATAAGTGCAGGAGTATTATAATTATATTTAGTGAAATCCGGGACTGAAAAATGATCAACAGCTCGGCACCTTGAAGCATCTGTGCCCTAATGAAAAATATTTAAAGAGAACCCGTCAGGCAAAATAACCCCCCTAAACTAAATATATTTTCATAAACTGCCATTAGAGAGCATTGCCTCTATCCCTTCATTGTCCCTCTACATGCCTGTAAACCTAAGCAATGAGGTCCTAAAGCTGTATATAAATGACCTGTGAAATGTCCAATGAGTCTTCAAGCTGTCAAGCTTATTCATGAGTGGGCGGCACAGCCACACCCCCCAGTGCATGACTGACAGCCTGTATAATGATGTGAGGCTGTACAATGATGAGCTTCCTGGTGCTGGCGGCCATGCCCCCTGCAGCCTGTGTGTGTGTAGGAGAGATACAACAGCTCCAGGATGCAGCCATGTTATAGCAGAACATGTCAGGTACTTGTGTAGCTGATGTTTGTGTCTCTGTGTATTAGGAGGATGCAGCCTGTCAGCAAATGCAACACACAAACTAGCAATGCTTTACTATACATTACACACAGACATGCGCAGGGGGAGGAGAGGGGAGGGGTAACAGGGGTGACATCACTGCCTCTGACCATGTGACCAGCCTCATTTACATAATAAAGAAAATATGATTTTACAATGATTAATGTATGAATTGACTAGATAAAGGCTGGGATGGATCCTTGTGAGCTGCTCCAACAGGTAGTAGTGACAGGACAAGTGACACAGACCTGATGACAGGTGTCCTTTAATAGCACTACCACCTACTATGTGGCATTTATCATATGGTCTCTTTGTATAAGAAGAGCGGTCTCTGCACCTCTGTCAGTTGTATGAGGGAAGCTATTGGAGGTTTACAATTACATGGCCATATGTCCACTGACTGTACCATATGATACGATTGCCATACTGTTACAGCCTTAATATACGACAGAAAAGACCATAGGGTCATGTGCATGAGGCCTTACTTAAAAAAAACTTGGGTGGTATTTTTGCCAGATCTTTGGTGAAAATTTGGAAAAATTCTTAATTTTCGAAATTCAAAATGTTCTAATAGCAAAAAGTCATTATAGCATAATAGTCATAATAGCAAAAAAAACTTGATTGCTAACATTCTATTGTCTGCTTCATGTTGACAGGGTTTTTATGCATTTATTTCATTAAAAAAACACTAAATCGTGCTTTGAGGGACCTGCCAGTTTTTTTCAAGTCATTCTTGGAGAGGCTTAAATAATATAAAGACCCCATAGATTACCCCATTATAGAAACTACACCCCCTCAACGTATTAAACATTAGATGCACTTTAAAAATACTCATTTAGTGGGTCTTTGCTTATTGATAAGATTTTATTAACTCTTGAATGTATGGAGTAAAGAAAATTGTCAATTGGTGTTTCCTTTCTTTTTGTATTTTTTTGGGGCCATACACGATACCGATAAAATAATCTATTATCTTTATTCTATAGATCACTACGATTACGGTGATACATCATTTATATTGTTTTTTTTAATATATTTTTACAAATTTACTGAAGAAAAACTAATATAGAGAAGATCTCGTTTATGTTGGTATCGCCATCTTTCCGGAGCTGGTTTAGGGCATATTTTTTACATGTTGAGATGTCCTTTACACATAACTTTTTTTGATCACTTTTTAGAATAGTTATGGTCCAAATGTCTTCACATGTGTTCACATGCCCCTTACATATGTACATGTGAATCTCCGGTCATCTCTTGGTAATATCTTACAAAATGTTTATCATATCACATAAATCTGGAATGACGTGGAAATTATATTATCTGATGCCTTTAGGTCATGATCCTCCATGGATTTGAAATATTGGCTACATCTTTCAGGGACTGGCCAGTATTCAAAGTTTGAAACAATGGAGATTTTATTTTCTGCAAGAATGGAGCAGTTGCCTCTAGCCACCAATGCTATTTCTCCCATATAAGGACTGTGACATACATTACATTGTCTCTTTGCCATCTGAGTGACTGTCATTATGTGTTTCATCTATCTTATTTGCTTGCCAAGAAAAAGATGGAGACTTGAAGACACAGATCGACAATTGTGGCGTGAATTGAATTCCTTGAAGGAAATGCAGGCATTACAAACAGGTAACATGCTATTCCAGTAAATATATTATATATGTGTAAGTCTAAACATTCACATCCGTAGCTTTCATGCATATACATAAGAAATTAAATTATGCCTGGCCCACTCAAGTTGTGGAAAGTAACCCCATAAAAATAGTAAAAACATAAATTTTTACTTCCATTTTCACAGACTATAGCAGTGATGGCAACGTTTAGAGGCCGGTGGCCCAAACTACAACAAAGACCCGCTTATTTTATCGCAAAGTGCCACCACAAATGTAATTTTGTGATTTATACTCCCTCTCTGTCCATGTTTTCATTGATACCAGCACCCTGAGGCACCAAATAGCGAAAATAGTCCCAGGTAGAGCTGTCACTTTAAAATAGCTCTGTGCACAGAAAATCCTGGGCTGTCTGGACTGCAGGAGATACCTGGAGTCATCTCTGGTGATGGCCTGAGTGCCAACAGAAAGGGCTCTGAGTGCACACCTCTGGCCCAGTGCCATAGGTTAGGCCATCACTGGACTATAGTCTTGAGTAATCGGTGAAAAACTGTTCTGGCTTGGAGATGCTCTACTTCTTTGGTCAGTCTGTTAAAATACTGATCCACATGACAGTATTGCATCATAATCACGATTACAGTGGAAAGCAGCCCCGTCCTCTGTACTTTAGTCTGGTGTCGGTTGTAATTTATGTGGTCAAATAAAAACGTGATAGCAGCTCTTTGATGAATTGTCCAGGAGCTGGACAATTCTGACAGGATCTGATTATGATACAGACGTTTTTGGAGTAGGCCATGGGTCCCCTGAGAGCCAGGGGCCCCGGGCACCCACCCATATCCATCATTGCACACAGACTGAGCCAGATCCATGTTAACTGTTCTCTGTTCATTAGGAATATGTGTGTTACAGGCTGTCCTAAATTGGACAGTGACTAGCTAGAGCCTATTGGAGTCTGCATACTTTATTATTTTTAACCTTTTTATCTTTATTGATTAATAATACCAGAAGGTCACACACAATCTTGTATAATTCTTTTTATTTAAATTTTAACCCCAATCTCATTAAACCCAAGGTCCTAATTTACCCAAATTTCACTGGGGGGATTTGTAGTCTTCAAAACTGTATGTTATTGGAGGATCTATGGGACCTATCTTTAGTATGTCATGAACCAGTCTTTCGCTATCTACTCTAGCAAGTGTCAATTTAATAACTAGAATTTGCACTTTATATCCTCTATGAAGCTCAGTAAGGTGACGAGAATTCAGGCTGAAAACTGATGCTGACTGTAAACAGTTAGGTGTCAGCATGACCGGTGCCTTAAAGGTCGCATGTTCTTCTCTGGTGTCAGGAAATAATACAAAGCCTCTGTCAATCATTCATTAAAGAAGATACTATTCAGTTCTTTCAGATGCAACATTGAGGCCAAAATAACACTTAAGAAGCAACCTTTAAGAAGAGTGGCTTTATGCACCAACGTGGTGACTTTTTTGTGAGATTGAACTCCAGCGCCGACAGTGACCTGCTTTTTTAGAAGAGGGGTGGAAAAATTACGTCCCTTTATTGTGCACTAAAACTAAACAGTGTTACACACACACAAACCTACATTTCATTTCATATTCAACCCACAGGCGCAATGGCAAAACTACCACCAACATACCTCTGTAGTGGCTGCTATGGGGCCTGCCATATTGATGGTCTTGGGTTCAACCAAGTCATAATTTATTCATGCCATGCCCCTGGTGCCTGTACCCATGTTCCCTGCTGAGCTGAGCCCCTTATCAATGGGGCTGGCGGGCCCTGTGGGCGATTACACTCAGCAGTGTGTTAACTGCCTGGCTGTACCACTACTGTGTGTGGTGGTATATACTATATGGAGATGGTATATCTGTCTGTATGCGTGTATAAATATAGTTTTTAAGCAATACATGTGAGCGTAAGAGTGTATATAATGTGGTGCATGTAATGTAATCACGTATGTATGTGTCTAAGATGTTAAATGTATGGATTATAAAACTGTGTGTCAAATATGTCTGTCTATGGGGCCTCGAGGCCGTCTCCTAGTTACAAACACCCTGCACTGGCACATGTAGCGGCGCAACAGGCATGCATTGCATATACTGGTGTATGTGTATGTCAATACAAATCAACAATATTTTTTAAATTTTAATCAGTCTAGCCCCTTCCTTTACCAACTTCAGGTAATCTGTTGCATAATGATGTGTCACTTCTGGGTGAACATAACTACCAAGGTCATTGTTGCAGTCAGCAATTGAATATATGGGTGAAAATTCTGGTGGGGGAACAGAAATAGCTATACACTCCTATCCATAACTATTACGCCTCCCCAGTAATTAACTATATACAGCAGTCCGTAATCACTATAATCAGCTCCCCCCAGCAATCACTATATACAGCTCCCCCAGCAATCACTAATACAGCTCCCCCAGCAATAACTATATACAGCCCCCACGTAATACAGTATACAGCCCCCCCAGCAATAACTATATACAGCCCCCCCGTAATCACAGTATACAGCCCTTGTAATCACTGTATACAGCTCCACCAGCATCACTTTTACGCTTCCACAGCAATCACTATAATAACAGTTTCCTCAGCAATCATTATATAACGCTCCCCCCCCAAATCACTATATACCAGCCCCCAGTAATCACTATATACATACCCCCAGTAATCACATATTACAGCTTCCAGTAATCACTATATGCAGCCCTCCACCATCCACTATATAACAGCTCCCATAATCACTATTACAGCTACCCCAGCAACCACTATATCATCTCGCAGTAATCACTATATACAGCTCCCCCAGCAATCACTGTATACACTACAGAGTAATCACTATATACACCTCCAGTAACCACAATACTATCATCCCCTGTAATCAACTATTCCAGCATCCCGCAGCATAACTATAATACAGCCCCCTGTAATCACTGTATACAGCTCCACCAGCAATCCTATATAGACATCCCCCCATTATCAACTATTACAGCTCCCAGTAATCACATAAACAGCCTCCCACATCGCTCATATACAGGCTCCCAGTAATCACTATATACAGCTCCCCCAGCAACCACTATATACAGCTCCAGTAATCGCACTAATAACAGCTCCCCCAGAAATCACTGTATACATCTCCCAGTAATCACTATATCACTCCCACAGTAATCACTGTATACAGCACCCATTAATAATATATACATATACATCTCCCCGTAATCACTATATACAGCTCCCAGTAATCACTATATACGCATCCCAAGAAATCACTATTACAGGCCCCCTCGTGATAACTAGTATTACAGTCCCAACCAGGATACACATATGTCCACGATCCCAGTAAATCACTATATACAGTGTACCACAGTTATCAATTGTATACCAGCCCCCCCCCCACAGTACTCACTATATACAGCTCCCCTCGGTTATCACTATATCAGCCCCCAGCAATCAGTATATAGAGCCCCTCCCTCCCCCTGTCAAAAACTATTATAGCCCCCCAGACATCACTATATTACAGCTCCACCAGCAACACCATCTTACACCCTCCCCAGTAATCACTGTATACGCACCCCAGAATAAATAAATCAGCCAACATAAATCACATATATACAGCTTCCCACAACCAAATCCCGTTTATCTCCCAGTAATCACATATACAGTCCCCCCCTACTTAATATGTATAACCGCCATAGCAATAAATTCTTATACAGCCCCCCAACATTACTATAATTATCCCATCCAGCATTATCTAATATACAGCCCCATTAATACACCTTCTACAACCCCTAGTTAATAACTGATATACAGCTCCCATGTACTCACTATATACAGCCACCCAAGAAATCCCATAGTATCAGCCCCCCCTATAACTATATACAGTCCCCGCACATAGCTATATACACCCCCCTATAAGTATATACAGTCCTTTATACTATTAATACAGACTCCCTATAATAACTACATACAGCCCCTCTATAAAACTATATAAAAATCCCGAATTTATAAACTATAGTACGCCCCTACAATAACGTATATACAGCCTCTCTAAATAACTATCATACCGTCCCCTTATAACTATCTAGAACCTACCCCCTATAAGTATATAGTACGACTCTATAATACTAATAAAGCCCCTATATAACTATACACGCCCCCCTATATTTAAACATCCCTAATCATCGTATAACCCCCCCTATTAATAAAAAGACACACTATATATACAGCCTCCCTGATATAAATTATATTACAGCCGTCCCCCAATAATAACTATATCACACCTCCCTATAACAATTATCTCAGCCTCCTATAATAACTATTAATATATAACTACATAATAGCTATATACACCTCCTATTACAATTATATACAGCGCCCCTACAATAACCCTATATCACACCCCATATTACACTATAGTGCACCCTCTATAATAACTAGATACCATCCCCTATAAGTAGATACCACCCCCTATACATAACTATATAAATCCCTATAAACAAGTAATACAGCCCCTTATCAAAATATGTACAGTCCCGTCCCAACTAATACTATATACACCCCCGTATAACAATTATATACACCCCCCCCTAAATCAACTATATTCCATCTCTTTAAAACACTAGATACAGTTCCACTTAAAAATAAATATACATCCCCTATTATAACATTAATCAGCACTCCTTATCATAAATATTTACAGTCCCCCAATAATAACTATTTACACCCCCTATAACAATATATAGCAACCCCCCCTATAATAACTATATGCAGACCCTCTTTACAACATATACAGTTCCCCCTAAATGAAACGATATACAGTCCCCCTATGAATAACTATGATAACCTCCTATACAACGAGTAGACGTCCCCCTATACACAAGTTATATACCAGCTCCACCTATAATAACTACTATATACAGACGCCTAAACTATATACCATTACTCCCCATAATAAACTATATCAATCCCACCTATAATAACTTATATCATAGAAATCCAGGTTAAATAATAAAAATTGTACCTCACCTTAAATCGTTCCCCCCTCCGATGCAACGACCATCCTCCCTTCCCTTCTCTGTAGCAGTGTCAGACATACTAGTGGATATCAGAGGTGTACCACAAGCCACGATTCACCTCTTTTTTTACCTCGATCGTCTAATGGCAGAGCAGGGAACTTCATGGTGCTTGAAGTTGGGGATATTGGGCTGGATACGTCCCGGAAGCACCGGACCCCAGATACCATGTTGGCGACTGTCCTGAATCGCCCCACATTTGGTGGGGGCCCCTTTAAGGAAAAAACAGTGGGGGCCACAGGGGGTTGCGCCCAGCAGGCCGCCCCCCCACACCCCTATAAATGTGCTCCAGGCGTACGGCTGTCAACTCTTCCGGCTGCCCAACCAGAAAATCATCATTTATGGCCTTTGAGACCCAATGTGCATTCTGCTGCTGGAGCCAGGGTGAATAGTACGCTCAGTAGGCCCCAGAGAAGGACCCACAGGAAGGGCCTCTGGTCCTGGCACCGGAAGCAACTTGACGTCGTGGTGGAGGGGTGAGGAAAGGAGTGGACTACCTCTGTGGCGGCCCTCCCCCCTTCCTCCCCCGGAGGAGGAGAGGAGGAGAGGACCTCTCAACTACCCTGGTGGTAGGGACCAGGAAGAACAATGGCGAGCGATGCAGGGGAGGATGTTTTAACCTCTCTCTTCCTGTCCACAAGGTAGGTTCAAGGGGTATCTTCCAGATCGGGGCCATCTTCAGGCATCTTGTAGGTGTGGCAGTGATCAAAGACCATCACCCCAATATGACCAAAAATAGGTGGGCTGCAGGAAGTTGGCTAATCGGGCAAGTACTCTGCTCCAGAAACTATTATAAAGATTCGAGCCTACTGCACAAAAATTCCTGCATATTATAATTAACAGGGTAGAGCTGGCTGGCCAGGCGCTTTTAAATTAGATTTGATGCTATTTTTAGTGGACTTGAAGTCAATACGTTCTTTATGTGAAACAGGGTCAGGAAAAAAAATGCATTTATAAGTTGTTACCGATAGGACCACCTACTTCTCCAGAGGCTTTTAATGTAAATCATGTTAACCAGATATTATAGTAAATGCTGAATGAAATAAGATATGCTGTTTTGTTTGTAGGCTTAATTCAATATTTTACATTTTTCAGCTCTCTATTTACTAAGTGGCTTTAAATAGTTTTGTGATATATTTTTGTGTCTGCTTCAATCTTTAAAGGCTCATAAACACATGCCAGCGTTTTATGAACTGAATGAAATCTTATTTTATGAATGCTTGCTTCGTACCATGATAAAATGCGCTCTCCTTGTATTGCAGTCTGCCACGACGCGGGTACAACAATCAAAAAAATGCTATCTAGCATTTTGGGAGGAAACAACATGTTCATGAAGCCCAACTGAGGCTGTATAGACCACATAGGGGGCACCTGTGGTATCCAAGGATGCGGATTGAAAACATGCACGCACTTTTGATTAGGAAAGAGAGAGTCTTCCAGGTGCTGGGGACTTCTGGTTGGGCATCCATGATATGGTGACCGAAGGAAAAATTTGTGGCATGTCTGGAAGTTGCTATTAATTTTTTACATTGGATCGGTCACGAATGGAGGGAAAACGCGAGAAACTGTCTCTCCTAACACAGGCTTCCCAAGGAACTGGGTTGAATGACGTTTGTCGAGCTTAAAGAAATATGTCCTGTGAATTTATTATAACCTAAAGAGATTGGGTATCACTGTTGCCCCAGTCAGGGATAGAGTTCGCCCAGATTATTGACGAGAAGAATGGTGTATTCAGCCTTCAGCATATAACCTCTACAATGTATCTAGAATACACACATGTGAAGCACACAACTTAAAAGGAGTTGTTAGTTACAAGTTACCCCATTCACAGCTTCCAGCAGTAGGACTCCATGGGTCATACAATCAGGGGTTTTGGTTGTGGTGCACCCCTCCAAACTAATAGAGGCGATGGTAACATTTGCAACCCTGCTGTTCTATGTAATCTCTCTATGCACTGATGGAGGTAGCCGAGCACATACTAAGCTACTACTATCATTCATCACAGCAAAACAAGTCACAGACCCTAAACAAGTAGTTGCAGTTTCTGGAAGAGCGTTCCTTCTTTACTCTTGTGCAAGACTATCCTATAATACCATAAATAAATCAGAGTGATAAACCAGGGACACTTACTCATAGATCCAGACTCTGTTGCACAGATTATTCTAAAATAAAACTGGTAGTTTTGTCACATTATTTTATAGTGCGCAGGCTCTTAGGTTTGCTTAAACCTCCAATAGCTTCCCTCATACAACTGACAGAGGTGCAGAGACCGCTCTTCTTATACAAAGAGACCATATGATAAATGCCACATAGTAGGTGGTAGTGCTATTAAAGGACACCTGTCATCAGGTCTGTGTCACTTGTCCTGTCACTACTACCTGTTGGAGCAGCTCACAAGGATCCATCCCAGCCTTTATCTAGTCAATTCATACATTAATCATTGTAAAATCATATTTTCTTTATTATGTAAATGAGGCTGGTCACATGGTCAGAGGCAGTGATGTCACCCCTGTTACCCCTCCCCTCTCCTCCCCCTGCGCATGTCTGTGTGTAATGTATAGTAAAGCATTGCTAGTTTGTGTGTTGCATTTGCTGACAGGCTGCATCCTCCTAATACACAGAGACACAAACATCAGCTACACAAGTACCTGACATGTTCTGCTATAACATGGCTGCATCCTGGAGCTGTTGTATCTCTCCTACACACACACAGGCTGCAGGGGGCATGGCCGCCAGCACCAGGAAGCTCATCATTGTACAGCCTCACATCATTATACAGGCTGTCAGTCATGCACTGGGGGGTGTGGCTGTGCCGCCCACTCATGAATAAGCTTGACAGCTTGAAGACTCATTGGACATTTCACAGGTCATTTATATACAGCTTTAGGACCTCATTGCTTAGGTTTACAGGCATGTAGAGGGACAATGAAGGGATAGAGGCAATGCTCTCTAATGGCAGTTTATGAAAATATATTTAGTTTAGGGGGGTTATTTTGCCTGACGGGTTCTCTTTAAATATTTTTCATTAGGGCACAGATGCTTCAAGGTGCCGAGCTGTTGATCATTTTTCAGTCCCGGATTTCACTAAATATAATTATAATACTCCTGCACTTATTTTTAGTACAAAACACACAGATGTAACATAATAAATATATATATGTATATTTATGATAACTTTGATTGGAAAATGCAGTAGATTCACCTAAAAAGACAACAAAATATAGTTGTCATAAACAGGTATAGATATGTGGCTCGTAGGCAAAATTGCAAGATGAACCTAAAATGCACTTTAACCTTTATGTATAAACTTTATGTGACCTTCTCTAAACTTTTCAATGCACACATCTAACTTTTCAATATTTTATTAATTTTTGCATAATTTGGTATTCAAGGAGCTGTTTGCATAATTTGCTATCATACAGCTTAATGGCAAAATTCTCAAAAGGAGTTTTATCCATGAATCGCTCAATTCAGACCAATTGAAACCTTTCAGCATGTTCTGCATTCTAGTCGACCTGCAAAGATACCTGACCACAACACCATGCACAGGAGACATCAGTGTGCATGGGCCAAAGAACAACTTTCCTGGATGAGGGACTTAAAGGGGTATTCACACTTTGGTAAATTAATGTTATTGTTTGCATGATGAAAAATAATACAATTTTCTAATATATTTTCTGTATCAATTCCTCAATGTTTTCTAGATCTCTGCTTGCTGTCATTCTATAGAAAGCTTTCGATGTTACAGAAATCTAGCCCTGGTGATACAGGTTTACAGCTCGTTAGTATCATAGAGAGTAATCAGAGCCGTGCGCTCTAATGAGCTGTGCGTCTGTGTGACCTTGGTCAGATTTCAGTCCACGATGGAAGTAAACATAGAAGCTTCTATGGAATGACAGCAAGCAGAGATCTAGAAAACCTTGAGAAATTGCTACAGAAAATATATTGGAGATTTGTATAACTTTTCATTATTCAAACAATATCCATTACTTGTTGAAATGGGAATACCCCTTTAAGTACCCCAGTGTTATCCACTGATGAAAGCTTATTCACACTGAGAAGATAAGATGGCCACCAAAGATGTTGGAGATGTCAAGGAGGGAAACATGCATAAGCCACTGTTGTCACCAGAAAAGCCTTTGTTGAGGAAGGTCCATAGGGCATTAGGACGTATGTGTACAACGGGAAATGCGGTCTGTTGACACACAAAGGACGTAAATGTATGTCTTAGTGATCACCTGGGCTCAGAAGCAGAGTATGTGTGATCACTGCGGGGGCCCGACTATGTGTGACAACAGGGCTCCTGCACTAACAGCTGGGATCACAATACTTGCGATCTTGGCTGTTAAACCCTATAGATGTTGCAGTCATGGTGTCTGTGGCATCCCAGGGATGTCTTCGGTAGTGCGTGTGAGCCTATGCAGAATGCATAGGCTGACTAAGGTAATATTCTGCAATACATTAGTATTGCAGCATATTACATTGAACAAGTGATGACTGATCACTTGTTCATGTCCCACACCGGGATAAAATAAAACAGTCAAAACATAAAAAAGTGCAAATAAAAAATCCCCTAAGGCCCCATCATATATAAATAATAAAAATAATCTTTACAGATTCAGGGGAACATGTACAAATAAGATATTACAGAGTAGTAAGTCATATGGAACAATAGGAGTGGGGGCCCTGCTCGCATGTCAACATGAAGCAGACAATCTGTAAATGTTAGCAATCAAGTTTTTTTGCTATTATGACTATTATGCTATAATGACTTTTGCTATAGAAAATTTTGAATTTCGAAAAAATTAAGATTTTTCCAAATTTTCACCAAAGATCTGGCAAAAAACATACACCAAGTTTTTAAGTAAGGCCTCATGCACATGACCCTATGGTCTTTTCTGTTCTGTATATAAGGCTTGTAACAGTATGGCACGTATCATATGGTACAGTACAGTGGACAATATGGCCATGTAATTTTAAACCTCCAATAGCTTCCCTCATACAACTGACAGAGGTTGCAGAGATATTACAGAGTAGTAAGTCCTAGTGAACACTATAGCAAAAAGTCATTATAGCATAATAGTCATAATAGCAAAAAAAACTTGATTGCTAACATTTACAGATTGTCTGCTTCATGTTGACATGGTTTTTTATGCATTTATTTCATTAAAAAAAACACTAAATCGTGCTTTTGAGGGACCTGCCCAGTTTTCAAGTCACTTGGAGAGGCTTAAATAATAATAAAACCCCATAGATTACCCCATTATAGAAACTACACCCCTCAACGTATGTAAAATATTAGATGCACTTTAAAAATACTTAATTTAAGTGGGTCTTTAGCTTATTGATAAGATTTTATTAACTCTTGAATGTATGGAGTAAAGAAAATTGTCAATTGTGGTTTCCTTTCTTTTTGTATTTTTTTGGGGCCATACACGATACCATAAAAATAATCTATTATCTTTATTCTATAGATCACTACGATTACGGTGATACATCATTTATATTGTTTTTTTATATATTTTTACAAATTTACTGAAGAAAAAATATAGAGAAAATCTCTAGTTTATGTTGGTATCGGCATCTTTCCGGAGCTGTTTAGGGCATATTTTTTACATGTTGAGATGTCCTTTACAGTGGTACCATTTAGGCGCACATAACTTTTTTTGATCACTTTTTGGAATATTTATGGTCCAAATATCTTCACATGTGTTCACATGCCCCTTACATATGTACATGTGAATCTCCGGTCATCTCCGGTATATCTTACAAAATTTTATCATATCACAATAAATCTGGAAGTGACGTGGAAATTATATTATCTGATGCCTTTAGGTCATGATCTCCAATGGATTTGAAATATTGGCTACATCTTTCAGGGGACTGGCCAGTATTCAAAGTTTATGGAGATTTATTTTCTGCAAGAATGGAGCAGTTGCCTCTAGCCACCAATGCTATTTCTCCCATATAATGGACTGTGACATACATTACATTGTCTCTTTGCCATCTGAGTGACTGTCATTATGTGTTTCATCTATCTTATTTTGCTTGCCATAGAAAAAGATGGAGACTTGAAGACACAGATCGACAAATTGTGGCGTGAAGTGAATTCCTTGAAGGAAATGCAGGCATTACAAACAGGTAAACATGCTATTCCAGTAAATATATTATATAATGTGTGAGTCTAAACATTCACATCCGTAGCTTTCATGGCATATACATAAGAAATTAAATTAATGCCTGGCCACTCAAATTTGTGGAAAGTAACCACATAAAAATAGTAAAAACAAAATTTTTACTTCCATTTTTCACAGACCATAGTCTTTGAGTAATCTGTGAAAAACTGTTCTGGCTTGGAGATGCTCTACTTTTCTATTGGATCAGTCTGTTAAAATAACTGATCCACATGACAGTATTGCAGTCATAATCACGATTACAGTGGGAAAGCAGCCCCGTCCTCTGTACTTTAGTCTGTGTGGTCTGTGAATTTATGTGGCAAATAAAAAGTGATAGCAGCTCTTTGATGAATTGTCCAGGAGCTGGACAATTCTGACAGGATCTGATTATGATACAGACGTTTTGGAGTAGCCATGGGTCCCCTGAGAGCCAGGGGCCCCGGGCAACCACCCATATCCATCATTGCACACAGAACTGAGCAGCCATGTATAACTGTTCTCTGTTCATTAGAGAATATGTGGTTTACAGGCTGTCCTAATAGTGGACAGTGACTAGCTAGAGCCTATTGGAGTCTGCATACTTTTATTTTTACCTTTTTATCTTTATTGATTAATAATACCTAGAAGGTCAACACACAATCTTGTATATATTCTTTTATTTAAATTTTAACCCCAAATCTCATTAATACCCAAGGTACAATAATTTACCCAAATTTCACTGGGGGGAGTTGTAGTCTTCAAGAACTGTATGTTATTGGAGGATCTAGTGGGTCCTATCATATGTATGTCATGAACCAGTCTTTCGCTATCTACTCTAGCAAGTGTAATTTTAATAACTAGAATTGCAACTTTATATCCTCTATGAAGCTCAGTAAGTGACGAGAATTCAGGCTGAAAACTGATGCTGACTGTAACAGTTAGTGTCAGCATGACCGTGCCTTTTAATAGGTCAGCAATTACCTTCTCTTGGTCAGGAATAATACAAGCTCTGTCAAGCCTCACTTAAAGAGATACATATTCAGTCTTTCAGATGCAACATTGAGGCCAAAAATAACACTTAAGAGCAAACTTTAAGAAAGAGTGGCTTATGCACCAACGTGGGACGTTTTGTGAGATTTGAACTCCAGGCCAGACAGTGACCTGCTTTTTTAAGAAGAGGGGTGAAAACATTACGTCCCTTTATTGGCACTAAAACTAAACAGTGTTACACAACACAAATCTACATTGCATTTCATATTCAACCCACAGGCGCAATGGCAAAACTACCACCATAGCCTCTGTAGTGGCTGCTATGGGGCCTGCCATATTGATGGTCCTGGGGGTGCAACCAAGTCATAATTTATTCATGCCATGCCCCTGGGCCTGTGCCACTATGTCCCTGCTGAGCTGAGCCCCTTATCAGATGGGGCTGCGGGCCCTGTGGGCGATTACACTCAGCAGTGTGTATAACTGCCTGGATGTACCCTGTTTCCCCTAAAATAGGACATCCCCCGAAAATAAGACCTAGTACAATTTTATTCAGGCTCAGAAATATAAGGCCTCCCCTGAAAATAAGACCTAGCGGCAGTCATTGCTACAGCTCCCCTCACACCATACATTAGTATTAGTAAATCTTTCAGAAGGTTGTGACATGAGGAAGAATTCATGGAAGTAAATCACTGGCTGTTGTGCTGCAAATGTGATACCAGCAGCCACCAGGATAAGATGGGGTCATTTATGGAAAGTGCTTTTACTAAACATGAGAGATTGGGGCCAATGATTCTAATAGAAATGGAGTCACAAGAAAGACAGCAGGAAACTCAGAGTTTGGAGAGTCATAAGGATGTTAGAGAGGTAGATTTTTTTGTTCACCTATAAATGTAAATTCTTGTTCATGGAAAAATAAGAATCCCCTGAAAATAAGACCTAGTGCATCTATAGGGACAAAAATTAATATAAGACACTGTCTTATTTTCGGGGAAACAGGGTACATACTGTGTGTGTGTATATACTATATGAGATGGTATATACTGTATGTATGAGTGTATAAATATATGTTTGAGCAAATAAATGTGAGCGTAAGAGTGTATAAATGTGTGCATGAATGTAATCACGTATGTATGTGTCTAAGAGTGTATAAATGTGTGTGATTATATAAACATGTGTGTACAAATATGTCTTCTATGGGGCCCAGCGTCTCCTAGTTACACACTTGCACTGGCACATGTAGCGGGCGCAACAGGCATGCAGTGCATATACTGGTGTATGTGTATGTCATACAAATCAACAAATAGTTTTTAAATTTTAATCAGTCTAGCCCCTTCCTTTACCAACTTCAGGTAATCTGTTGCATAATGATGTGTCACTTAAGGTCATTGTTGCAGTCAGCAATTGAATATATGGGTGAAAATTCTGGTGGGGGAATAGCAATAGCTATACACTCCTATCCATAACTATATACAGCCTCCCCAGTAATCACTATATACAGCAGCCAGTAATCACTATATACAGCTCCCCCAGCAATCACTATATACAGCTCCCCCAGCAAGCACTATGTACAGCTCCCCCAGCAATAACTATATACAGCCCCCCAGTAATAACAGTGTACAGCCCCCCCAGCAATAACTATATACAGCCTCCCAGTAATCACAGTATACAGCCCCTTGTAATCACTGTATACAGCTCCACCAGCAATCACTATTTACAGCTTCCACAGCAATCACTATAAACAGTTCCTCCAGCAATCATTATATACCGCTCCCCCAAAAATCACTATATACAGCCCCCCAGTAATCACTATTTACAGCTTCCAGTAATCACTATATGCAGCCCTCCACCATCCACTATATACAGCTCCCAGTAATCACTATATACAGCTACCCCAGCAACCACTATATACAGCTCGCAGTAATCACTATATACAGCTCCCCCAGCAATCACTGTATACAGCTCAGAGTAATCACTATATACAGCCTCCAGTAACCACAATATACAGCTCCCCCTGTAATCACTATATACAACTCCCCAGCAATAACTATATACAGCCCCCTGTAATCACTGTATACAGCTCCACCAGCAATCACTATATACATCCCCCCAGTAATCACTATATACAGCTCCCAGTAATCACTATATACAGCCTCCCCACAATCCACTATATACAGCTCCCAGTAATCACTATATACAGCTCCCCCAGCAACCACTATATACAGCTCCAGTAATCACTATATACAGCTCCCCCAGAAATCACTGTATACATCTCCCAGTAATCACTATATACAGCTCCCACAGTAATCACTGTATACAGCACCCAGTAATAAATATATACATATACATCCCCCAGTAATCACTATATACAGCTCCCAGTAATCACTATATACAGCCCCAAGAAATCACTATATACAGCCCCCTAGTGATAACTATATACAGATCCCAGTAATCACTATATACAGTTCCCACAGTTATCACTGTATACAGCCCCCCAATAATCACTATATACAGCTCCCTGTTATCACTATATACAGCCCCCAGCAATCAGTATATAGAGCCCCTCCCCCTGCAAAAACTATATATAACCCCCCAGCAATCACTATATACAGCTCCCCCAGCAATCACTATATACAGGTCCCAGTAATCACCATTTACAGCTCTCACAGTAATCACTGTATACAGCCCCCAGTAATAAATAAATACAGCCAACCATAAATCACTATATACAGCTTCCCCAACAATCCCTGTTTACATCTCCCAGTAATCACTATATACAGCCCCCCAGTAATTAACATGTATAGCCCCAAGCAATAACTTTATACAGCCCCCAACATTACCTATATATAGTCCCACAGCATTAACTATATACAGCCCCATATAATAACTATATACAGCCCCCTATAATAACTATATACAGCTCCCAGTACTCACTATATACAGCCACCAAGAAATCCCTATATACAGTCCCCTACAATAACTATATACACCCCCTATAAGTATATACAGCCCTGTATAACTATATACAGCCTCCCTATAATAACTACATACAGCCCCCTATAACAACTATATAAATCCCCCTATTATAACTATATACAGCCCCATATAAGTATATAACTATATACAACTATATACAGCCTCTCTATAATAACTATATACCGTCCCCCATAACTATATACACCCCCTATAAGTATATAGTCTCTTATAACTATATAAAGCCCCCTATAATAACTATATACAGCCCCCTATATTAACTATATACAGTCCCCCTATAATAACTATATACAACCCTATAACAATTATATACAGCCTCCCTGTAATAAATATATACAGTCCCCCAATAATAACTATATACACCCCCTATAACAATTATATACAGCCTCCCTATAATAACTATATAATATAATAACTAATAATAGCTATATACACCTCCTATAACAATTATATACAGCCTCCCTAGAATAACTATATACACCCCCTATAATAACTATATGCACCCTCTATAATGACTATATACCATCCCCTATAAGTATATACAGTCCCCCTATAATAACTATATACATCCCCTATAACAATTATATACAGCCTCCTTATAATAAATATTTACAGTCCCCCAATAATAACTATATACACCCCCTATAACAATTATATACACCCCCCCTATAATAACTATATGCATCCTCTTTAACAACTATATACAGTCCCCCTAAAATAACTATATACATCCCCTATAACAATTATATACAGCCTCCTTATAATAAATATTTACAGTCCCCCAATAATAACTATATACACCCCCTATAACAATTATATACACCCCCCTATAATAACTATATGCACCCTCTTTAACAACTATATACAGTCCCCCTAAAATAACTATATACAGTCCCCCTATAATAACTATATACACCTCCTATAATAACTATATACAGTCCCCCTATAACAATTATATACAGCTCCCCTATAATAACTAACTATATACAGACTCCTATAACTATATACATTACTCCATAATAACTATATACAATCCCCCTATAATAACTATATATAGTCCTAGGTTAAATAATAAAATTGTACTCACCTTAAATCGTTCCCCCGATGCACGCCATCCTCCTTTCCTTCTCTTGCAGTGTCAGGATACTAGTGGATATCAGAGGTGTACCAAGCCAGCATTCACCTCTTTGTTTACCTCTGATCGTCTAAGGCAGAGCAGGGAACTTATTGTTGAAGTTGGGGCATATTGGCTGGATACGGCCCGGGAAGCACAGACCCAGATACACTGTTGGTGACTGCCTGAATCGCCCACATTTGGTGGGGCCCCTTTAAGGGAAAAACAGTGGGGGCCACAGGGGGTGCGCCCAGTGCGCCCCCCCACCCCTATAAATGTGCTCCCAAGGGTACGCTGCAACTCTTCCGGTGCACCAACCAGAAGTCATCATTATGGCCTTTGGAACGCATGTGCATTCTGCTGTTGGAGCCAGGTGAATAGACGCACAGTAGGCCCCAGAGAAGGCACCCAAAGGAAGCCTCTTGTCCTGGCAGCCGGAAGGCAACTTGACGATCGTGGCTGGAGAGGGTGAGGAAAGGAGTGGCATACCTCTGTGGCGCCCTCCCCCCCTTCCCCCGGAGGAGGAGAGTGAGGAGAGACCTCTCAACTCCCTGCTTGTAGGGACAGGAAGAACAATGGCGAGCGATGCAGGGGAGGAATGTTTTAACCTCTCTTCTTCCTGTCCCAGCAGAGGTCAAGGGGTCATCTTCCAGATCGGGCCATCTTCAGGCATCATGTAGGTGTGGAAGTGATCAAACCAGCACCCCAATATGACCAAGAGTAGTGTGGCTGACAGGAAGTTGCTAATCGGGCTACTTCCTGCTCCAGAAACTATTAAAAGATCAAGCCTACTGCACAAAATTCCTGCATATTAAGATTAAAGAGTAGAGCTTGGCTGGAGGCTTTAAATTAGATTTTGATGCTATTTTAGTGACTTGAATTTAATACGTTCTGTACTGTGAAAGGTCATGGAAAAAAAATAGCATTTATAATGTTGTTACCATAGGGACCAACCTACTTCTCCAGAGGCATTTTAAATGTAAATATGTTAACAGATATTATAGGTAAATGCTGAATGAAATCAGATATGCTGTTTTTGTAGGCTTAATTCAAATATTTTACATTTTTCAGGCTCTATTTACTAAGTGGCTTTGAAATATGTTTTGTGATTATTATTGTGTCTGCTTCAATTTAAAGGCTCATAAAACAATGCAGCGTTTTATGAACGGAATGAAATCTTATTTTATGATTGCGTCTTCTGTACCATGATAAATGAGCTTCCTTTATTTGCAGTCTGCCTACGAGGTACAAAAATCCATAAAAAATGCTATCTAGCATTTGAGGAAACCAAGCATTTTCATGAAGCCAATGAGGACTGTATAGCCAAAGGGGGCACCTTGGCTATTCCAAGAGATGCGGATGAAAACAGCGCACTCCGTGATTATGGAAAGAAGAGTCTTCCAGGTGCTGGGGACTTCTGGTTGGGCATCAATGATATGGTGACCGAAGGAAAATTTGTGGATGTCAATGGAATTGCTATTAATTATTTTAATTGGGATCGGTCACCGAATGGAGGAAAACGAAAAAACTGTGCTCTCCTAACACAGGCTTCCCAAGGAAAATGGGTTGATGAAGTTTGTCGTAGCTTAAAGAAATATGTCTGTGAATTTATTATACCCTAGAAGAGAATTGTGACTCCTGTTGCCCATCAGGGTATAGAGTTCGCCAGATTATTGACCGAGAAGATGGTGTATTCAGCCTTCAGCAATAACCTCTTACAATGTATACTAGATACACACATGTGAAGCACAACTTAAAGGAGTTGTTAGTTACAAGTTATCCCATATTCACAGCTTCCAGCAGTAGGACTCTCATGGATCATACAATCAGGGGTTTGGTGCACCCCTCCAAACGAATAGAGCCGATGGTAACATTTGCACCCTGCTGTTCTATTAATCTCTATGGCACTGATGGAGGTAGCCGAGCACAATACTAAGCTACTACTATCAGTGCCATCAACAAGCAAAACAAGTCACAGACCCTAAACAAGTAGTGCAGTTTCTGGAAGAGCGTCCTGTTCTTTACATCTTGTGCAAGACTACCATCAAAAATCAAGAGTGATAAACCAGGGACACTTACTCATAGATCCAGACACTGTGGCACAGATATATTAAAAACTGGTAGTTGTGCCACATTATTTTATAGTGCCGCAGGTTCTTAGTTGATCAGTTTTCAGGATGTGCGCTTATTTTTTCTTGGTGCACTTTGCTTCATGCTGTCATGACAGAATTGTAAAAATATCATGAAGAAGAAGAAGGAAGTAGCAGCACACCATAAAACTTCACTTTTAATAGGCATTTTCTAAAAATCACATCGCCAAAGCCATTAGGAATAGGAGCAGAAGGATAGTATGAGTGACAGCTGTTTCACGCCGGGTAAGGCACTCATCATTTCTTCTATTTGCCTGACAGAATTGTGTCGCATCTCAGTAATAAATGTGGAGCAAACCAAGAACACACACGCTCCAAAGACACCTTTTATGCAAATGTGGACAAAAAACTGGTGCAGACACAATACTATATCTAGGACTATAACTGGACTTTTGACTGTGGTTATCTTCTTATATTTGTTATGCACAGTATCCTTCCTTCCAAAGCCTCTCTCTGCTGTAGACTACACGGTGCCTGGTTTATCATGCTTGATTTCGATGGTAGATTTGCTTTAAGATTTGCCCTTGCAGTTTTGATTTTGAATTTCTTTACATATTTTTGAAGATGTTGTGTTTTCAGAAAGTAAAAACCAGAAATGAAGGGGTTTTAGAGAACATGTTTATAATTTAGTTTTGTGCTATTACTTGTTGTGTATGTGTATCCAATTTATTGTTGAGCCCTGCAAGATACTCAAACGGTTATTGTTGTGATCTTATTTATAAAATATTATTTGCATCATTTGTTTCCTACTTCTTTTTTTTATAAAATTGAAGAATTTTACACCATGTTTGCTGTTATTTCCCTCCAATTAAAAAAAGAAAACGAGTGAAAAACCAACATATAAACAAACACATACATGTCAAGGGGGAATTTTTTTTAAACGGTCAATGCCAGCTTTTTGTTGCAAAAGTAGACCCGCTTTTTGCAGCACAGCAATTTACACCAGAAGGTGGCTTACATATATAGCAACTCATAAAAAAATGAATAGCAATGAAGCAGCTCTCCAAAAAATGTCTCTTTTTAGTCTATCAAATATTTTAACAGCAACATTTCACCTTCTCAATTAAAGTATTTTCAAGTAGTAAGTGTGTACAGGGTATATAAAGCCAACTGACTTATTACACGTGATGTCACGAGACCTATTGTGACATCATCTATGTAGCATATAAAAAAATATAAAGGGACAGATTTATCATGCGCTGGTGCTCCATGCCATATGTGTCAAGAGGCTCTAGCATCATGTGAAAAATGATTTGATCTGGTAAATCTTGTTAGTACTTGTGTGAATGAATGCCTTCCATTTAATCATCAATGGGCAGCCTAAAGGAAAATTATGGCAGCACTTTAAATTATTTTGTTTATAAAAGTTGGTAAGTATGTTGTCTGCATTTAATTCTCAAAATGAATGGAAATTTTGGCATGCTTATTTACAGTGATGGTAGACTACATTGGTGATCTTTTCATATTTTCCCATTTAGTTTTGGGTATCAATCGCCTGTCCCTATTTGTATTCTTTGTACATTATCCATATATCAGCTGATCCATATCCATTAACAGTTCTTAGGGTAACCATATCTCACAATTTTTTTCACATTTACATGTGATATTACTCCTATGTTATTCTTTTGAACCTTGGTAATTCACTGAATGTTAAGGGTGTTGGCTCTTATACCTAAATAAAATATTGCAATCAGTTGCTTTTATAAAGATTTCAGTTGCACTAATAAAAGTAGATAGGCCTTTCACAGATCAGTAAATCTACTAGAATTTACACAAGAACCGGCTGACATCTATGCCAGCCTATGCTAGCTAAAGAGAACCTATCACCAGTGAAAAAACTCCTGCTGGCTAGCAAACCCTTAGTGTGCGGTCACACTTGCCGTTTTTAACCAGTTTTTGGACTGTTTTTAAGCATGCATTTTTTGAAAACGCATCCATTTTTACTGGTTTTCCCAATTATTAATTTCCCAGTAATTAATTAAAACCGGTCAAAAATGGATGCGTTTTCAAAAACAAGAAGTATACAGCCAGCCCCAAGAAGTATACAGCCAGCCCCCTGCTAAGCACATAAAAAATAAAAAACTTAATACTCACCCTTTGGTGTCCGGATCGTTGGCGTGGGTCCCAATCTTTGGCCCGAGACCCCCAATCTTTACCCAAATAACACTGTTATTTTGTCAATTTTGGCCAATTTGGGAGTGTGCCAAGTGCTAAAAATCTTTTCCAGGTATCAAAATTAGAAGATTTGTTACTAAATGAACAAGCAGTGTTCTAGTAGAGGTGAAATCCTGACAAATCTGAGAAATTGTGGAGTGTGTGGCTCGACAGGCCTGGTCTGGCGTCACAAGCATTACTGAGAGGCAGGATTAGGCTGGGAAGGATGAGTGGTGGGGTATGAATGGTTGTGAATGATTGGAAGGGGAGTTGAAGGGTTGGGGTATAACCGATGTAAATTAATATCAGAGCTTGGCAGACAAGTCCCATCCTAGGATTCTAGATATTAAGAGTGCTACTAATAGCCGGAACTGGGGGGGGGGATGGGAAAGGGGAATGTCTCCCCTAATTGGGGTGGTTGTTTGTATTGTTTCAAAAAAGAAAATAATAACAAAGATCAATCTGATTACAAAAAACAGAACACATTGAAACAATGAAATAGCCAGTCCAGAGTCCTGATCTAAACCCAACAGAAAAATCATTGGTGACAATCTTATTGCCAAAAAACCCACAAAAGTTACAGAAATATGGAAGAGACTGGGAGAAGAGTGGACCAAAATCCCACCAGAATAGTGTGAGAGACTAGTGATATCCTGTGGCCCCAGATGTGCTGAAGTCATTCATAGCAAAGACCTGTGCACTGCCTACTGAATGGTGGCTGGTGTAACCTTCAGAAAATGTCATTCTTATTATAAAGATATATTGATATACTTTGGTTATTTTGTATAACACTATTCTAGTGGCATGGTTTACCCCTTACAAAAAATCCTTCACATGTTGATCAATGTGGATAACATTATTTCTGAAAAAAATCATACATCTTTCTCTAATTTTGATCTCCAGTATACATGTCACGGCCATGGGTGCCCCTACGACACATATACCGGGTCGCAGGCGCACCCATGTGCCTTACTCTGCCTCCGGATATAACTACTATAATACTGACCTCTATGTACACGAATATAAGTACTATAATACTGCCCCCGATGTACAAGAATATAACTACTATAATACTTCCCCCTATGTACAAGAATATAACTACTATAATACTGCCCCCTATGTACAGGAATATAACTACTATAATACTGCCCCCTATATGCAAGACTATAACTACTATAATACTGCCTCCTACAGGGCCGGTTCTAGACAAAGTGGGGCCCTGGGCAAAACTAAAAGTGGGGCCCCAAAATAAAACTATTTTATGACCAGTCACAGTCAGCAAGAGGCTCCCTTTAGTATGGTAAAACAAACTGTAATATGGGAGAATTTTATAGGAGATAGATAGCTGATAGGGAGATTGATGGGCAGCACGGTGGCTCAGTGGTTAGCACTACAGCCTTGCAGCGCTGGTCAACATCTGCAAAGAGTTTGTATGTTCTCTCTGTGTCTGCGTGGGCTTCCTCGGGGTCCTCCGGTTTGTGAGGCCCATTGGGGAGAGGGACCAATATTTTCTGAAAGCAGACACTTGCCCCATTTTCAAAATAGCATCAAAGAGTTTATAGACATAGGCGCCTTCATGCAACTTTGATTCGAAATGAAACATTTTACAAAAAAATACTTAAAATTTGACTTTGATGGCAAAAAATGTGCTCCAAACAGAAACTATTTACCTTCACATCTCCTAAATGCAATAGATGGACATGTGTAGAGTTCACAAATGTCCCATATTGATATGTTCACATAAATAAATCCACATAATATCACTAAAACTGTAATAACTAGATATCTTCTTTTCAGCTAGAAATTTTTACACAGTCACAACCTGCAAAATATATCAATAAAACAGAATAAAAAGTAAAGGCGCCATAAAACCTATGTATTTTTGAGAGCAGACAACCAGGCAATGCATATGGCAATTAACATTCAAAATTTCCTCTGAAATATGTACAAATCCAGAATACTTATATAAAGAAAACATACTTTCATAAAACAGTAAGATGTGAGGAGATCATATATACCCCACACCAATATACAGTATTCACCAAAATATGCAGCAAATGGAACTGCAGAAAATTCACACAGATCCATCATTGTATGTTCCTTACATAATGGTTACCCAAATAAATAACTATATATCCATAAACCAAGCTAATGAGATAATAAAGTCACTTTTAGATGTCGCCATTGTATTAGCACCACAATAACAGAACCCTCCGCGGATCATAAGAATGAGAGTGAGAACATCATAACATAGGTGTAAATAATGGAGGATGGTGTGAAATAAAAACTTTATTCCAGAACATGTGTGTGTTTTTGGTGTTACATATAACTTTATGGACATGTTCTCGGTCACAGTGTTTATTTCTAATAGCGACATTAGGCGAAGAGGATTGCATGTTCATTGTATCAGTCAATTTTCCCAACAACAAAAAACTATCACAAAATAAAAGGGAATAAGAGAGAAAGTATGTTCTTAGATAGTTCTGCATAGAGAAGGGTTAAAAACATGAATATTAGTTGATATTATCCCTTCTCAAAATGTAGTAACATATAAAGTGAATATTTCCATTATCTGTGAGGTGCAGCAGCTCCTGTGTCCAGCAAATGCTCCCTGCAGCCTGATGGCTAAGAATCTGGAGGGGGCTACACTTCAGAGGGCTGTATCTCTGGCTCTGTGACACATAGAACCTCACTTCTTTTTTCCTAGAGTCTCCTCTTTTATATGAATCTAAAATTGTGTTTCTAAGTTTTAGGAAAATGGAGATAATAACTGTTGAACTGCCGTTGGGAGTGATTTTTATATATAAAAATGGCACCTGATATTCTCACTTTAAACCTGAATATCTCTGGATCCACGACACCTAGGAACAAAATTCAAGATTCATTTGAAAGAAGAGATTCTCCCCTTTCAGGGGGCCCTGGGCAATTGCCACCTTTGCCTACCCATAGCGCCGGCCCTGGCCTCCTATGTACAAGAATATAGCTACTATAATACTGCCCCCTATGTACAAGAATATAACTACTATAATACTGCCCCCTATGTACAAGAATATAAATACCATAATACTGCCTCCTACGTACAGGAATATAACTATTATTATACTGCCCTGTATGTACAAGAATAAAACTACCATAATACTCTCTTCTGCTGCTTCACAGACGCACAGATTGTACTGCCTGCTCCTTCTATCACAGCAGCAGGCGGTATTTTAACTAGATGAAAGTTTTGGGTGGCAATAGGTCTCCCAGGATCCAGAAGCCACAACTGGCTGCCCAAAACGGACCAATGAGGATCTGCCATTGCATAGGAGTACTATTATAGTAGTTATATATAGTAGGTACAAATAAGGCAGTATTATAGCAGTAAGATTTTTGTTCATAGGGGACAGTATTATAGTAGTTATATTGTTGTACACAGGAGAGGTATCATAGTAGATATTTTCCTCCAGACACCTGCAAAGTATAATAACTGGCATATATCCACCCATGCAGCAGCTACTAATCCGTGGGATGATCCCCACCAATCTAAAATTATCAATCTCTTTTTGCGAAAGGTCATTATCAATATTTTAGCCCTGAAAAACCCTCCTCATCTATCCAGCGGCGCGTTCTCCGGCGAGGATTCGGGTCTTCCGGCGATTCACTAAGGTTGTGCGCCCGATGTCCACAAGGTGTCGCTGCTGCGCTGAAGTCCGCCGAGGTCCGCTGGAGTTCACCAACCTATTCCCGGTGCATGTGAGTGATTGATTTAGCGACACAATTCATTTTTTTAATTCCGCGGTTTTTCCGAATCCGTCTGGTTTTCCGTTGGCCACGCCCCCCGATTTCTATCTCGTGAAAGCCGGTGCCGTTGCGCCACAATCCGATCGCGTGCGCCAAAATCCCAGGGCAATTCGCTGCAAATAGGAAAAATTCGGGAAACCCAGCGGAAAAAAGCGATTCGGACCCTTAGTAAATGTGCCCCACAGTGACTGTCCATGTATCTGCTATACATTATAGATAAAGATAAGTGGTGAACCCAGAGATAAAGCATTGTCACTTGGCATTAGACAGAAAGAGCAGGTTCCAGCTGTAATTGTGTCCCTCTGCCACAAACAGGAGATAATTACCTTATTTTTAGCAGCTGCTGCAGCATCTATTACATGAAGAGGTCGCGAGACCTGACATGTCTGTTTGATCACTATATTCTCCAGGAGATGGATTTGCTTTTCTAATAGGTCTTTTTGTGTCATTCCTATGTTATTCCTCCTGGATATTTAATAATACATTGAAAACAATATATGTTTTTATTTCCCTTCTAAAAAGATGTGTCCTTACATCCTAAGATACAAATTACATTTGGTCAGTCTATGTACAGTCACAGGACAAATAACAAGGGAAGTTTATAACATGTACAAAGAAAGCTCCTCCGCTATTATTATTTCACAGAGAATGCAAATATTAATCAAACTGCCTTGTCAAGAGAACTAACAAGTCTTCCAGTTTTGAATGTATCCTTTATACAGTGAAACCTCTGAGATGAGAAAATTGATCTTTCTAAAAAGGTTGTTTAGCACATTTGGGGGCAGATGCCATAGAGTATAATGGGGGCGGGGGTTAAACACTGAAAAAATAGTCTTTTGGAGAGGTTTCACTGTATTTGTTTTAGAGGTGAGGATGTTCCTTTCAAACCTATTGTCCATTGATATAGATAAGATTCTTGTGTTAAAGAAAATCTACCACTGCTCGCATGATGAAATCATGCGAGCACACCACCCTATAGGCCAGCGATGGCGAACCTTTTAGCCGCCGAGTGCCCAAAAAGCAACCCAAACCCCCCCTTATTTTTCGCGAGGTACCAACCAAAACTTAAAGCAGTAACTTATTGCTCCCTGCTCTTCAACTTTCTATCATATTGCCCTCCTGAGGACAGCAACACAGTGGAAAGATGGAAAATTTTAGCTTCTTTCCAGTGTCCCTCTGTACACAGAGAAAATCGTGGAGCCAGCAGATAATAATAAAGATAATTTTGCCCTGTGTATTCATTCTCCCTATTCCTACAGTCCCAAGTAGCGAAGTAAGTTTCAAAATATGACAGAAAGCAGCATCTTTTAAGTTGCTTGGAACTGCAGGAATATTCTTTGAGTCTTGTCTGGTGCGCTGAGGTGATGGCCCGGGTGCCCACAGAAAGGGCTCCAAGTGCCGCCTCTGGCACCAGTGCCATAGGTTCGCCACCACTGCTATAGGCTATTCAATACTGATTACGGAACATACTTTGGTTAGGGACATCAATCTGTAGTTTAGCTAAAAAAATCGATTTACCTATATATTTAAATGAGCCTTTGGTGCTATCCCTACGTCACTGGCCTCCTTTCTTCCCTTCCGATCGTTAATTATGCACACCTCCGTCTTCTTATGACCCCTCCTTCTGGTGACGAGAGCTGTGATATCACGTCACTCTCGGCACTTATTGCCCATGTGCAGAGACGAACTATTGCGCAGCTGCAGTGAGAAGTGGCAGGCTGTGCGATAGTTTGTATCTGCGCATGTGCGATAAGTACCGAGAGCAACGTGACGGCTCTCAACACCAGAAGGAAGGGTCATAAGAAGACGGAGGTGTGCATAATTAACGATCGGAAGGGAACGAAAGGAGGCCAGTGACGTAGGGGTAGCACCGAAGGCTCATTTGAATATGTAGGTAAATCGATTTTGTAGCTAAACTAAAGGTTGAGGTCCCTAACCAAAGTATGTGCTGTAATCGTTATTGAATAGCCTACAGGGTGGTGTGCTTGCATGATTTCATGCGAGCAGTAGTAGATTAGCATTTAGCACATCACAACACCTGTAAATTCATGTTGAAAAAAATATAGTATAGATAAATTACTTATCAATAGAAATCAAACTTTTCTGTCAAGGACCTGCACTGATGTGTGCGGCATAATCAGAGCAGGATTATCAGTAGTACTCTTGGAGCACCAGCTCCGGGCCCTGCAATCTCATTGGGGGCCCCCGGCCTGGCGCTCCAAAAGCACCAATGATCAGTGTCGTGCTGGATCAAAGTCAGGGTCAACGCAGCTGCCATCCAGCATCAGAGAGGTTAATCGTCCATCTTGGATTTCTCCATGTGTGTCCTGTCCTGCCGACATGCCGCTGAAATGAAGAACCAAGTGTTGCATGGTCTGCCCAAGAGCAGATTGGATTCTCCACAATGGCTGCCTCTCTGATTTCGGACCTCCAGAGGACCACCGCGGATTTGAGTACCATGGCCCCCAGGGCCTTTATCACAGTGACTGTCACTATATCTCCCTTAGCCCCGGGTGGGGTACAGTCCGGCCTCCCTGCAGAGGGCCAACATCTCCCCATAGGAGGCCCGGCTACAAAAGGGACTCTCTTAGAGGGGCCTGACCCCTTATCTAATTATGCTGACCAGCCTGCTGAGTATCCAGGACCACCTGCTAAGGGGCCCAGGCTGTCCGGTGAGAACGCCCTGCCAGCTACAGAGGTTACCACCGTCATCACAACAGCGCCCCCAAGAGCTACAGGTCAATCCAGGAACAACAATCCTTCATCACAACAGCGCCCCCAAGAGCTACAGGTCAATCCAGGAACAACAATCCTTCAGCTGTCAGCAATGAAGAAGTTACAGCTCCTGCGGTCATCATCATTCGCTCCACAGCGCCCCCAGCTGTTGAAGGTCAGTCAGAGAAGTGCCTGCCTCCTTCCTTTGCTGAGATGCCTTCTGCTGCAGATGACCTCTCTGCTGTTCCAGCTCCAGCTTCTGGGTACCCTATGTCAGCAGTTCCAGTTTCTACCACCAAATGTCTCCTGGTGACAGATCTCAAAGCTGCTTTCTTCACCCAGGCTGATGATACCTATGCAGCAGTTTCTGCTCCCATGTCTGCAGCCATTGCTACTGACTGCAACTTAGATACTGAGTAACCCTTGATGGGCTGTAGCCCTTACCAGGTACTGTGAATACTATTGTATATATTGCATATTTTTCTGCTATTCCCAGTTGGGCTGAGCGTCCATATACCTCTTAGAGCCAGAGACTTTCCTGAGACTCTTTCCCCTATTTATTTATCTCAGTCAAGAGACTCTCCTTGAACTGCTCACTAGTATTATATGCTGCATTAGCATCAACCTCTGTTGTTGCAGAGACCTCTAGGAAGGACTCTGTCCCTCCACCTCTGGAGGAGACCCGTCATCTGCACTTTTCCCGACGTCAAGGGCTGTGCCCAGAATATGGACTTTTCTTCAAAAGCCTTCTGAGAGACTTTTGCCAGTTACTACAAGGAAAAGTTGCTAATGACTCTTGTGTTGCACTGAATGCTCTTATTTGCAGGAAAGGGACATTCTGTTTGCATTTATGCCTTTTTCTCCACAGGAAATGGACATTTTGCCATTTTGCTATTGCTACCTTGAGTAGCCATTCCCATGTAACGTTCAAGCAATGTACCTATTGGGCTGCTAAAGCCAATGTGTGTTATATAATGTTTGCACAACTGTCATTTATTGTCAGTAAGTTTGCATTTAACATTTGCAGGTGATAGTGTGACTGTGTTGGACCGTCTTATTATATGTAAATCCTGACCGCAAGCTTACACCTAGAATTGGAGCTCCGTACAGTGTGGTAGTCTGTAAACCGCAGGTCTTTAGGGGACCGGGGGTGTTCATCTTAGTAACACCTAGATGCTATACACGCAGGGTAAGAGCGTCAGATGGCAGTTAAAGTGTAAATTGTACTGTATGTATAACATGTACTACTACTATTACTATTTGTCGCCAAGGAAGAAGAAGAGTTTCGAACAAATAGTCAGGCCTTGGTGCAAGGAGTGGATTACAGGACATGACACCACACCTTTCCCTACTACACAGTTGGTTTAAGGGCATTAGCTACCAACTGTCACGTATGTTTGTATTTTTGTACTTAGTCCAACACCAACCCAGGTGCCTGTCTCCAGGACCATGGGCGGTTTGTCCCCTACACTGCACATAGCCAGCACTTCCTCGAGAGTGCAACCTATTCCATCTTTACCCCTACCGGCTGTGATACACATGGACCCTCCGGAGGCCATCAGCCGTGGGCGGCTCTTTCAATTGCCCTGCAGGTATGCAACATCCATGCCAATGCGCATGGCAGAGGAGTAGTTACGAATAAGCCCTTTTACTATGCAATACATATAGAGATAATTGAGCAGCGGTAGATTCTGCCTGGATAGGTGAGGGTTAAAGGAATGTTAATGTTATTATCCAATGATGTTCCATTATTGTAACTGGAGTGTGATTGGAGGAGGAGACCACCTGACTAGGGAGGTACTAAATCCTTAGTCAGGGGAGGAGTTAGCTCTCTTAAGTTCAAGCTCTCAACACAGGAGGAGCTCTGAGCACATGCTCTGCACAGAGGCCTCCTAGGCTTCAGCTCAGCAACTATACACAGAGTGATACAGGACAAACAGGACAAAGCTGCAGCTTCCAGGATTGGACACAGCTGCATCCCAGCCTGCCCCTGCATCCAGGCTGGTGAGACAACTCCTGAGGTTCCTCTCCAAAATCACTCCAGTACTGCATTTGTTGTTACCATTGGTTGAATAAAGAACTGTAAGTTACTTTTATGCACAACATTGCCTGGTCTGGTCCCTGCTACAGCTGTATCACCACCAAGGGCGCCCCATCCATCTACCAGGGACACATACTAAAGACTTTAAGGGCTACCCCAGGGAGAACTAGTACTACAGCCTCTCCCTCCATATCATTTCTTGCCAACACCACCTGCTGGAGACCTACCAGGCTGTAGGAGAGCCCTCTGGTCCCCATACCAAGCACCATGACACTAGCGTGCCTAGGCCGCAACCGCCAGCCACTCCGGAATTCTGGGCCCCGGCTGCCTCCAGGCCCCAAGAAAAGGCTAGGCCCTGGTGGGGGATGTTGCAATGTCATGATCACATGACCTGCAGGGGAAAGCAGTGTAGCGCTGCACCAGTGAGGTGAGGAGTAGTGATGGGAATTACGGCTTTTAGTGAGCTGGCCCATTTGGCTCCGCTCACTAAGAAGAGAAAGCTTCTAGCTCCTAAACGGCTCCCTATTACATATATAATAGGGAGCCGCAGTTCTCCCAGTACCCCCACTCCACACCACTTTTAACCAAATTGTATTGGGTTAAAGGGGGCGCATGTGAGATGGTTAGGAGCAGGGTTAAGTAAGCCATCGGCTCACTGAGAGGAGCCGGCTCCCGACAATATCTGATAATGAAACCCGAGTAACTTTTATAACCACATATAATAAACAATACAACAATATTGCATCTATTCTGAAACATAATGTACCAATATCATATCAGGACAACAGTCTGGCTCAGATTTTAAAAAATGGATGCATGTATGTTTCTAGAAGAGCGAAGACTTTGGGCAACATACTAGCACCTAATGAATTTCATGGTAAACCTAAAAATACCACTTGGTTATCTCTGAAAGGGAGCTACAGATGTAATAACTTGAGATACAATGTTTGTAAATTTGTAATGCAAACCAATAATCATACCTCTTATGTCACTTCTGCTATGTATTCCATCAAAATTTTCATCAACTGTGATTCGCATCACCTTACTTACACCATTAGCTGCACTCAATGTAAAGTACAATATGTGGGATGTACCACAGACCAATTTGTCGCTTTGTGCACTATATAAATAAAGAATTATTATTATTATTTATTAAAAAACGCATAGCAGAGCAACATCAGGAGTAACATCATCAATCCGTAACCCTGCTGCTCTACATTTGAGTTTGCACCTTTCGGGAGCCTCAAGACATTTCCAGGACCAACATCAAGGTAGCCTGGATACCATGCTAGTCATGCCAATTGAAAAAGTGGATAAACCATCTAGAGGAGGAGATTGGACCTGGAAAATACATGCGAGAGAAGCTTATTGTATCTTAACCCTAGAAACAAAAAGTCCTAAAGGAATGAACTTCCGAAATGATTCAGTGTATTTTTTACTGATTATGTTATCTAGTTCTGTCGGTTAGATGCTTTGTCTCAGCTATTCTCATATCATGCCCTCTCTATTCTCCTCCTACTCTTTATTATCCTCTTACTATTTTACATACATCTTACCTCTTCCCATGTTACGCTAAGTAACTCCTCTGTCTTTACGCCGGCAGGTGTGGTGCATTGGCGGGTGTGTCCCTACGTCATTCCCCTCTTCCGGTTGTCTTTATATTCGTACACGGCGAATTCACATGTATCTATGATTAAGAATCCAACTGGATTCGAAACGCGTCAGAAACGCTGCTTTTACTTACTGCCATGGCAATGTAATGTTTTTAACATGACCTTAACAAATACTTAAATTTGTTTATCGAACTTTGGAACCGACATTGCTGGATTTTCCTTCTACTTTTTGCTTAGTCAGCTCCTGTTGTTCGCATAAAAGAGCCAGCTCGTTCATGGACGACAAATCACTAGTGAGGAGAAAACATGGTAGGAGCTAAGTGAAATGGGAGAACGTGGGGGCATCTGTGTGGGGCATATTATTGGGGGTCTCTATGTGGGACATTACTGGGTGCATGCGTGGGAGACATTACTGGGGCGCTGTGTGGGGCACATTACTGGGGGGGAAGTGTGTCGGAACATTACTGAAGGGCTGTGTTGGGCACATTACTGGGGGAAAGTATGTGAGGCACATTACTGGGGGCTGTGTGGGGACATTACTGGGGGCTGTGCGGAGGACATTACTTGGTGTAACTGCGTGGGGCACATTACTGGGGATAACTGTGTAAGGCACATTTCTTGGGGCGTGTTCACATGTGGCACCAGATTTGATCGCATATGCATTTCCTGTGTTTAAATACAAGGCAAACGTGTGACGTATCCTTACAGTATTTTGGGAGAATGTTAGGGGCAGCAGGATAAAACTGTCACGGCCTGATGGAGGACATATCACCTGCAGTCACTGGATGTAACAAGTAGGGATTTCTCCTGTGTTTTCTGTAGCTGTATATACCCTCAGTAAAGTTGATATTAGCACAACCAAATGTGAGGGATTATGTACAGGAGTGGGCATTACTGAAAGTGCTATACACATACATTGGGGCCCGTGCCCTGGATCTTTTACCGCCCTAGCAACGTCCTGCCATGTACAGAGGTGTCATTAGTGATATTGTCTTTTCCATAGCAGTGTTTGTATAATAACAACAAGGCGGTAAAGATCATTAGTAAATGGAGTATAAAGTTGGTAAATTATTGGTAAATACTGGTCTATTTATACAGTCTTATGTTCATTATTAGGATGTCGGTATTTTCTTTATGTTGTTGTAATGTTGTGGGTCACAGTTTGAAGGGATCATTTATAAATTGTAGAGCTATTGCTTGGAATATGGGTCTTATGGCAGTATTATTTGGTAACAGTATTGTGGTATCATTATTTGGTTTATCATGGAACAAAATTTGAATTTGTTTAGTAAAGGTAGGAACTTATGAACCAATCTAAACTAAAGATACTATTGTTTCTAATATCTATCGTGGTTAGGCTGATATTTGAAAAAGTATAAGTATGTGGTATCTTTTACATATATTGTAGTGGGAGAGGTCCCCGCATCTGCTGCTTTGCTGGGGTCCCCATCCTAAAGCAGGTGCCCCATACTTCTGGGACCCTTAATCTGGCTCTGGGTATAATGTGTTCTTTCATAAAGCTTTTTATTACAATTTCCTGAATGACCCACTCACTCCACCTAGTGGTCATTATAAAGCTTTTACATCAAAAATACCAAATACTTAAAATAAGCAAAAGGAAACTGTGTGTGAAAACTGCAGGTTTACACTGAGTATATATGCTGCATTATAGAAACAGCTGGAAAATATACAGTCAAAAATAAGGCTCTGCTCGTACTGCCAGATTTTATATTGTGCTGTGTGTATCTGAACAATGTATCTGAATGGAGGACTTAAGTTTGCCACAGTCTACTGCCACCCACACAATTTTAAAAGAGAAGTTCCATTGTTATTTTTTATGAGGACAGATTCCAAAAGGGTTTTGAATTTTTAATGTTCTGTAGAGGATAATGCTGCAATTCATTTTGTAGACCTAATAAAAAGGGAAAAGGATTGCTTTGGTTTTATTTGGAAAACTGTTTTGATACCTTTAGTCATAGTAAAAAGTCCCCCTACCCCCTAATATTTAAGAAATTGAAATATCATCAGAGAATACATGTTGACTCATAATGACCACATATAAAATATTGGACCCTAAAATGTGTTTAGTGACTAGTGGAACGCTGGAGCAACAAGTCCAGAGTAAAAAATAGTAACACAGATTTCAGCCAAAATAAAGTTCCAGGTGTTTTTCTGGACGTCTTGTTCCATATTTCCTAAGGCCACACAATCTGTTGTGTGACCTTGACTGAATACTTATGAAGGACAAAACTGTAATTTTAATGAAATTCCCCATATTGCTAACAAATACTTTCAACACGAAATTCTACTTGCCGTATGTTTCTTTGTTTAGAATGATGCAGTATTTCAAATGTTTTAACCATGAATAGGCAGATAAACTCTCATGTTTCTACAGCAGGTTTTTACTACAGGCATTGGTGGTGCCAAATACATCTCTGAATGTGAGGTCTATCCAGCTGGTACAAACCAACAAGAGTCTGCATACTCTGACAGCCACAGATTCAGATGCACATAGTGCTTCTCCAAAAGAGCTGCTCGGAAGCAAAGTTTACACAATCTGAAGCCTTCCTACTTTTCAGTCTTTAGAGAGTTCTGTAAGCTGCATAATACATATCCTGAAGAAATCCGGGCCAAACTCTGTTATGCCTTACTTCATGTTTTTGCTGTAGTGACAGAAACCAGGTTTGCTTGAACAGGGATATAATTGGAGGAAAACAACTGCCTATTGCCACATTCACAAAGGGACCCAGTTTGGACACTGGACCTCTGGTAGCCTGGCTCTCCAGAGAAGGTTCTCACTCTCAGCACAACTCCCATAAAAGCTATAGAATGTGATTCCCATCCCAGGGTTTATAATCACAGCACACGCTCTCAACACAAGAAAAATTGTGCATAATTGGATATTCAGATATATTCATATTGCCAAACCTAAATTTGAAAACATACTGCAACTTGATCTCACACAGAAATAAAAAGTGAAATCAATGGGAAAAAGCCAAGTTAAACACCTGTAGTTCTGTGATGTAAAGTGCCTGGTTCAAATTTATAATTTATGGCTTTATAACTTGGTGAAATTCCAAAATCACTATAAACTGCACTAACCATAACATATAAACATAGTTTGTTAAACTTTTCTAAACTTTAGTTTTCGCTTTTAATACTAAAAGCACAAAAGTCAAAAATTTTGTTCATTGCATGTGACAAGATTACCATCAGATTGAGGTTACTCTCCACTTGCCCTACCACATTAGTACTACAAACAAACATGTTTTTGGAGCATATTACCAGCAGCACAAGTCACAATTTCTACATCCCCTCCCCAAGCCCATCTTTCTAAATACAATGTAGCATAGTCTTTGGAATTTACTTCTGCATAAGGGGTACGGGGAGATACAGATGGTAAGTTACAGGTGTGGCCGCAGGATGGTATTACTGACCTGGGCTGAGAATGGCCAAGTAGGAAAGGCTAATTGTAAGGGGAGTTAAAGTGACTTTCCTGCACCTGGTCTTACTCATGTGCAATATCACTTAGGTAGAACTATGACTAAGGCTATAAATCAATTTTTAAGGATAAAAACAGAATCAAACTTTTTTGTTAAATTTAAGTAACAAATCCGCAACATACACCCTGTTTATCCATTTGAATAAATAATAATCATAGTCGTCAACATAATCCACAGCAAACAAAGCATTACTTTTACATAATCTGCACGTGTGTGTGTCATTGAAGTAGCCCATAATTTTGACATCCTGCCCCCAGTGTAGCCCATAGTTACAGTATCCTGCCCCCAGTAGCCAATAGTCACCGAGTCCACAGAGTAGCCCATGGTGACAGTTCCTGCCAATGTCACAGGCAGTTGCTGTTGCTAGTATCTTCCTCTACCACCCCTCTTCCTTCATCCATCCCACTATAGTTAGTCGTGCCTCTTCATTCTGCTACCTGTCCTGCTGCACCAGCTTCCCCCCATCCATGAGCTGTGTGCAGACTGACACTGTGAAATGCACATGTGCAGTTCACAGTGTTGTAGTTTGCAGCATAAGAGTATATGGTCAGATTCCTTCACTAAAATTTTATATACTGTGGGGCCCTACAGCAACTGTGTATGTGTCGTTAAGAAACATGTGTAGTCTACATGTATTTACATATTTATTTATATTCAAATATCCACTAGGGAAAATTTTGAATGAAATGTTTTGAATAATATGTATTTAAATTATTCATTATTATTATAAAAATATTGCAAAAAATTCCATTAACCCTTTAGAGCCGATGACGGTTCTGCTCATCACTGTAGCAGAATCGACTTTGGAAAACATGGGGTGTCAGCTGTATCTTACAGCTGCATCCCTGCGTAACACAGAGTGAGCCCCGACCGCAGGTGTAAACCCATTAAATACTGCGGTCAACACAACTATACTATGGCAAGTCTGAGGTCTGATCGAGGACCAGGGCTACCCATGGTACATGCTTGTAAGTTCCTGTCAAAGCCTATATGATGGTGATAATGACAGTGATAATCCCCTGTGGTACATCAGTATTGCGGAATATTATAATGAACCAGCAATCATTTAAAGTCCCATAGTGGGACAAGTAAAACATTTTTAATTTTTTTTTAACTTTTTTTAAAAGAGTTTTTAAATAAAAAAAATAAATAAATAAATAAATAAATAAATAAATAAATAAAAATGCCCCTGTTCATATATCATAACATAAAAAAGTGAAAATCACCATACAATCCCCACATATGTAGTATCACCATAACTGTAAAAACATGTACAATAAAACAAAATAGTTGTGGAACCGACATGATGAACAGCATAAACATATTTTATAAAAGACCATGAAAAATAATGATTTTATATTCTCCCACAAAATGAAATAAAACACCAAAGCTCTCAACCACTTAAATAAACTTCGAAAATGGCGATGTATGGTGGCTGAGTAGGTAGCACTTCTGCCTTGCAGCGCTGGAGTCCTGGGTTCGAGTCCCACCCAGGTCAACATCTGCAAAGATTTTGTATGTTCTCTCCGTGTTTGCATGGGTTTCCTCCCAAACTCCTAAAACATACTGGTAGGTTGTTTAGATTGTGAGGAACAGGGACCAATTTGTCATTATTTGTTTTGCAGCGCTGCGTAATCTGTGTCGCTATATAAATAAAGAATTATTATTATTCGATTTTTTTCCCCACATTAGGTTCTGTTCCACAAATTTCAGTGTAATCGTACGGACCCATTATTAAAGATATATTATAGGGTATACAGTAAACACCAAAAAAATAAAAGAAAAAAGTGAATTACAGAATAGATTTTTCTTTCTACAACTCCCTCCCCCCACAAAAAAGTTAATACATTTTCAATAAGGCATAGCCACCCCAAATAGTAACACGAAAACGTCTAAACCCGTAAAAAAAATTAGCCCTCACATGGCAACAGTTATAGAAAACAAATATTTTTTAGCTTACAAAAGTGCATCCGTGAACAAGCTAAATACTACTAAATTCTGTAGGGCAAAACTGGCTGCTGCATGGCCCTCCTTCCCATCTGTGCCTTCCCATACAAAAAGCAACATCCACATGTGGGGGTATCTCCGTACTCGGGAGAATTGTGCAATAAATTGAGATGGGTTTTCCATTTTTATCTTTTGTGAATGTGTAAATTTTTAGTTTAAATGAACATATTATTGACAAAATGGGACCATTCTAAGTTTTACCTCCATTTAGTTTTAAATTACTATGAAGATCTCAATGTTCCTAAAAGCTGTTTCTATTAGTTTTAGGGGTGCAGATTTAAAATATTTGAAAATTTGTTATATATATGAGGTTTCTAATATTCTCTATTTCAAAGTTCATTTAAAACAAAAAAGAACCCCAAAAGGTCAATTCTGAAATCTCCTTGAAAGTACAAAAAAACCTATATTTGATTTGTAAGTTGCAGGACATCGAAATCAAATATCCATACATTTCAAAAATTCGAAAAACAAAGCAGATATATGGGAAATGTTAGTTAGTAACCTACTTGAAATAAGCTCAGGAGACCACTTGGGTCACAGATTGGGGCTTATTTACTAAGGTCCTTTGGCACACTCAGGGTTTTCCGACGTTTCCGGTATTTGCAGCGCTGTGACAGGTATTTAACTGGGGATTGTGTCGCAGGCGATGTGATTGTGATGTGGCTGCACTGGCTTTTAAGCATCAGAAATCAGGGGGGGTGGCGCCGTCGGACGATCCAACTGATTCAGACTGAGTGCAGGATTCAACTTTCAAATTGTGTCACAAGATCAAGCACTTAGATGCACTACGAAGAGGAAGGTAAACTATGGCGGCCTGAGTGAGGAAGCAATACATGCAGGGTATCGGGGACATGATCTTAGTGAATCGCGGCACAGATAAGTAAATGTGCCCCATTAAAGGGGTTGTGTCACTATTGCACATTGCTGTAATTGGGTCCAATGCATTGTTAAAAGTACTTTCACCATTTACACTTATTACAAAATCTGCAGGCTTACTGAGATAACTCCTTTTGTTCTGGTTGCTGGCGCCCCCCCGGTGGTAGCTGTGTCCCGTCCTGAGCAACAGCTGATCTGGCCGAGTCTGCGCACAGGGAGTCAGTCAGCTGTTCTCCACTACAGATCACTCCACGGCTCACAGCTCCTCTGCACACTGAGAGATCACCTGACACACTGCAGCCAATAGGAGGTGAGAGAGGAGGAGGGGCAGAGATTGTGCTGTGATGGCCACTGCTCACCAGCTACACAGGAGCCTACAGCCTACAAGGTAACTGCAGCCAGACATGTCTGCTCAGAGGAGTCCTCTCCCAACATGGATCATAGCAATGTATCAGCCCTTTCCTCCCTCCACCATTAGTCAGGTCACACAGGAGGCTGCAGAGATAACACAAGTAACAGGCTGAGCTCTGATCTCTCCTGATGCAGTCCTCCTCCTGTACTCTCCTCCATGCACTGTCCCTCCATGTTACCCTGCTCTCCTGCAAAGGGGCCCCTGTGCCTGACTAGCAGGGAAGTCGCTAAACATCAGCAACATGTGAGAAGCTGTCATCTATCTATCTCCTATCTCTCTATCTCCTATCTATCTATCACATATCCATCTATCTATCACATATCCATCTATCTATCACATATCCATCTATCACATATCTATCACATATCCATCTATCTATCTATCTATCTATCTATCTATCACATATCCATCTATCACATATCCATCTATCTATCACATATCCATCCATCTATCTATCTATCACATATCCATCTATCACATATCCATCTATCTATCACATATCTATCTATCTCTATCTCCCATCTATCTATCTATCTATCTATCTATCTATCTATCACATATCCATCTATCACATATCCATCTATCTATCTATCTATCTATCTATCACATATCCATCTATCTATCACATATCTATCACATATCCATCTATCTATCTATCACATATCTATCTATCACATATCCATCTATCTATCTATCACATATCGATCACATATCCATCTATCTATCTATCACATATCTATCACATATCCATCTATCTATCACATATCTATCTCATATCTATCTATCTATCTATCTATCTATCTATCACATATCCATCTATCTATCACATATCTATCTATCACATATCTATCTATCTATATCTATCTCCTATCTATCTATCTATCTATCTTCTATCTATATCTATCTCCTATCTATCTATCTATCTATCACATATCTATCTATCTCCTATCTATCAATCACATATCCATCTATCTATGTATCTATCACATATCTATCTCATATCTATCTATCTATCACATATCCATCTATCTATCTATCTATCACATATCTATCTCCTATCTATCTATCTCCTATCTATCTATCACATATCCATCTATCTATCTATCTCATATCTATCTCCTATCTATCTATCTATCTCCTATCTATCTATCTATATCTATCTCCTATCTATCTATCTATCACATATCTATCTATCTATCTATCTATCTATCTATCTATCACATATCTATCTATCTAGTGATTTGGTTGCAATTCCTTACAAAATACACAGAAAGAGATTCAATCAACATGCAAAAATACAAAAGTTTATTAGTAAAAGTCATAAAAACAACTATTGCACCTAATTTTGTACAATCAATGCATACAAGAAGAGCAAAACAATGTATTCTCACAGCATCATGGTCGGTCAGGCGGACAGTAAAGTGTAAATATGTCGGAGGTCTAGAAAAATGCAGGGACAGCAAACTCCATGCGTATCCTCACTTCAAAGTGACTTCCTCAGGGGTAAGTGTCACTGTGGAGTGACGATACACGTGGGGTTTGCCTCCCCTGCAACCACCTAGACTTCCGCCATGCATGTCAACCTGACCGACCATGATGCTGTGAGAATACATAGCACATGTGTACTATGTGCAGTGTCCTGTGTAGTGTGCAGGGGGCGCCAGATTCAGGATTTCTGGCGCACGTTCTTCATGAATCTGGTGCCCCCTGCACTGCTTTGACAGACTGCAACAACTTTTTTTGGTGCACTTTTAACATGGGGCGTATGACAAATTTCTATTGGACTTCTATTGGATCAGTAAATGCAGGGACTATTTGAGCACAGCAGGTGGAAGGAGACTCTGAAGGCTGAGCGCTCTGTAGCACTGAGTTGTGCAATAACTGCAGCTGTCAGTGCTGTGCATGTGCCTGGCCCCTCCCACATCTGCTTCTGTGTGGAACAGAGTAGAGGCTGAACACGCATCATAATAATAAATAGAAAGGTATTTTTACTTCCAGGTAACCATTACAAATAGATTTTTGAAATATTTTAACCTCTTTGACAGCTTTTTGTAGTCAATTGTTTCGTGGCATAACCCCTTTAAGTATACAGCAAGTTATTTGTGCATAAAAATGTACTTTTATTAAAAAGGTTAGAAAGATATTCTCATAGGGGCGTAACAACAGCCGTAACAGCTGCTATGGGGTACGTGTTCTACAGGGGTCTGGATGGAACGAAAGTGCTGTTCTCCCAGGGCCTTCTCTCCCTGCACACAGCACACTAACAGAGCCCCTATGTAATTGGGCCCCGCCTACTGTCCTGACTGTAGAGCCACCCGGTCCTGTCCACCCGCTGGCACATCCGCCCTTCCTCCTGAATTACCGGAACAGCCATCCACCTTTCTTCCAGCTAAAGCACAGCCACCTGCCCAAATCCCGCTCCCCCCAACCCTTAGGCCCGATGACACAGCAGAGCAAACTTGAATCGGCCAACCGCCCCCTCAACCCACCGAGACAGACTACCAAATTACCGCCTGCTCACCAACAAGCACCCCACCCGCAAGAACAGACTCACGCCTGCCTCTTCCTCAGCTTATCCATCTGAACTCCCTCCCCCAGGCAGCACAGCCACCCAGCTGCCTGTACCACTGCGTGCCAGGAGAAGTTAACATGCAAGAAACTTTATATGTACAGTGTTTATATCACACACAGTATATATGCATAATATATATTAAAATCTATCTATTGTCACAGGTGTTCCTGCGACCCATGACACAGATCGCAGGCCCACCTGTGCTCCTCAATATGTCCCCGGACCCCCGCCATGGAGCTTACCTGTTCCAGCGTTGTTCTCCCTGTTCCAACGCTGGCTCCGGCAGTCCAGCACGTGCTTCCAGAGATTTAAAGGGCAAGCACGCTGATAATTGGCGCTGGCCGGCTGCTAATTCTGATAAAATCTCAGCCACTTCCTGTCTTCCCTGCCGGATCTTTGTTCCTTGTTGCCATTGAGAAAGCTTGTTCCTATGTCTTCTGCATTTTATAGTGATTTCCTGTTGTGACCTTGATTCTGTTCCTGACTCTGATCCCGTGCTGCCTGTCCTGACCTTCTGCTACGTCTCTGACTCTGATTCCGTGCTGCCTGTCTCCATCTCCTGCCAGTCCCTGACTAGGAGTTTGCCTGGCGATTCTTCACTTCCCCTTGGCTGCCACCGTGGACAAAGGTCGTAACCTGTGGAACGACCTGGTGGTACCCCGCCGCAGCAAGTCCAACCCACTTTGCAGCAGGCTCTGTTGAAAACCGGGTGTCCCTTACACTCCAGTCCCAGGTGTCGGCTTACGTCATTGTGCAAGGTGGTACAGAGGATCCACCACTACTAATCCTGACAGTAAGATCTGGCCAAGGTTCCACTAACTGAAGTGGCTGACCTTACAACCATTGTGGTCCAGCAGTCTCAACAGATTGCTGTGCAAGGACAGCAACTTGCACAACTCACTGCCACCCTGCAACAATTGTTCACTACCCGGCACCAGCGTCCAGTACCTGCAGGAATTCCCGTTTCTACAGCTGCATCATCTACTGCTGAGTCCAGGCTGCTTCTATGAATGCCCTCCAAATATGACGGTGAGGCCAAGTTATGCAGGGGCTTCATAACTCAGTGCTCCCTACATATCAAACTGATGCCTTCACAGATTGCCACAGAACGGGCTAAGGTGGCATTCGTGATCAGTCTTCTTTCCGGGAAAGCCCTGACATGGGCTACTCCCCTCTGGGACAGGAATGATCTAGTTGCGGCTACTTTCACTGCATTCCTCACTAAATTCCGGTCCATCTTCGAGGAACCTGTCTGGAAGATCACCTCAGCCGTCTTCCGTGTTTGCTACAGAGGAGCCGATGCTGGTGGATAGAGCTCGTCTGACCTCCCAAGAGCGTACCAGACGAAGAAAGTAGAACCTCTGCCTTTACTGTGCCAGCCCGGAGCAATTTCTTGAGACTTGTCCTGTCTGTCCTCAGTGTCTGGGAAACACATGTACCTAGGGTTCTTGGGGAGGGGGGGGAACGTCTCTGGGTGAGAGTAAAGCTTCTCCACGACTGAATATTCCCATTTTATCAGCTCTGGCACAGTTAACCTGGTCCCAATTTTTGCCTTCTTGGATTCTGGCTCTGCAAGAAACTTTGTGGATGCTGCCCTGGTCTCCCAGCATCATTTCCCAGTGGTCCATCTGAAGAAGCCCCTGGTCATCTCCCCTGTCAGTAGTCAAATCCTTTCTGCTCCGGTCCAGTACCGCACGGAGCCTCTGCTCCTGCAAGTCGGAGCACTACACAAGGAGAGTCTTTATGTGCTACCCCGACCCATGTCTTCTATTCTGTTGGGTCTTCCGTGGTTGAAGCTCCACGCACCCATGCTTAACTGGAAGACTGGGGAGATTCTTCTTGGGGACTAGAGTGCAAGTCTCGTTGTATGGGTCTCCCAGCTGCTTACAAGGACTTGCTGATGTCTTTTCAGAAAAGCAAGCAGAGTCTGCCGCCACACCAACCCTTTGACTGTCCAATAGACTTGATGCCAGGCACTTCTCCTCCACGGGGTCAAGTGTATTCCCTATCTGTTTCCGAAACCGTGCCCATGTCAGACTATGTAAAGCAGAACCTGCAGAAGGGCTTCATCCCCTGCCGGTGCGGGACTCTTCTTCGTGTCCAAGAAGGATGGTTCTCTCCATCTGTGCATCGATTACCACACTATCAATAAGGTCACCGTGACAAAACACTACCCACTAACCCTGATCATGGAACTGTTTGATGATCAAACCAAGGTGCCAAGGTTTTCACCAAGTTGGACCTTCAGGGGGCATATAACCTCATCCACATACGTGAAGATGAATGGAAAACCGCCTTTAATAAGGTGGTTCTCAAGAGCCCAAGGGCCAATCACCTATATGCCAAGCTCGAGAAGTGCCAATTCCATCAGAAGAGTCTCCCATTCCTATGATATATTATCTCAGACAAGGGACTACAGATGGATCTTGCAAAGTTGTCTGCAGTACTTCAGTGGCCGCACCCAATGGGACTTTGCGCTATCCAGAGATTCCTGGGCTTTGCCAATTACTACCGGCAGTTTATTCCACATTCCTCCTCCCTGGTATCACCCACTGTGGTGAACGCCAACCCTAAGCTCTGGAATCCGGCTGCTAAGGAAGCTTTCAGTAGTCTGCCTTTTCATCTGCTCCCGTTCTCACCTAGCCTGATATGGAGAAACTGTTCCTGCTAGAGGTTGATACCTCATTCGTGGGTGCTGGAGCCGTTCTCACCCATAAGGGGCCCAAAGGCCGAACTCTCACCAGTGGGTTTTACTCAAAGACCTTTTCAGACGCCGAAGGGAACTATTGGTAATCGGGAGCTTCTGGGTATTACCCTTTCTTTGGAAGAATGGCGTTATCTTCTGAAGGGTGCTCATCATCAAGTCAGTATCTATACCGATCACAAAAACCTCCTGTACCTCTAGACTGCCCAGTGTCTCAATCCGAGACAGACTCTTTGTTCTCTCTTCTTCTCCCGATTCAAATTTCTGATAAATGTCCGTCCAGCAGAGAAGAATGTTAAGGCCGATGCACTCTCACGTGGCTCGGATGTTGTTGGGGAAGATCCTGCTCCCAGGCATATCTTTCCTCCGAAACAAGCCTTCTCGTCTTAAACCAGCTGCCCGTGGACTCATGTGGCAATAGACTTTATCATTAATCTTCCATCTTCCTAGGGTAATACCGTCAATTGGGTGGTAACCGACCGATTCTCTAACATGCCCCACTTTGTTCCTCTGCCAGGTCTGCCATTGGATCCACACCTTGCCAGCCTGTTCTTCCTGCACATCTTCCAGCTTCTTGGACTTCACTTGCACATTGTCTCGGACCATGGGGTCTAGTTTTTTTCCTGTTTCTGGCAATCCCCTGTGCAGTCAACTACAAGTGAAGTTGGAATTCTCATTTGCGAACCATCCACAGTCCAACTGACAAGTTGATCAGACCCTGGGGGGCTATCTCCGCCATTTTGTCTCCGCCCGACAGGACGACTAGTCCACTTTGCTGCCATGGGCGAAATTAACTTACAACTCTCTGGACTCAGAATCTGACGGCTCTGCTCCAGATACCAGCATCTATTAATTATACCGTTTCTCCATTGAGCAGCACGCCCCAATCGACATGCACTAGTGCTGTGTCCATTGTACCTGTCAGACAATGGAGTCTGGGATATGGCATGGGCATGCCCTGACTAAGGCGTCAAAGAGGGCATGTTAAAATTCCTCCGGCACTTCCCTTCTTTTGTGCTGGCGTTGTCACGCTTTGCATCAAGCAGCTCTGGAATAGGCCTGCAACCTCCTGGATGGACGCAATTCCCAGGGAACATTACTAAACTTTGTTAAGCAATGTACTTATTTATTTGGGGGATTAAGTATAACTTTCATCAGTATACTTACCTCTGTCACTTAAAATTCCCTTCACAGCCCTCTGAAGAGTCCTAATGAATGAAATGCATAAATGCCTTTTGCACAAATTAGAAAATACCAGGGCAAAGTCACAAGGGAAAGTCATTTAATTGTGGTTTAGGAGAGCCCTAGGGACTTCAGCCAGGAAACTTACTACCAGAGAGATTTTGAAGACTAAAGGGGTAAGATTGTTTAATGTTACCAGCCTATTCCCTGGTATTTGGATATTACAAGTACGTTTCATTTACATATGTGTTCAGTGGTGTTCTTTATAACCTTTGTAGTAAAAGTTAAGTTTTATTCACATATTGCTTGCTAAGTAACTAATTTGGGTTGTAAAACTATGTTTGAAAACATGATCATCTTGAAAATGGTGAATTTTTCAAAAATGTCACCATTTATTATTTTTTTAAATAAATAACTGCAAAACTTATCATTCAAAATGTACCTCTAACATGAAGTACATCATGTGGAAAAAAAAATTATTTACCAAAATGATTTTGAGATTATATGGTTATAACTTTTGAACACTTAAAGTGATGCATATCAGATTGCAAAAAAATGGGGATGTGCCTTGAAGGGATATTCCTATTTTGGCAAATTAATGTTATTGTTTATATGATGAAAATTAATAAAAAATGTTAATATACTTGCCGTATGAATTCCTCACAGTTTTGTAGATCTCTGCTTGCTGTCATTCAACAGGAAGCTTCTTCCTGACCAGGGTCATGCAGGTGCGCGGTTCATTAGGTCATAGAGAGTAATCAGATTTGTGTGATATAATGAGCAGTGCACCTGTGTGACCATGGTCAGATTTCTGTCCACTGGAAACAAACAATGAAGCTTTCTATAGAAGAACAGCAAGCAGAGATCTGGAAAACCATAATATAGAAAGTATATTGTATACATTTTCATTATTTAAACAATAACACTAATTTGCCGAAATGGAAATACCCCTTTAAGTAAAAACAATGGCTGTGTCCTTAGGGAGTTAAAAGACAAAACATTCCCAAGTATTACCACTCTAGGCTCAATCCTATACAAATAACTTGTCTCCTTTAATTTAAATAAGATACAATGTGAAATGAACACATAAAAAAGTTTATTTATATTATAAACAAAATAAAATTCAAATAAACTCTGATAATTAACCTTCAGCCCTTTATTGCTACTACAACCATGTTACATATGTTACATATTATTAGATATAGTGCAGGCCACCATTGTGTGAGAATTGCTATTTGTTTGAGCCAACGTTGAATCTTGCATAAAAAATTCCCATTCAAGAACTAATGACCATATTGGAATTCCACCTGCGTGGTCTTAGTGTGTTTCATGTGCATATCAAAGTCTAATATTTGCAATAATTCATTCAAATACTGAAGTCAAAAGTCCATGAAGCTTGAACTCTTCCACCACTTGCTTGGAGTGCTTGATTTTAGCTGCCAAGGCTTCAAATACATCACTCTGATCCACTGCTGTGGCGATTTTATAAATGAACTGTTCAGAGGATTCTAGACCACGTAGACCAAGATTCACGCCACATCCTAAAAGACAGGAGTTCAAAAAAAACTTTAAACACTGGGACTGATAGAGACGGATTGGAATTATATCTGTGAAATGCAGTATTTTTAAAAAAGTGAATTATAGAATGTGTTATTTTATTATCCTGAGTATATTTAAGAATCCTGTCTTCGTGCAAATACCCCTTTAAGCACCAAGTACTGGAGTGCGGAGCCTGCAAGCCACCCAGTCTTCACCAGAGCATGCGGCAAAGCAGGATGGACTTTGTTGCTAGGAGCTTACATGAAAACTTTACAGGTAGTGACTGGTACGAGGCAGATGGAAAAGCAGGTTCTGAATCAGAGGCTGGATCAGAACCGGTTGCAGGGTAGAGGTCATAACCACAAGGTCTGGGATACCCCCTTTTTCTTCTTTTGGGGTACTATCCTTATGGATTTACCTACTATATATCTGTATGCTTGGTTTTGGTGCTGTCCCCAATAAAATTATGTTATTAAGTTATGTTATTAAGTTATGTTATAGTTTCTAAGCAGTAAGTTTGGTAATTACTGCATTTATGCATTCTTTCTTAAACTTCATTACAATGAAATCTAAAATTGCCTTTTTTTACATGCACCAAAAGTAGAAATTAGAAGGCAACACCATTTGTATTATGTTGATAACTTTGCATCTCCTATTTCAGGCAGAAGATGGAGCTCTGAATCAACCCAGGGACTGTTTAAATGCCACAAAATATTTATACTTCTTTATACTTCCATTATATGGAAATGTAATCCATAAAGCATTGTCCTTTTCCGCTATGCTCAAATTAGAATACACATATTCATTTCTTTTAATGCAGTAAATTCCATAAAAAACAAAGATATGTTCAAGCTGAACACATGAACTTTTCTGTGTAGTTATCACTCTAATACAGAACAATAGTGTACTCTGCACAAATCCCAGGTATTCAACACACCCAGAAATTTGCAAATGAAGTAAGAAGTGATAACTTCTCCTATTCAGTTCTAAGATTATCCTTAATTTACCTGTGCAGTTGTGTCAGATATGCATGTACATAGAGATAATACAGGGGAGCGATGTCATAGAAAGCATGCCATGTTGCTCAAGGCGTATATCATTTTCATGTTCATTCTAGGGGAATTGGTTTTTGCCCAAAACAAAGAAGGAAATTTGAAAAAGGCACCTGTATCAAAGTTGAGAACACGGACAGCTTCTCCTTCTAACGTGACCACAATGTTGTCCCCTTCAATGAAGGCAGATGTCACCCTCCTGTGTGACAGCACAATTTCAAAAAGTCTGCGACTACACTGTAGGTGTGGGAGTGTTAAGTCGCTCATTCTTGGCTCAATATCAGTCTTGTAAGCATTGAATGACTGGTGAAAAATGTTTCTCATGACCTGAAGATGGAAGAATAAGTTTAGTTTGGCAATGAACAAATGTTTATTATGAATTTAATTTATCGCTATTCAGGGAATTCTTTTAAGATCAATATGAAACTGGTTGGGTTCTAATTCCCGGCACCCACACAATCACCTCTTCACATACTGGAAGTGCATGTACAGTATCTGTGCTTGGTACCACAGTACAGCTACCTTCACCTGCATGTAATTGAGCCCCAAACAAGGCCACGTGGATCAATGTTAGTGGGTTGTGAAGCTCACTGGAATGCTGCAACCACTTCAAGGATAAGTGATGAATCCTGGGACTTCATTCTAAACATACATAGACCTATGTTTATGGTGATATCACACTCATTCACAATAACATAGACATTCATTTTAATTGGCTCTTGATCCTGCATAGATCCTGCATCGGAAAATCTACCAAAAAATAACAAAACAATACAATATAAAAGAAACACATCAACCGATTTTACCCCATTAAAATATTTCTATTAAATGCTTGATGTTATTTTTAGTGTTGCCCCTTTTATGTAAAATCTTGCCTGTTTACCTATAAAAAAAAAAAGTCACAGGTGGAGTGTCATTTCAGAAACTCCTATCTTGAGTTCTATAGGACATAGACACAGCTGCAATCAGAGATTCTTACCTTTAAAAGGACACCAAGTGTGTTTCTAGTTACTTTAGAGCTGAAGAGATGGGTGCCTGAAATGTCACTCCCCCTGCAAACCTGACTCTACTCTTTTCATTTTCACATGACTTTGAAGGAGATTCTTTATGAAGGCTATTATAGAAAGAACATTGCATATCCCACCTGGAGACAGGTTCCCTTTAAATTCCTGATATATACACACATAAAATATATACTGTATGAGAAATAAAATTTCTTTTTTCAGCACAGTGCCAATAGGCCCCAATTGTGAAGTACATGACCAATTAGTTACTTCCCTTTATTTTTTGTCCTTGACAACCAACTGCATACAAAGCAGAAAAAGGACTGAAATCCTTTAAATTCCAAACTTCATTTTACAAAAGTGTGGGGATTACTATGGTTACCGAGGAGAGAGGTTGTATCTCAGCGCCAGCAGTCACCAGGTAACCACATGAACGGGCAGGTTAGTGACTTAACAGAGACTATTCAGTCCTATGACTCACCAACATTTCTTCATACAATAATGGTGCAGATGCGGACGGCGCAGTGACTCATAATACCAAAGAAAGACCTTTGCACAGCCCGTGACTTGTAAATACATTTAACAATAAAGAAATGCTGCCTTGGGAACATAACCAATGCAATGTGAAATAAGAGGAATGGAAATGTATGTAGCTACAGGGTGTAAAAAAACCCTCAAAATAGGACCCAAGCATCTATCCCTTACAATGTGATCACCATATTGATCACATATTGCAGAGACATTATCAGTATCTTTATCTAAGATTAGCTTTAATTCCCTTCTATCCCTTTAAATCTTTCACTCTTTAGATAATATAGCAGGTCTTTAGTAACCAAATTTTGGTCATTTCCCTTAACGACGCACGCCGTAATACTACGCACACGCAACGGGTGTGTATGGTATGGTAGGAACGATCAGACCACCTAGGGTTAAAGTAACCTAGGTGGTCTGAAAAATAGTAAAATTTAAAAAAGTAAAAAAATAATAATAATTAAAAAAAACCATAAAAATTCAAATCACCCCCTTTCCCTAGAAGTCATAAATATAAATAAACAGTAAAAATCATAAACACATTAGGTATCGCTGTGTCCGAAAATGCTGATTTATCTAAATATAATAACAGTTTTTCACTGGTATTTAACCCCGTAAAGGAAAATAGCACCCAAAGCAAAATAAATGCACTTTTTTGCCATTTTGAAAAATATAAAAATTCTGTAAAAAGTGATCAAAAGGTCGTACAGTCCTAAACATGATGTGTTTTTTTTCACCAATTTCACTGCATTTGGAATTTTTTTCCCCACTTCCCAGTACACTGCAGTGAATATTAAATAGCATCAATATAAAGTGCAATTAATTGTGCAGAAAACAAGCCCTAACAGAGCTCTTTACGTGTAAAAATAAAAAAGTTAGATTTTTGAAGGTGGGAGTGAAAAATGGAAATTTAGAAAACAAAAACAAAAAAGGGCCAGGTCGTTTAGGGGTTAAAGATCAACTTTATAGATATGTTACAAAAATATGAAAGTATTGACTTTTCCTTAAGAGGGTTCCAGGATTAGAAAGAATCACAACTGAAGAGAAAGGGGAAAGACTTTGATGAGGAAAACAGTGTAATCAAGCCTTGCACCTGTGTGACATCACATGACTATGGCCCAGTATTTATCTACAGGAAGGATCTACAATGAAGCTTCCTATAGAATGACAGCAAGCAGAAATCTAGAAAACCATAGGGAAATGTATACACAAAGTATTTTGAATAACTTTACACAAACAATATTAATTATTTGCTGAAATGTGCTTAAAGTGGACAACCCCTTTAATGCGTACTTTTTCTAATGCAATGACTTTCTATGGCGCCACATCAGAAGAAGTTTGCAGGACATTAGGTCCTGCTACTGGCATAAAAACCCTAGATCGGACAATTTAGATCCCAATGATTTAACCCCTAAAATGCTATAGTTTAACATGGACCATGGTGTCTCAGTGGTTGCAGAGGGAGTGGGCTTCCTTTGCCACCCATAACCCCCCTTCGGCAGCAATTGCAGTTGCTGATTAGATCACAGGCAGCCCGGGGGACCTCTGGGGGTACACTCACTCCTAAAAACTATAATCTGTATTATAAACTAAAACTGTATTTATCTTGTACATTGGAGTGGGAGGAGTAGCATGGAGCACGCTGTGTGGGGGTTGTGGAGTCCCCCAAGTATGTCTGCCTACCCCGTAACCTGCAAGTCTCCTGAACCTCTATATTACTCTAGCGCTGATTATCAGAGCTTGTGATGGTCCTGTATATGCATAATGTGGAGTCTGTATCTCTTCTGAGTCTGGAGTCTTTGCCTGTTTTTTGAAACCCCACTCTCCGTGGATGGTTCCCAGATTTCGGATATATCACCTGGGATCTGTATTTTAAAGAGATTTATATCTCCAAGATGGCATCCAGAAAGACCAACAACAATATGTGGAAGTCTAGGTTCTCTGATGCTGTTCTTTCTCCAAATGAAAAGAAAGGAAAGTCAGAAAAGATAGAGAAGTATTTGCAATCTCCATCAGTGACACAAGATAAAGGAAAAAAGGAAAAAAGGGGAAGGGGAAAGATAATGTCCCAATCTTTAGCAGAATAGTCCCAGCGGGAAGATATATGAAGGGATATGAAGAACAGGGGGAAAAAAACGCGAGGAAGCATCTATCTATAGATAGCATCTATCAATTCAAATGGTGCAATTTTTTTTATCAGTAGTTGGAGATGTACTCAAACAGTTGGGATATAAGATATAAGATTACTAAGGGAGGATAGAAAAGAAAAAAAAAAGAATAAAGGGGAAACAATGCCCACACTTATATTAAATGTGATCAAGAAAGCTTTATGAACCCCAAATGTGAATAAATAATACTTTAAGCAAAAAATAAACCCTCACACAGCCACATTGACAAAAAAAAATTCTAAAATGATGGCACATGGAAGGCGATGATGCAAAGATGAATACTACTCTTACTGGTAATTGGATTTTCCATAGGCCTCCACAATGGCACTGACAGGAGGTATTCCCCAGCTCTCCAGGGGCAGGAAACAATATGAAGCCAATAAATAGGGGTCCCTCCCCCTCAAGCATCAGTTTGTATCCGAGGAATTTTAGAACGCATGAAACTCTAGTGATAATCACTTTTTATTTTGGGTGTGCCATTGTGGAGGCCTACAGAAAATCCAATTATTGGTAAGAGTAATTTTCAGCTTTTCCTTGTCCTCCACAACGGCACTGACAGGAAGAATGACAGAGGAGTGCCTTTAGCGTGGGAAAATTTGCGGACAGGACATTCCTCCTGAATGAATGGGCTGGATTGGGACCTACATATAATTTACAATGTTTAAAAGAAGGTGGTAGGATTCTTCCATGTGGCCACCCTGCAAATCTTCTCTATAAATGCCGATGCTTTTTCTGCCCAGGAGATAGATAGAGTGAGCTCTTAGTTGCCTAGGGATAGGTAATCTTTCAAGTTGGTAAGGTGAGGAAATGGTAGACTTTATCCAGTTTGCAATCTTGGACTTGCTTGCAGAAGAGCCCTTGCGGTTTCCCTGGAATTGCACGAGGAGATAATCTGACTTCATTAGTTTTTTGTAGATTCCAAGTATGTTAGGATACATCTTCTCACATCCAATGTTTGGTATTGTTCCTCCTTTGTGGAGGTAGGATGGTTACAAAATGACAGCAGGAAAACTTCTTGTGAAGATGAAATTTGGACACTACTTTAGGAAGGAAACTAGGCTGATGTTTTAGCATAATCCTGTCATCTTGAATCATTAGATTGGGGTTCTTCTCCAATCCTCTTTGCTGTTGTTATTGCTAGTAAAAAAATGCTGTTTTAAAGGATAGTTGTTTGAGAAAGATTTTTTTTCTAGTGGTTCGAAGGGATCGGGCCACCCAAATATTTCAAGGAGGAATGGCAAGCCGTACTTGAAAGCATCAGAAAGACCCCCAGAATCTTCTAATCTAAGAGAGTTTCAGATAATTTAATGTCCAGAAAGGCACCACTTCCCCTTCAGAGTATTTGGTTTTAGGTCTTTTTCCAGGCCCTCTTGGAGGAAATCTAGGATAGGTAGACACAGGACATAATCTCCTGCCTGCTCTTTATAAGGGTGGAGATAACTGCGTCCAAAAGCCCCCTGTTATTCAGGATTATTACAAGCATTATTATTACAAGCGGTTAGTTGAAGTAGATTTGGATGGTGAATTGGTCTCCGAGACAAGAGGTCTGGAACTTGTGGGAGCATTAAGTAGTCTCCTTTCGACATTTGCAGAAGTACCGGGAACCACTGTCTTCATGTCCAAAAAGGAGTGATGAAGATCACGGATGCCCTCTTATGTAGGTTTCTGGAAATGAGGGGGAAGCGAGGAAACACATACAGCAGGTCCTAGGGCTAGGGCATCTAGCCCCACTGGGAGTCCGTGTGGCACAGAGAGCAAAATTTTTGTACTCGCCTGTTCTCCCTTGTAACAAACATATCCATTACTGGTAGACTCCACAGTTTCACTAGGAGGGAGAAGATATTGGGGTTGAGTTTCCACTCTCCTTCCTTCACTTGGACTCAATCTAAGAAGTCTGCTTTCTTGTTTAGTGTGCCCTTCAGGTGAATGGCTGAAATAGAGAGGACATTCTCCTTTGCCCAGCAGAAGATGTTGTTTGCTATTTTCATAAGATGTGAGCTCCTGATGCCTCCTTGCTTGTTCAGGAAAGATACTGCAGTGGAGTTGTCCGTCAAGATTTTTATATGGTGACTTTTTATCAGAGGGGGAAAAAAAATTTGATTGCAGAAATTTCTCTTACATTTGAGGAGCTTTATTCATCCCCTACCCTCAGGAGCTCTAGGCTAGATGAGGTCCCCGGTGGGCACGCCAACCCAAAAGTTGACATCTGTCGTTATCACCAGCTGAGGAGTTGGTCTCAAAGATACTTCTTAGCTTCTTAGTTTTCCTTGTAAGAACCACCAGATCAAGCTCTTCTTTACTTCTTTGGGGAGAAGGTCCTTCTTCAATGATGAGGGTTTTTTGTCCCAGGTTTGGAGAGGAGACTATAGCATCCTCGTATGGAAGTGAGCCCATTGAACCACTGGTATCATTGAAGTCATAAGCCCCAAGACATTCATCAACTTCCTTATTGAGCAGACTTTTTCCGTTTTCAGGTTATAAATTTTTTTGGGTGTTGAGATTACTTTCTCCTTTGGAAAAAAAGGACATTAGTCTGTTGGAGTCTAGAAGGAACCCTAGGAAAAGGATTCTAGGAGAGGGAATGAGGTTTGATTTGAAGGAAACGGTTTAAATTGAGGTTTCAAAGTCTTCTAGTAATCTGGAATGGTTGCTAGCCGAAATAAGGAGGTTGTCAAGATAGGGCGTTTTTTGGATACTGTTCATATGTAGTAACCCCACCATCACTTTCGTGAATATTCTTGGCGCAGCATAGAGTCCAAATGTCAAACTTGGAACTGGAAATTAAAGATCTTGCTGTTCAGTTCAAATGCTAACCTCAGGAACTTTTGGTAGTGTTTATGAATCGGCACATAGTAATACGTGTCCTTTAGCTCGACCATTACCATAAACTCATCCTTCTCTAACAAACAAGTTGTGGACTTTATCATTTCCATCTTGAACCTTTTGTAGGTCAAGTGTTGGTTTAGTTTTCTTAAATTTATGGATCCCCCTGAATGTTCCATTCTGTTTTCTCCTTAGGAATACAGACAAGTAGTGGTTTGTTGAGATCGAGGTATCTGGATGATCACTTTTTTCTCCAGTAATGACACGATTTCTTTTCTCAGGAGATAATGATCCCTGGCCAGCAGGCGCGTTATACAGAAAAGATCTGGGGGTGGAAGATCTACGGATTCCCACCTTTATCAGGTCCAAAATACATGGGGAGTTTGTAATTTTCTCCCATTCCTGGTAGAATAGGACATGTCCCCGACCGGAAGCCTGCTTCATTGGGATTGTGATTTACTGGTGGGTAGTTTTTTGAAGATGATAATTGTTGGGATTTCCTCTGTAGGGCTAGGACTTCTTATATGAAGGGCCATTCCTAGGTTGACTGTTGGTTTTTTTCTTTTGATTGCGAAAGGCCAGTCTTCGAGAAAACAGTAAAAATTCAAAGGCTTTTTCCCGGATGAAAAAGTTCTGATCCAAAAGAGACTGTCACCTTCACAAGGGATTCCCACCAGTTTATTCTTTGAGCCCACATCTTCCGACCAAGTCCTCATTCAGGTGCATCTCCTAATGCGGCACCTCTAGCAGACAGTTTAATCATGTCTACTGAAGCATCCGCTGTGAAGTTTGTGGCTTTTTCTTTTAAATATTTGGAAAGATGCGAGAATCTCATCCCTGGGGGTTCCATAAGCAATCTGTCCTTCTTGTAGTTTCAGCCATAAGGATATGGACCTGGCTGTGCAAGTTGCCACCACTCTGGGCCTGAGGATTGGTGCTGACGTTTCCCAGGTTCTTCAAAGAAGGGTTTCCGATTTGTTATCCATCGGATAAGGAGGCCTGAGTCTGTGAATGCAAAGGATGCTTTCACAGAGATGCCTGCATTAGGGACATCTACCTTGGGTATCTTGTTCCATTGGTCACCATCTTTGCAAACAAAGAGGCATTTCCTTTTGAAGTTTACAGTGATTGTAGGTATTCTTTGAGGACAAGACCTGATATGGTTTTGTTTACCGGGAACACTCTAGATTTCTTGGAACCCAGTCCCTGAATATACTAAACGGTCATGGGTGGGACCGAGTTTTCAAGGTCCATTATCGTATGGATTGTTCTAAGGAGCTCTTCTGCATCCTCCATAGAACACAAAAGTAATCCTGTAGGTTCTTCTTGGGAGTCATTTTCACCCTCAGCTAGGAGGAGTTGTTCCACGGGTTCTGGTGGCTGAATGGTGGCTCTCGATGTAGAAGGCCCACTCGTGTCATCTTTACTTTGCGCAGAGGGCCTTTTTATAGGATGAAGAAAGTGATTTCTTGCAAATACCACATTTTTTTTGCAGGAGATATCAAACAGGTTGTTAGGATTTACATGATAAATTACCAAAAAATAACCTTTAAATAAGGACCCCTTTAAGGGAAGGATCCCTTTAAGACCAGGACCACAAAAGGAAGGACCCCTTTAAGGGAAGGATCCCTTGAAATTTGGTGCCAAACTTTGTGACAACATCATGAGCCCCTCCCTCTTGTGATGCGACTTCCCATGATTGGTTCGGGTGGCAAGACACATGTCCCGGCACTCGAAAGAAGTAGAGGGAGAATGGAGGAACACTTCCCTGCACCACCTCCCCTGCTTGCTGCGCACGTGCGGCAGAACAATCATAAGCCCACAGGCTTTCCAGCTGCTTAGACCTGCCTCCCAGGGAGGACTTCTAGTCAGAAGATGATAGGTGCACCCACATGCTCCCTGCTCCCTCCAGCCATGTCAAGGGTCAGTAAAAGTTCGAACAGTGCTATTGAAACCATCATTCCACCCCCCCAAAAAAAATCCAAAACCTCATAAAGCTACGGTAACCAGAAAATAAAAAAGTTGAAGCTTGTAGAAGTGGTTGAGAAAAATAAATGAAAAATGGCTTGGACATTAACATGGAAAAAGGTGCGGAGATGAGAAGAAATGGAAGCTACTCATGTCTGATCAGTGCGATCTAACACTCTTCATAGTGACGGTATGTTTGAACCCTGCATAATACAGGGCATACAATTATGGCTCTATACTCTGTGTAGTGATCACGACATAACTTTAGGCTCCGTTCTCAATGCAGTGAATGACAGCCCCGCCTGTGGTTATGGCACCTTGCCACTACACAGAGAATGGAGTTATGAGTTTCTGGATCTGCGCTTTATGTCTTTATGGAGACTCAAACAGCCGATTGGTGGAGGGGCAGGTTGATAAAATCCTGGAGACTCCTGATGCATAATCTACTATTTCACATTTTCTTTATAACCCCCATTCTTTTTTATAGATAGATTTCTCTCCTCTAAATCCTGAGGATGTCACGCATTTCTTTTTGTAAGGAAGTGCACGCTTATGTAAGACAACAGTAGGAGACAGGTGGTTTATTTCAGTCTCAAGAGTTTAACTGTACTTAATAAAATGCAACCCTATTTAATGTGTAATACTTTCCACTGTCATTAATACAGTACTTTGAGGTAATATAAAGGAAGGATTAACAAAACTCCTAATTCTTTACTAAGAGCCAAGATTTTTGGGAAAACACTGTAAAGAGTTTACTTTATAAAACAAGTTTATACAGTAAATAGTTGACAGATATTCAGAGCTCCAGCTGCTCAGGATGCATCTTAAAGGCACATAATAGTGTCAAAGGATTTTAACTTTAACCCCTTAATGACCGGCCATCGGCTTTCTATGGCAGTCATTAACTCCTTAACGGGTGCATGGAGAGGGCTCATGGGCTGAGCCCTCTACGTAGCCGGTAAGACTTTGCTGCATATCGCAGCAAAGACTTACTGGTAAAGCCCGCGATAAGTGAAAGCAGCGATCGCAGGTGTTACCCCGTCAATCAACGTTAGCAAAGCTGCCAGCGGCTTCAAAATTATGACGTCATTGGGTAGTGGCGATCGGTCGGCAAGGCAGGCTGTCTAGTTTTAACCATTTCATTACAATGTGCATAAACTGCCATAAAGTAGTATGGCAGTATATGGTAGAATTGATCAGACAACCTAGGGTTAAATATAAATAAACAGTAAAATTCATAAAGACATTAGGTATTGCCTCTTTCAAAAATGCCTGATCTATCAAAATATAATAACGGGTTTTCACTGCGTTTAACCCCGTAACGAAAAATGGCACTTTTTGCCATTTTGAAAATTATTTTAAAAATTCAATAAAAAGTGATCAAAAAGGTACCGTTTACAGGTACAGCTTACAGTTCGAAAAATTGAAGCATTGAAAATGTCTTCAAAAGTCGCAAAAAATGACACCATCCACAGCTCCGTACACCACAGTATAAAAAAGTTATTATACAAGCGCCAGAAGATGGTAAAATCCCCCCCAAAATTTTTGTACAGGAGGTTTCACCAACCCAAAGAATAAAGAAGAAGACATGTAATTTGGGGAGCACAGTAAAAGCCGTAAAATCCAAGCTCAGAAAAAACAACAAGAAAATGTCGCAAATATGGGCCAGAAAAGGGCCACTTGATTAGGGAGTTAAGGGTACTTCTTCTGACTCAACACAAAAAAAGTACATATTTGATATCTACGTCAGTATCAATCTGTACAAGAAATTTAAAACAACATTGAACCTGCACGGTTAACAATGTTAAAAAAAAAAAAAAAAAAACTTCCCGTAATATACAATTTTTAATCAAATACCCTCACAAAAATTTTTTCTGAAAAGTGATCAAAAAAGTTGTGCCCCAATATGATACCACTGAAAAGAACAAAAAAAAATTGAGCAAAGATTAGAAAAACTAAATAATAACTATCTATAACCATAATCCTAGTGAACCAGAGAAGATAAAATATTGCTTTTATGTTATAGCGAGCAGGAAAAGAAAATCATAATTTTGTTTCTATCCTTCTAAAAAAAGGTAATAAAATCTCATGAATAAGCTGCAGACATTGTATATCATCCCACAAATAATCATAATTATTTAGGCCTTTCAAAGTCACTGGAAAGTCTCATAAGATCCTAGAAAAAGGAGAGGATGCATCAAATATCATTCCAACATAAAGCAGACATTCCGGAAATGTAAGTTATCTTTTTGGGTAGTTTAACTATCTGCCTGGAAAGTAGAACATTTCAAACTTGAAAATGAAGAATTTTTCTGAAATTTTGCCAAATTTTCATTTTTCTTCAGAATGCAACTCAAAACTTATCACTTAAATTTTATAACTAACATGTAATACAATGGGGCACATTTATTAAGGGTCCGTCGGACGCATTATTGTTAGTTTCCCGACTTTTTACCGTTTTCCCGTATTGTGGCGCATCGGTGCCCGCTTGCATGCAACACAAATCCGTTGCGTGGACGTCGGCCAACCCGACTGATTCGGACAAAACGCGGAATTTAAAAACTAAATTGTGTCGCAAGATCAGCACTGACATACACCAGGAAGAAGAAGGTGAACTCCGGCGGTCCTCAGCGGGGGAAGCGACAGATGCAGGATATCGGGCACATGAGCAATGTGAATCGTGGAAGATCCGTATCCTCGGCGGACAACACACAGCAGGGATCGCGACGGGACGGGTAAGTAAATGTGCCCCAATGTGTCTCGAAAAAACAATCTCAAAATCACCTGAATGTGTTTTTTGCATTCCGAAGTAATAACCAATTATTGTGACACTTCTAAAAATAGAGTTTGGTCATTAAAGGAAATCTACCACCAGGATGAAGGATTGTAACCCCAGCACACTGATATACCGCTATGTGCCCCCTCTGGCAGGATCTGTTCTTCTTTAAACCCTTAACGACTTGGCCTTTTTTAGTTTTTTCACTTCCATTTTTCACTCACCAACTTCAAAAATCTATCACTTTTTTATTTTTCCACATAAAGAGCCCTGTGATGGCTTATTTTCTGCGTAACAAATTGCACTTCATAGTGACGGTATTTAATATTCCATGGTGTGTACTGGGAAGCGGGAAAAAAATTCCAAATGCAGTGAAAATGGTGAAAAAACACATTTGCAACGTTTTCTTGTGGGCTTGGATTTTACAGCTTTCACTCTGCGTCCCAAATGAAATGTCTACTTTATTCTTTGGGTCGGTACCATCACGTGGATATCAAATTTGTATAGGTTTTATAATGTTTTCATACATTTAGCAAAATAAAAAAAAAAAAATTTGTACAGGAGGTTTTAAATTTTTTTTTTTTTATTTTGCCATCTTCTGGCGCCAATAACTTTTTCATACTTTGGTGTACGGAGCTGTGGGTAGTGTAATTTTTTGCGAATTTTGATGGCGTTTTTATTGCTATAATTTTTGAGACTGTGCAACTTTTTGATCACTTTTTATACATTTTTTAATATTTTTCAAAATGGTAAAAAAATGCCATTTTCGACTTTGGACGCTATTTTCCGTTACGTGGTTAAACGCAGTGAAAAAATGTTAATATATTTTGATAGATCGGACATTTTTGGATGCGGTGATACCTAGTGTGTTTATGATTTTTACTGTTTATTTATATTTATATCAGTTCTAGGGAAAGGGCCCATGCGCCGCCATCACTTTTAAGCCGCCGGCAGCATTGCCGGCGGCGATCGAGGTGAAAGCCTTAGCACCGATCGCGGGTGTTACCGGTAAGCCTTTGCTGCAATATGAAGCAAAGACTTACTGGCTATGGAGAGGGCTCGGCCCACAAGGGCTCGGCGCGCGTCGGGAAGGGGTTAATCTTTCTATGAGAGCAGATCCTGCAAGAGGGGGCGCACACCAGTATGTCAATATGCTGGGTTAATAATCCTTCATTGTGGTGGTAGATGTCCTTTAAGCTGAAAACAAGAGTCGTGATAAGGGGTCAAAGATGACATGTCAGATAAACAATCTATAATCCTACACTGCTGAGCTAGCGTTAGGGAAAAACTAACCAAAAAAAAAACACATTTCAGGGATGCTTATTGTCCTATATTATGGTAATTATCAAACATTAGAACATTCTTTGGCAATGGACTTTAAAAACCTCACTGCTCATTAAAGAATTCTTGTCTATTAGGACTGTGAACTAGTCTCTAATCACAGAGACATGTTACACTGTGCAGGAGCACTTCCCAATACCACTAGAACTGTCTGCTACTCTGCAATTACAACAGATGAGGGAGGCGCAACATGCAGAGGAAGATGTGCTCCTGCAAAGTGTACCAGCCTGTGAAGGTGCAGTATGGAGGGTCTCTGCTAATCTCCCCAGGAGCCCTTAAAAGTTGAAAGAAAAGAGGACAAGGTTAAGAAATATAAGAATATTACCATAGTCACTCTGCCTGGATCTAAGAGTTAGTGTCCCTGGTTTATCATTCTTAATCTTTATGCAGATTTTCTGGAACATCTGCCAGATCAGGTTTCTTTCATGGTCCAGAGAGGTGACATCATGTGGATCAGCCATCCACATTTTGAAGCAAGCTGTAAAAATCAGAGGCATTTATCAATGGAGTCAAACTCTAACCATCTCAGAATACCACCTTTAGTGTAAATTCTAGACTGAAGTCTAGTGCATGTCATCTTAGCAGAGGGGGCGGACTTAAGTGGTCGGAGCTTGACTTCAATGTTAAACTCTCCATCTCCATGACTTTATACACGCAATTAACATGTCACCTCATGATGCCACCATGCTGGACTGTGACACAAACTTGATCTAAAAGGTGCAGAAATCTTTCAGCAAAAGGAGATTCAAATTTTAGGTGTGGTACTTGATGAAAATTAAAGGATATTTACCACTAGTATGAATGATTGGCATGCTGGTGTGTGCCCCCTCTGGCAGGATCTTCTCTGCTTTATGCTTCCAATGCCCTTGTTTTTAAAAATTAAAACTCTTTAAAGATTATGCAAATAAGGCTGAGGGGCTCCATGCTCTATTAACACCTATAGAGCCAGAGGGGACACACATCAGTATGTCAGTGTGCTTGGTTTATAATCCTTCATCCTGGTGGTAGGTAGTATGTCAGTGTGCTTGGTTTATAATCCTTCATCCTGGTGGTAGGTGTCCTTAAAATTGGCAAGATAATGTCAATCGGTATATAAGAAAGCAGCTGGAATGTGAACCAGACCTTATAGATTGACTTTATCAATCTACAATTACAATCTTTCTTCATTTATTGTTTTTGCTTGTTATCAATAAAACTAGCGCCATCATTGTAGTGCTATACAACAAACAATGGACCTTATTGTCACGGCAGGGATTAGACTCAGAGGAAATATTTTACAAAACTGCCTTTGGGCAGTCAAGATTAACCCATATCCGGACAATTGAAAAAATAAAGTAAAACATCACTTTTATTAGGGATTCTTAAAAAAGATTGCACTATATTACAAGCTGTTGTGGCACAAACCACTAGATGCACAGGACAAACAGTGGATTAAAAGCACAGTGTGAACTGAGTCATAGGCAGTTTGCAGGTGGTCAGTGGTATGAAACGTGAGATAGTGGGCACAAAACGGGGTCCATATCCACCTATAATAATTGCTATAAGTCCACTATTGGCCAGATAAAGAGGACTGTCCTAAGCAGTATTGTCTGCTACAGTAATGTATCTTATTGTATGGATTAGAGCCCTAAAATGACCACCTAGACCATGAATAATAGTGTTGCCTGTACTGCCCCAGCAGGGGCCGCTGTGGTAGCAGGCTGTATTGTTATAAATACTGTATGGAGATCCTAGTCCTATCGTTAGAGATATAGTGGACTGAACGGTCTAGGTGTGATCTCACACATGTGTGGCACCGTATCTGCGCCGCGCCGCTATTGCCGTCTATGGGGACGTACATGCGGCCGTATGTACGTCCCCGCAGGCGGCCATGTGAATGAGCCCTAAAGCTTCAAACTTTTTTTGTAATAAGGAGGTGCAGTATTAAGGGGTTGTCCAGCCTTTAAAAATAAAACAATATATATCCGGCTCAGGCTGTAAAAATGAGAAAAAGAAAAAAAAAACATTGGGGCACATGTATCACAGCTTGGTCTCTCTGAGGTGCATTTTAGAGACTTTTGGCGGCTAGTTTTTGCACCTTATGTATGATCCTGTCTTTTTACTTTGGCTTCTTTTGAGACTTTTTGTTGCAAATGTCTCAAATCCACATGGACATAAGCCACGTGAGGGGGTTATATACAGGAGTAGACACTAATGTTAATTTGGGATTTAACATGTTGCATTTTTTATGCATTTTCAAACCTATTACAACAGCTGAGGAGAGTGGATTTTCCTAATTACATTATTGTTAACATTTGAATTTACAAAACGCATTGTAAATGCAATGTTAACACATGTGTTAATGTGGCGTTTATATTGAGTTTTGTAAACGCAAATGTTAACAGTGATGAAAAAGGGCAAATCACCTCTCCTCAGCTGTTGTAATTAATTTCAAAATGCATTATACACGCAATTAAAGTGCTACATGTGAAGTAACCAATTTTTTAAAAAATGCAAAAATGTTAAAATTTTGACAAAAGAGGTTACAGTGCAAAATGTTAAACAGTTAAAGCATGTAAAATAATTCCAATTTATGTGTTAAAAAAAATTCCTTTGCACCTGCCGGACCAGGTGCAGAATTGGCGCAAAAATGGCGCAAAAACTGCAAAATGGTGCAGGAACATCTGGAAAACTAAGATACATGAGGCACACTGCACAAGGTGCAGACCAAGGCAAACTTGAAAAAGAACAGAGTTAAAAGTCGCAAAAATGGTGCAAAATCTGCAAAAGTCGCTAAAATTAGACAATTTGGCTAGCCGAAACTATGATACATCTGCCTCATTATGCTTCTCTATTGTTCCCTTTTTGTCCCAACCCACCACCCATCAGTGCTGTGCCCGCAAGTTTACAACAAACACATTGCTTATTGCTTATATTGCTTTTTTTAAAGGATGGACAACCTCTTCTAGGCACTCAGTGCCGGTTTTTGGGTAATGTACCTCTTGGTATGAAATTGCTGACTGCTAAAGATTTCTCGATGCTAAAACATTGTACTGAGAAAAGCAGGACGGTCATTTTGACTATTTGCCTGCCCTCTAGGTCATTTAGACCTAGCTATTAGAAGATGTTTGGAGTAGTGGTTATGTGAGGACGTGTGCACAGGACAAACAGGCTGTGGAATGCCCTTAACACCAGTCACCAACAAGCCTGAGAAGTTATAACCTTTTAACTTTGCACCACCCAGATGAAGATGGAATCCTTATGAAATACCCATATCTGCCCAGACAGTTTTCAAGGTGCTTAGTAGAAGAAAAAAAGGAGTCATTTTGCCTATCACTTCCAGACAGCCTGGCCTAATATAGCTCCCATATACAGATCCCCTCCAGCTTAGTAAAATACTGTATCCCATATACAGCACCCCCCAGGCTTAGCAATATACTGTATCCCATATACAGCCCCCCCAGCTTAGTAATATACTGTATCCCACACACAGCCCCCCAGCTTAGCAATATGCCGTATCCCATATACAGCTGGAATCTGGCCCCATATAAATATATAGGAGAGTCGCCCTCCCACCCCAGAAAAAAAAAAAAAAAAAAAAATTATACGCCCCCATAAAAATTCCACCCCCCCCCCCCCCCCAGTATAAAATGATTCGGGCCTCATATAATACATACAGCCCCGCCCAGTATAAAATGATTCTGGCCCCATATAATACATACAGCCCCCTCAGTATAAAATTATTCTGCACGCATATAAATATATACACAAACCCCCAACCCTACCCCGTTATATCAGTATTTGCCCCTCATTCGCCATATTTAATAAATGTACATTAAAAATGGCTCCCACGGCACGCGGCTCCCGTCTTCTCGCGGCTCCACTCAGAGACACAGGCGGCGTGACATCATCATCCACAGCCTGTGTCCCTGCATAGAACGGAGCGACGGCAGCAGCCAGATGGGCGATGCGTCGCTCCACATGTAAATCGTACCTGTGTCTTAAAGAGACAAGTGCGATTTATTTATCTGGTGGGGAATCGTCCACATTAGAGATGCAAGTTTTGCCGCTCTTTAAAGGGCTCCACATTCTGCCGCCTTAGGCAAGATATTCATCTCCCCTCATGGCAGATGCGGCCCTGGCTAGGGCCGTGTTTTGGCCCCCATACTTACCTACAAGCCCCGCGTCGGCGATCCGCCCATCTTCTGTAGCTTATGCACCGCCGGCCCCATGTCACGTGACTTACGCGACCGACGTCAGGTCAGGTAGTCACGTGACCAGAGGCGCTGCGGTGCAGGAGCTACAGAAGGAGGGCGGATTGCCATTGGAGTGGAAGGTAGCGTGAAGAGACATCAAGGAGAGGAGGTTATATAAGGTTATTATTGTATAGTGGAAGGTAGCTAGGGTCTTTTTTTTAATTAGTAAGGGGGGCCTCTAGGGCATTTAATTAGTAAAGGGGGCCGCTAGGGGTCTCTAAGTCGTTAAAGGGAGGCGCCGTCTAGTGGGGCTCTTAATTAGTAAAAGGGAGGCCGCTAGTGGTCTTTATTAGTAAAGGGAGGCCGCTAGGGGTTTTTTATTAGTAAAGGGAGGCCGCTAGGGGTTTTTTATTAGTAAAGGGAGGCCTTTTATGACTGTTTTAGTGTCATTTTGTGCTATTTTGGTTGGTGTGTGTGCCCCAGGATTTTCTAAGTATAAAAAGTGTGCCGCGGCTCAAAAAAGGTTGAAAATCACTGCTCTAGATGCACTCAAAATGTTTTTCAAAACAATTCAAGCATATCATACTAACACAGCCTTCATTTCCAAGGACCTCAAAATGTGGTTTGCCTGATCTCTCCCTTATATTGTGGCCCCCTCACCTCCTCTTCCTTGTTGCAATGTAATAAAAAAAAATAATTAACATCAGATAATCAACTATCCCCATTCCCCTGCATGAGCTTTCTTCTTTATTTAACTGCTGCTCTGTGAGGATGGCACGGTAACTTGACTGTACACATGACTGGAACAGATGACATCAATAAAAGTCTTTTTTTTTTTAAGAATGGTGGCCTAATCCGATGGATAGAGGAATTAGTAGAACATGTATGAAGACATCTAAAAAGTGTGGTACTGCATGTGGTATTTGGAGGGGGGTTGACAGGTTCTTTATGTATGGAAAGGGAGTATTTGGGTGGCAAAACATGGCATCTCCATAGGCTGCTCATTTTGATTATTATGACAAAGGTTTTTCAGGACTATTTAAGACCAGATAGATACTGCCATAATAACATATACAATATTCAAGCTATAAAAGAAATAAAGAGCCATAATTTCTCTAGAAATAATCTTTATTGATGCCATTGGTGAAACAGAGCATCTATCTGATATGTGTTCCCTTCTCATGTGCAGATTTATTCCAGTTGTTCTTTGTTCTCATTTAGATAACGCTTCAAAAGAAAGAGCATTGTTTGAACAAGAGGTCTTTAGACATAAAGGCAGGATATCATTAATTTAATGGCTGTTTATACAGCACATGACCTCTCACTTACACACGAAATGGCTATATGCTTTGTACACAGATAGAGGTAGATACATCTGCATTGCACAGTAGCCATGGTATAGCTTTATATAGCATAATGGGCTGGATGTCTCGGTTGTATGCCTTTAACACATGTTTATATTGATAAAGTGGTTATGAATAAAATATTTTAGCAGTCAAAATAACCATCTATAGTAATAGAAGCTTTTCATTTTTTTATTTGAAATGTACAGTCATTCAATGTCATTAATATTCGTTCTGGCTTCTACATATAGGAGAGTTGTGACCGGATCTCTGCAAAAGGCCCCTTTCACACTGCTGTTGTGGAGACGTATACATGTCCATAGGAGGCAATAAGCGATGTGCAAGGTCTATTAGAGACAAAACACCCAAAGGCATACCCTTCGTATGTTCAACCACTGACTGCCTTGGGTGTTTTGTCTCTAATGGACAATTTTGATATCATCCACCTAAAGATTCAATACACCTTCTGATGGTTCATTTGAATTGCTCTTACCGATAGGGCATCAGTTTGTTCTTTATGGGTACAAACTCTGGTTATTACTCCACTGGGTGTGTGTCATTCTGTGATTAGAAAACACCTACTGAATTCTATTTTTGCAGTCAGAGTGGTTTGGAGGTGAAAACATATCATATTCACCCCATTGAGTCTTTTCAATGTACTTTGTTACAATTTTTAAGTGTTTTTAATTGTATTGTCTGGTCTTTTGACATGGTTTGTATGAACCTGTGATTATAAAGTTTGTTGAATCATTTGATTTTTGTGGTTATCATGACAACTTCTCTGCTTTTGTTTTATACTCACCGTACTGCATCGTGGCTGCAAAAAAGATAGAGCCTGCTATATCTTTGGCAGTAAGAACAGCCGTACAGCGCTATTTGCTATGGAGATCTTTCTCCTCACCTGCATTCAGAGTTGTGCTTGTCCGAGCTACGGCCAGGAGAGCATACATTAGGCTACGTTCCTGCGAATGTAGCCTACAGCCGGTTGAGCACATGTCAGAACGCTGAAGAGGAGGAGAAAGAATGAGCACTGCTCAGCCCTCCACACTCCATAGACAAGGCCAAGTCCGATCAGAGGGCAGTGAGATAATGTGTGCTCATCGCACTGAGACCAGGCGTCAATGGGGACCGATATGGTGTCTGCCCTCAGTGTACAAAGGATTGAGAAACGCTCCGCTGCAGCATGCAAGGCATACTCCCCATCTTGAAGAGCCCATCTCGAATTTAACAACTGGTTCGCCCAAAACTAATCCAACCCTTGTTGATACTGCTAAGAACCTTACAAAGGATGCATCATTAAAAACAGCACATCACCTGTGTTGGCCTAGGAGTTCCCATTACATTTGTGGAAGTGAACCCTAAGAGAGGGATCTGGTCTGACATTTGCACACAGGAGAGTTCAGGTCTGGGCCCTACATATGGGAAGGGAATTCGTGCCTATACAGTATATTTAGGTGATCTAGTGTATGCATTATGGGTGAGTGGTGTGTGGTCTCTATTTTCTTACATGTCCTGATGTCCGTATTTCAAAAATGGTCTTTGGGGGAAATGAAAGGTAAAACAGTTATGGATTTTGTAGTAGATTTCAGGCGCATCAAGTTTTGGTTCTTGTTCATTGTACTGTACATGGCAAACAGGATCAATGGTCTCCAGCAAACTTGCCATTAACATTTTTTTTGCTATAAACTTTTATGTTGAAGCAATAGCTGAAACACCTCAAATATTACGCCATACATTTAACTGTACTGTCAATAACAGTAGGTACAATGAGTTTATATACATACATTCAATTTATGATTTGTTCTGGTTTACGGCCATTTGCCTTGACTATATGGTCAAAAAAGGAGACTACCCAGGAATATTAGTCAAACAACTATATAGAAATGGTCACTGGAAGTCTTCATAAAAGACTTTTACAGCATAGTCATTCCAGGACAAGAATGTGCGGTGTATCAACTCCTGCTGCCTAATGCTTCACCATAAAAGAGAGAGAGAACAGGCTCTTATATGCCATAATAGTAACATTATATTGGTTAAAAGTACTTTTTGTTATGTATTATACATAAGAACATTTTTTTGGAATAATAAATGATAGATTTGTATAGAGCAAAAAGTCTTAGGGAATTTTTTTCTCTAGTTTTCTAAAGAAAAAATGCTTATCTCACACATTTATGGGATATCCAGAGAGATGTGTCAGCTGGCCTGTGAGCTACGCAAAGGTAAGAAACCTTCAGTGGGTTTGCAAGGCTAACCTGCAGTCATTAGCCAGCCATTAAGTTAAGTTTTGTTGGGACTGGGATTCATTGACATTTATTGAGTCCACCAAGTGGTGAGTTGCTTACCTTCTAGATTGTTGAAAGCAGGGGCATCATTCATGACCATGATTTTCAGTAATATCTTCTTTTGTTTGAATATGTACCCAATGCTCTTTTAAACAGTGCAGAATATGATGGCAAATTATAAATAAAGAGTTATTTGTTTTATACTGCTGTGTTTTCTGACATCCCTTGTCTTCTAATTTTGCACAGCACTGCCAACTGGTTGGGACTATGCGTTGTTCTCTGATTATTCTCTGGACAATATTACTATATCTTACATACGCTCTCAGTTTTCCCTTTATCCCACATTAATATATGTATATGGCACATTGCCCAATTGAGGAGGGTGCATCCAGGGCAGTCGTAAAGTAGGCAGGGAAAGCAGCAGGAGCTTTGTGTCAAGGGTTACTCTCCCTCTCCCCCTCTTAACCAAACAGCAATGGTAACATATTTGGGGCCCATCTTCACCCACAACTGAGAGAGCAATGGTCTTCTGTAATCTTACCCCTTTCCATGTGGCCAACCCACGTCATAACAAAGTCAGAGAAGACCTTCTTAGAAATGAACTTACAGTGCAACCTCAAGCGTACCATAAATAAATGCAGGAACTTTGTCTACAGATCCTTTGTTCCCGTATGACTGCATAACTAGACTTATTGAGAACTGTGAAGAAACTGGATGGCAGCCTCTGAGTGAACAATCATATGGTTTGTCATTCGTCATTTCCTGATATAGAGATAACATTCAGTAGCAACCTCTGAATGGAATTTATAACAACCTGCACAAAGAGAATGAAAGTGACCTCCTGACAACACCAATACTACCTAGGCTGCCGGGCATGCACGCCAGCCTGTGTCACTACAGACATCTCGGCTGCCAGCACAAGGAGAGGAGGCAAGTACCAGGTTTATCATTTTTTCTGGTGTCATGGCTGTATATACTAAGGGGGAGGCCGCGTATACAGTACCGGCGAGGCCTTGTATGATAGTATATAGGGCAAAGCCTCCCCAGTAGTATCTATGGGGGATCTGTAAATAGGGGCTGGATTTTAATTAAACAGGGTGGCCTCACAGAAGTCCTATATATAAATTCATTTGGGAATATGTATATGGGGACTTATAAATAAATTAGGGGAATGGTCTATAAATAAAATAGGTATGTACATAAATTAGTAGGGTGCTGTAGTTCAGGGGGTCTGGTATATATAATATATAATGGGCGCTGTAGATACTATAGTCGGGGGACTATATATAGAATGTTTTATGCAGGAAATAGTGTGTTCAGTCATGTTGTGAGGATAATATATGTTTAGGAACACAATCCAATATACTGTAAGTGACGGTGTTTTTTTTAGGAGCCCCGTGTGATGTTGTGCTGCATGGAGCTAAAGACATATGACTAGGAATTCAGAGATAAACCATGGCTGGTAGAAATCGTAAAGAAGTTCTCTTGCTGATGGACATCATAAGAAGAAATAATGAAGGGGCACATCTAGAAAGCAACAGGCTTTATAGGAATGGCTCTGCCGCATGGGCAGTGAAGCTGAAAGTTATAGGTTGGTCATAGCTTGTGGTAGGAGGAGACATTTTACAGGAGCCAAGGCTGAACTATAGTTTGTGCTACTGTAGGCTTTGGAGTAAGCAGGTTTCCTTAACCTCTTAGTGACCACCCGCACAGGCTCCTACATCGGATACCAAGCGTCCCGAGTGCAGGAAAGAGCAGTGACCGGGCTGTACGGAATGAGTTCCGGTCTGAACTGTTTAACCCATTAGATCCCACGGTCAATTCTGTGACAGCAGGATCTACATACATGGTGAGGGAGGGGGCTCCCTCCCTCTCCGTCTGGGAACCCCACAATTTGATTGCGGGGTTCCGTCTTCTTTGCTGGGCAGCCAGCATAAATGTCCCCGACTTAATTAAGGTTGGGGCCCCTGGCAAGTGCGTAGGCTGACACTTCTAATACACTAGTGATAACATGATCACCATAAAATAATAAATAATTTTTAAAAAGTGGAAAAAAAGTAAAAAACTTACATATTAGGTATCACCGTGTCCCAAAGTTCCCAATCTATAAAAATATTTTTTTAAAAACAATTATTCATGGCAGTGAACCCTGTAACGGAAAAATGTGTTCAAATGTCTGAATTGTCACTTTACTTTTTATAAAAAATTTTATATGTTGTAATCAAAAAGTTGTGCATTCCCCAAAAAGGATTTAATATTTTTAAAATCTAATTAAACCTGTATATATTCAGTATCCCTGTGATCGTACCCAAAAGAATATATTAGAGATGCCATTTGGAGCGCACAGTGAAAGACGTAAAAACAGAGCCCAGAAGAAAATGGCACAAATGTGTTTTCTTGTCAATTTTGCTACATTTTGAATTTTATTTCCACTTCCCAGCACACGGCATGAACTATAAAATACCATCAACAGGAAGTACAATTTGTAGGGCCTCAAAGAGCTCTGTACATGGAAAAATAAAAAAATTTATTGATTTTTGAAAGTTGGGATTGATAAACAGAAAGTAAAATGGAAAAAGCTCAAATGGTTAAAATGCCCCCTATACCACATGATAAAGAGTTTACAAATTCTCTAGGGATGACAGGATTGTTGTACATGAGGCCTCATTCGCAGGTGGCATTTTGCTTGTGTTTTGAAATGCAATCCAAAGGTTCCAGTCCTGATCACACGTTAACTAAACACAAAGGAAATACAATCTTACCTGAACATATGATCGCAGGTGGAGCCTTTGGATTACATTTCAAAATGAAACTAAAATGCCACTTGTGAACGCAGCCGCCGTGGCTCTGGAAACACATGGTGGCGCCTTAAAACTATTGTATCAAAATCTGCCCTACAAAAGCTCAATGGCGCTTCTTCCCTTCCGCACCAGCCATGTGCCCAGACAGCAGGTTACATCCTAGATGCATTTTCTACTTTTATTCAGTTTATGTGGGTAAATTTAGGGGCTAAATGAATGTATTAATGATAAATATTAGTGAATTCCAAATCAAACCTTCATTTTGTTTGAAGTTCTGTAAAATAAATAAGGTTTAACAAGCTTGTAAGGGTTTCTATTAACAGAATTTACAAAACCAATATAGAAATAAAATGGTCCTTAAAATAATGGATTCTAAAATTTTCTGAAACTCGAATGCTAAATATGTCAACAATAATTTCCCACTAACTTGAAGTACAAAATGTCACCAAAAAACACCTGGGCAAGTTAAAACCTTCTAGAGTCATTACCGGATAAAGTGACACATGCTGTTTTTTAAAAATAGGTTGCGGTCATCAAGGTGCAAATAAGTTTAATATTAATAATATTAAACTTATTAATAATAATAATAATCTTTATTTATATAGTGCCATCAAATTCTGTAGCGCTTTACATATACAAATAAAATAAGACATTACAGAATAACTACAGTCATATGAAACAATAGGAGTGAGGGCCCTGTTCACAAGAGCTTACAGTCTACAGGGATTAAATTGTTTAACTTCATATTGAAACTTACAATGTAACGGCTGTGTTTGCCACTAAAATAGTTTCAATCTTGTCATACAATTACTGTCTACTTCTTTAACGTCAAAAAAATTCCATCTACCGTTTTTTTTTTCAACTATAAGGCACACCGGATTTTAAGGCGCACCTGATTAGAAGGATGAATGACCAGCAGGTGGCAGACCTGTGCACAGTTTAAGGCAGCTGTTGTCTGTAAGTACGGTTCATATATAAGGAGCACTGGACTCTAAAAATCAAAGGATTTTTTGTGCGCCTTATAGTCCAAAAAATGCGGTACATTATCAAGGAGCAAACTAAATCTAAAACAGTATACAATACAGTGAGGCTTATGACAAGTTATTTTCTCACAGGTTTACACCATTATGTCTGTTTCAGATGTAAGTAATACAATGTCTTACCTGTCTCTGGTCTGGTCTTTCCAATGCTGCATTGGCTCCATATGCATTACAAGATTCCACAATGAACTCGGAGTTGACACCCAACAGCGAACTTGACTCTCCACAAGATCCATCAGCAACTATGATGATCTTGGGCCACTCTCCTTGAGACATTTTTCTTATGTACTCTTCAGTAAACTAAAACAAGTAAATAAACTCTTTGTAAATACAATCAGTTTCTGAATGTCATATTATATTCTGAAAACATAAAAGACGAAAAACAATGGTGTTATTCCCTGCAGGTCATGGCACTTTAGTAAAACAGATTATACAGTATTGTTAAGTTTTGCTATATTAGATGGGTTGTCCACTTTCAGTGAATGTTTCATATGGTTTGTGTAAGGAAAAGTTTTACAATTTTCCAATATATTTTTTGTATTCATTCCTTGTGGTTTTCTAGATCTCTGCTTGCCGTCCTGCTATAGAAAGCTGCTGTGTTTACTTCCAGTAGAGATCTAGAAAACCAGGAGGAATTGATACAGAAAGTGTATTGGAAAATATTTGCTGAAAGTGGACAACCACTTTAACCCCATAAGGACAGGACCATTTTGCAGCTTAAAGGACATCTACTACCAGGATGAAAGACTGTATGCAAATGAGCCTGAGGAGCTCTGGGCTCCTTTTACACCTATGGAGCCTAGAGCCTCTGAGACTCATTTGCATACAGTCCTTATTCCTGGTGGAAGATGCCCTATAAAGAGGATATTATACCATTATCAGATTTAATGATGGTAGACTGTCCTCACTGACATAATTGTTACCTTTTCTGCTTGCACCTTTTATCTTTATTTCTGGAACCTCAGTTTTCATAAGAAATAAACATTAAAAAAAACCTGTAAATGTGCAAGAATACTCCTTGTGCAGCCCACTTGTTACTAGTGTGGCTGCGCAAGGAAAGTCTTCTTGCAGATGAGCACTCGCATACAGGCGGGTGACGTCAGCAACAGTGCGGGTGGGCAAATATTTAGTGGTGGGGTGTGAATATTTTAGAAGAAGACGGCAGAACAAAGAGGAGCTACAGTCAGTCAATGTCTGATTTTCATATATGCGCGCCTTCGACTTTTAAGGGGCCCACACCTGCCCAAACTGGTGTATCACAGGTGTGGATGGGTCATCGGCCTGGCTCCTGCTCCAGCAGACAGTGCCCGTCCTCTGAGTCAGGCGGTTCCAAAAGTAAAGAATAATGGATGAAGTCCCCAGAAAAAGTAACAAGCATGTTAGTAAGAACAGTCTACTATCAGTAATTCTGATGGTAGATGTCCTTAAAGGCTCAGATTAATTTTTTGTAATCGGGCATGTGTCGCTTTATATGGTTACTTGAGCACATTAATCAGGGTTTCTGACAGGTGCTCTGGAACGGGTCCCAGTACCCTTTATCTACAAATATAATGGATTCCAGTTGTACTGTATGAATGCTTGTTAATTTTTTTCAAGAAGTTTTCAAAACAGCAGTGACATTTTGGTCGACCATTGACCTTCTCCAGACACAAAGTTGCTGTGGACACTATAATAGAGAGGCTGCATATAGCAGCATGTAGCGCTGTGGGGTAGTGCAAGTGGCATCTGCGCCTTTATACACGTGCGGTCATTATTTGTTGGTCCGAACACCCCCTCTCCTCCTCTGTTGATCGACTCCACCCCCCTCTTTCGATATCGTGCACTGGAAGGCAGAAATGCCGGCCTCATCCTCGGCTCTCTGAACACTCCCACGCATGTGCAGTCTGTGTGCTTCTTTTACATATGAACTAACAGGAGAATCAGTAGAATTCGAGCGGATGAGCAGAAGATCACAAGTTTTGACTGGGATTTGGGACACCACTATGATAATGACAGGTGTCCTTTAAACAAAATACAAACTACAACTGTTGTAGTTACTATAAAGTCCAAGATAGGGGATAGAGGATACTCCTCTTCCAGCCTCTAAAAGTGACTCATCCCAGGCAAAAAGTGAGTATTCTGTGCTTTCTGCTCCTTTGAAATTTACTTTTTTTAATAGGTAAACAGGTGATATTTTACACAAAAAAGGGAATACTGGAAATGATATTTAATTTCTGATCTAGGGGAGCTGTTAAATTAGTGGTGTTAAAGCTAGAGACACAGTACCTTCACAATGTGGTCCGCAAGAAAGCTATGCAGACAAATGGTTCCATAATAAAAGTCACTACTGAGCACATGGGGAGGCGGCTGTAGAGAAGCTCAATGCATACAGCACCTCAGAGCCTTTGAAGAACCTGCTTCCATGGATTTGAGATATTCTACTACTAACATTATACATTCATGTGCAGTACTGTGCTAAAGATGTGGGTAGGTATGGAAAAAAAAACAACTAAGAATGCTTTCTTGGACATTCATCAACTAAGAAAATTCTAATACAATAAACAAATGAAATCTAAATTAATATTCTCTGTGACAACCCTGTGCCCACAAAGTGCCATTCATTCTGCTATAGACACTTTAACTTTGGCTTGTATAGACACTTTAACATAGTTTTTGCAAAAAACTAAATTAGCAAAAAGGTTGTCCCAAACATCCTGATTTCAGCATGCAGCAGAAGATGTGTCTTTTAAAGGGACATCTACTACCAGGATAAAGGATTGTAAACCAAGCATACAGGGACATACTGGCTGGCAACAGAACGCAGGCATATGTTAAATTCCCACAGAGAATAGATAATATTGACAGCATTTTCAATCTGGGAAAATACATGGCTGCAGTATCCTGTAGAAAATATGTTTGACAGTCCTCATTCTGTGCTTGTAGAAAGTATATGCTACAAAAGAGTAAAACCTGCTTGCACCCAGAAAGGATCCAAACTGTTGACATCTAAAGCTTGCCTGTAGCTCTGTAAAATATGACTACATCAAGCTTTTTAAAAATCAAGTCCAAATTGAAAGGCATATTGTAAAATTGAGATAACAGATACTCCCAGTGACAAACAGTTTGTACTTTTTTTTTATTACTCAAGCAGACACATTTCAGGCCAATCTATAATTAATAGGCTCTGCACAGACAACAAACAAGGGCTTTATTGCTGGACTTCACAGAGGCAAACCTGTCGTCACACAAGATGAATGTTCAAAATTTTCCAAAGTTCCAAATAACAGGCTCAAGGTCCAAATTGTGTCATCATGCAAATATTCCTCCATTATACCTTCAAATTAATTCTGTTCTCTTTTCCTCTATTAGAATGTATATTACATTTTAAGAGAAAAATGTTAAATTATATTGGAGCCCAGCAGTAGCTCTGTTTTAGGTGATAATAGTGTATCCAGTATACATGAATTATATCTTCTCCCAAAATATTTATACAGTTCAGATCTCTAGAAGATTTGTTCTGCTGCATTTACCGCTTCTTTACTCTCAACACTTCACTGCCTTCATATCTATATTTGGGATTATCCTACCCTTCAATTTTATCATGATTTCAGCAGTTCTTTTTGAGGGTCTATTAAGGCATGACGATATTCTTAAGTACCTGCTCTTTGAGAAATAGATGACATAGTAACGGATTCCACGGCATACAGCAAAAAATCATTTATGAAGATCTTGGGTTGAGGTCTATAAAAAGTATATTATTATTATACTGTAGCAGAAAGTATAAATTGTGAATAAAAATATTTATATGAACCTTTGTATTCTTTATAAATTTTCGATGAGATCTTACTTATAATGTTTCAATCCATCACTGCATGAACTAAATGTGAGCTATTGCTAAAATAACTACATGCTGAAGTCAGTCAGTAAGTGAGAACAAAGGTATCTTTAGAAACCAAAAGTGGCACTAGGCATCCTGACCAGCTCATGGTAACAGCCAAGGGTGCATTACCAATCTATATATTGCTATTACTATATATTTTTGAATAGAGGTATTTTTTTTTTGTCTCTCAACTAGAGATGAGCAGATCCCAACTTTTTAGTTCAGGTTCGGGTTTCTCGTTCTTCAAACACAACCAGGACAAACTGGCAGATTGGCGGCACTAGCTACTGGTGTAAAGGCCTGTGGGATGGACAATTACCATCTAGTGAAATGCATGAATTTATTTCTTGAACAAAGGATTATGCGTTCTCCCTCAAAATGTGTAATCCTTCATTCAAGAAATAAATCCATGCATTTATCTACTTTTTGGCGCCTATCTGTCCAATATTTTTGCCTCCAATATAAGACATGTCCTCCATTTCTCTGTGCAAGGTCATGGTGCGGTGGGACAATGTGTGCTCCCTGCACCATGACCGGGCGCCATAGGAGTCAATGGAGATGTGTGAATGAGCCCCTATGCTGATAGGCAGGGGTTCGGTCGTTGTGGTATTGATGACCTATCTTATTAGCAATTTTAGATCATTACTCTCTCATGGTTGACATTAATACATAAACCTCTCAGACACAAGATTGCAGCATCACAATGCAACCAGATAATAATTCTATTGTTATATAAATGCTCTATAGAGTATAACATAGCACAATCTTGCCTTACCTAGGAGGATAGTCTTTCTAAGGTAGAAAATCACAGAACATTTAAACCACTAAATACATTTTTCTTCTACAGTGTAGTTCAACTAACATATTTTTGTATTGCCTCATTACCTTCCAGTCTTACAACACAGTTGGCGGTAACTGGAATAAATAACTAGAAAAGCACTTGGCAAATAAACAGCATTTCTATGTGTTTGCCTATTGTGTTAATAAAGAGGCCAAACAGAGCTAGCTATGGCAGATAACCAACTATTTGAGTAAACCCCAGTGGAAAACAAAGCTAAGGATATGTTATCAAATATAGTTTTCATTTCTTTGAAATGGAACACGTACTTGATGTGTCTGGCTTGTGGGAGGTTTTGTTTGCATTAATAAGTTGGACTTTAATTTGTAAACTAAAGATTCACACTATGGCGAAGCTTATCATAGTTGACATATGTTTTTAAAGTAATTAATTTCACTTTGCGTTGGCATGTTTTTTAATTAAGCCATTGTTCCGTGCTGGGAAGACTGGTCTAACTGGCTGTCTTATTGGATGTCTATTGCCTAATCACATAGTAGGTTCCAGTCTCATCAGTTGATCAGAACATAGAGTTACTGTTTAAATATTTGCCTCGATTGCCCTCCATAAAATGTTTTAGCAAGGTACATATCCGTTGTGCTGTCAAGCGGTGATAGGATTGTAATAAACACTGTTGGAGTAGAATTTTGCTGTTTCAGGTAGTGAAAAAGCAAACCTTCAACACTTACACACAGGGCACTTGAAAGGGGTTTTCTAGGTAAAAAAAAAAAAAATCTTCTGAATCATACAAGTCTCTTCATTGCCAGCAATGCTTTGTCCCTTACCACACAATTTCTGGTAATATTGCAGCTGTTTAACTTTTCGGTGTTAATGTAAGCATGTTTAGGGGCAACTAACCTCTTGACAGACTCTTGACTCTGTCTAAACACCAACCACTTTTCTGTTGTAGGACCACTTTTAATCTGCTGGGGTGGGTCTATAACAACTTATCACGTCTATTAGCTGGAATTTCTTCCCATTCATCTTTGTTCATTCAAATTGATTAGAGAAAGTTTGTGCACAGGAAATTTCAGCTAAAGCCACAGATTCACAATGGGATACTGACTGGATCATTTCAACCCATTTACATGCCTTCATTCAAACCATTTCAATATAGCTTTGGCTGTGTGTTTAGGGTTGTTGTCTAGTTGGATGGTGAAACTACACCCTCATCTTAAGCCTTTGTAGTCAGGGGCGTAACTAGTAGAGGCTGGGCCCCATAGCAGACCATTGAATGGGGCCCCATTCCCCTTATATATATATACACATATACAGCATATAAACACACACACAAATATACAGCATATATACACACGCATCCAGTATATACAGGATACACACAGATGCAGCATATATACACATGCATCCAGTATATACACAACATACACACAGATATACAGCATACACACACACATCCAGTATATACAGCATACACACACACATCCAGTATATACAGCATACACACACATATACAGCATATACACACGCATCCAGTATATACAGCATACATACACACACATCCAGTATATACAGCATACGCACACATATACAGCATATACACACGCATCCAGTATATACAGCATACACACAGCTATAAAGTATATATACACACACATCCAGTATATACACAACATACACACAGATATACAGCATATATACACACACATCCAGTATATACACAACATACACACAGATATACAGCATATATACACACACATCCAGGATACACACACATATACAGCATATATACACAAGCATCCACTATATACAGCATACACACACATATACAGCATATATACACATGCATCCAGTCTATACTCAACATACACACATATACACACAGATATACACACACACATGCAGTAATTTTACTTACCCACCTTCAGGTCAGCTCGAATGTCACTTGGTGGGTTTCAGGGGTGTACCTAGACTGTCTGCTGACTTAGGCGAGCCATAGAGAGACACAACCCCCCGCCCATGCATACAGTGTCCAGCCATGTAATATAAAATGCATACAGTGTATCGCCATATAGTATAACATGCATACAGTTTACCGCCATGTAATTTAAAATGCATATAGCATACCGCCATGTAGTAGAACATGCATACAGCGTACCGCCATGTAGTATAAAATGCATACAGCGTACCGCCATGTAGTATAAAATGCATACAGAGTACCACCATGTAGTATAAAATGCATACAGCGTACCACCATGTAGTATAAAATGCATACAGAGTACCGCCATGTAGTATAAAATGCATACAGCGTAACGTCAGGTAGTATAAAATACATACAGAGTACCGCCATGAGGTACAAAATAGAAGCCCTGATAAATATCACAAATGTTGCATATACATACAGCATATACACACACATATACATATATACACAGATACACACATATATACATATATAATAATAATTCTTTATTTATATAGCGCACTCAGATTACGCAGCATACACGATGATAAAGTAACCTTACCTCTCTGTTGTGTTCTTGTGTTCGGCGCCTTGTCCTGCAGCGGTGGGGGAGCCGGGAGCGGGAAGACTTGATAGCCGGTGAGGGGGGAGGGGGGATATGGAGCCTGTAGCTTGAGCGGGGGCAGTCGGAGCAGGGAGCCGAGGGGGAAGGGGGAGACAGGAGCGGAGCGGGATTGAAATGGGAGCAGAGCGGGGTTGACACGGGAGCGCAAGGGGAACCGGGAGCCGAAATATGCGGGGAGTGGAGGGTGGGAGCACATTGACGGGCGGGAGCCCGGCTGGAAAGTGGTGCTGGCCGGTCAGCATGCGGGGGCCAAAGCTCAGTGCCGCCGGCGGGGGACGGACGCAAGGTGCCAGCAGCACGTGAGGCGAGCGCGCGGGCCAGCCGAGCTTCTCATTCAGGGGAGGTACAGGGACCAGCAGGAATTATACTTTGCTAATGATGTGCCCGCCTGGGCCCGTCCCTCTACCTCTCCGCCCACCTGGTATGAGGCCTGTAGTCAGGGGAAGTAGTGGGACGGACCCGGAGACATATCATTAGCATAGTATAATTCTGCCGGCTCTCAATACCAGCGCTCTGGAGGCAGGAAGCAACTTAATAAAGTTTACTTTCCCCGTCCTTCGCGGGCCCCCCTGCGCCCGGGCCCCGTAGCACTCGCTACGGTGGTTGTTACGCCACTGTATGTGCCGGCTATTCCCCATCCCCCCAGATAACTTATCTCCTTATAGCTTGCAGCTGGTCTCTCCTCACAATCTCCTGCCAGGAAGTGAATCAGTGCATGTGCCAGTGTGAGCTCCATTCTAGGAATGCAGGGGGCGCGGCTACAGCCTCACCGCAGAGAGAGATAGAAATCTCATCTGCACAATGTCACACAAAAGTCAAGATGGCAGCCCCCGACCCCAAGTCTGAAGTTACAGGGTCGGATCTAGGGGCGACTGAAACGGTGTACAGCAGGACTGATAGAGACAGGTTGGAATTATATCTGTGAAATGCTGCATAACAACATCAAATTAGAGAATGTGTTATTTTGGTTGCTGAGTACATAAAAGAAACTTGTCTTTGTGGAAATGTCCCGTTAAGATAGTAGGGGCCCATAGGATGAGAGGGCCACAATATGGATGAGAGAGCTCATAATATGAGAGCTGGTAGAGGCACAGATTGATTTGAATAAGAGGATACATAAGAAAACTATCAAAAGCCCACTAACCTAGTTAACCCTTTCCCTCCTATCCCTTTTCCTTATGACCTACCATTGCGCCAATGAACCCCCCTCCACTCCCCCAACAGGACCCCCTACAGTTGCACAGATACCAGAGTTTAGAATTGGGGGGAATTTCGAATTTTTACAATTTTCCAGCATTATATTTTTACAGTTACAGTGCGATTGCCTACAGACTATATTGCTACTGAATGATAGGCCAGGTGGCTTCTAAGAGCAATATGGCCAGTTTAGTTGCCGCAGGCAGTTTTGACCATAGTACCCAACAGGTTTGTGCAATAAACAGCTGTAACGGTTATCAAATGTGTCTGCAACTAAGCTTTATTGTTATTGTGTTATTCTTATCACAATCCAACATTTTTAAAATCCAATTGTCAGTATACAGTTCCTCCATGGGAGATGGGGAGAACTGGAAGTCCATGGAGGCATGCCATTATTTCTTATGATCAGATACATACAGGAGATTTTAGGCTGAAAAGGACCTTATGTGACATCACCCTGATCACGTGACATGAAGTGCTAAATAGTGTGACATAAGGTATGGGTAAAAGTAGATGTGAGGACACTTTCCCAGGTAATAGAACACTAAGGTTGATTTTATGGGGATGTGAGGGAAACAATTTAAGCTAAAAGAAGGGCGCCAATTAGGTTAACATGGAGCCCTACTAGCCATCACTAGTTGTATTTATAAAAATGTAGTTACAGATTACCTTTAAGTCACAAAATGGATGCGTCCTTATGGGGTTAAACATTCATCTGCATTTTTACCAACATTAATACTGCTGTGTTTTTATCTCACATACACAACCACAGTATAGTATAGCAGTTAATTACTTTATATCTAACCACAGGTCATTCCCAACTATCTTTAGAAAGTTTTCACTAATAGTCTATTTTTTGTTTTGCATCAGTGATTTTCCAGATGTTTGTGTATTACATGTCTCTATGCTCAGGATTTTTCCATTGCTGAAAAACACTGGAAAATTTCTATGCAAGATGCAGACAGAAAGAAAATTGGTAAAGGTTGAATCCTGGCACAGTAGGGATAAATAACCTAAAAACAAATCTGGTTAAGCACAGACATTGCAAAGGAGAAGAGACCTAGCCTTGATGAGGGGATATTTACTTGTTGGCAGATTACATTGGGGCCCCCCTTTACTAATTAAAAGGCCCTAGAGGCCTCCCTTTACTAATTAAAAGGCCCTAGAGGCCCCCCTTTACTAATTAAAAGGCCCTAGAGGCCCCCCTTTACTAATTAAAAGGCCCTAGAGGCCCCCCTTTACTAATAAAAAGCCCCAGCCTCCCTTTACTAATTAAAGGCCCTAGAGGACCCCTTTACTAGATTAAAAGGCCCTAAGCCCCCCTTTACTAATTAAAGCCTAGGACCCCTTTACTAATTAAAAGGCCCGAGAGCCCCCCTTTACTAATTAAAAGCCCTAAGGCCCCCCTTTACTAATTAAAAGCCCTAGAGGCCCCCCTTTACTAATTAAAAGGCCCTAGAGGCCCCCCTTTACTATTAAAAGCCTAGAGACCCCCTTACTAATTAAAAGGCCTAGAGGACCCCCTTAACTATAAAAGGCACTAGAGGACCCCCTTCTATTAAAAGGCCCTAGAGGCCTCCTTAACTAATAAAAGCCCCAGCCTCCCTTTACTAATAAAAAATACCCTAGCTGCCTCCTTAGACAATAAACCTATATACCTACCCTTGATGTCTTCTTCCGCATACCTTCACTCCTAATGGCGATCCACCCACCTTCTGTAGCTCCTGCACCACCCGCCTCTGGTCACGTGACTTACACGACCTGACGTCAGGTCGCGTCAGTCACGTGACATGAGCCGCGTGGTGCAGGAGCTACAGAAGATGGGCAGATCGCCGACGCAGGGCTTGTCGAAACATGGGGGCGTGGCGGCATCACTACACAGGGGCACCATAGTTCGGGGAACTTTCCCCGCGGCACACTCAACCAGGTTGAAAATCACGGCTTTAATATATGACTGAAAGCAGCATCTTTCAAGTTGCTTGGAACTGCAGGAAGATTCTTTGAGTCCTGTCTGGTGTGCTGGGGAGATGGCCCGGGTGCCCACAGAAAGGGCTCCGAGTGCAGTCTCTGGCACCTGTGCCATAGGTTCGCCACCACTGCCATAGGAGATAGAGAACTATTGGCCATCAAACTTGCTCTGGAAGATTGGCAATATCTACTGGAAGGAGCTCACCATCCGGTCTGTGTATATACAGACCATAAAAATCTTGACAACTTACTGGTAGCGGCTTATTAGGTCAATTTCTGCTGAAGAAAATAAATATAGGTTTGCCATATCGCAACATACAGTGAACAAAATGATTTAAGTCTGGCAATGTTGTTTGACCTAGCCAAGATGAAATCTCAGACCCTCTCAATGTTCAACTATTTACCTCAGTGTCACGGGTGCTCCTGCGACCAATCACCTGGGTCGCAGGCGCACCCGCGCCACTCTCCGCTCCTCCTGGCCCCCGGCGTTCCACTCACCTCCCCAGGATCCAGCGATGACTTCAGCAGAGCGGCGCGTGCGGCCGCGCCTCCTAGGACGCGTGTGGCAGCTTCAAGAAATTTAAAGGGTGAGCTCGCCAATAACTGCCACTGGCCGGCCAGCCATACTGCTTAAATTCCAGCCCCTTCCTGTGTCCCCTGCCGGATCTTTGTGTCTTACAGCCTTGGAAAAAGCTCCCTAGTGATTATCCTGCGTTCCTGTGTCTCCTGCGTTCCTGTGTGTCCTGCTTTCCTGCTCCCGTGTGTTCCTGCTCCTGAGTTCCCATGTCCTGTGTCCCGTGTGCCTGTCTTCCCGTTCCCATCTGCCTGGACCTCCCGTTGCAGACCCCGGATCGGACTTGACGTTGCATCTCTGCCGCCTGCCCTGACCTTGTGACTGGACCTGACCACGAGACCAAGGTACCTCGACCTCGGCTGCCACCGCGTGCTAGTCTCACCTGTGGAATTACCTGGTGATACCCTGCCGCAGCAAGTCCAACCCGCTTTGCGGCGGGCTCTGGTGAAGACCAGGTGCCACTTAGACTCTGGTCCCAGGTGTCGGCTAGTACCACCTCCCGCAGTGGTCCAGTGGATTCACGCATCCCAAATCCTGACACTCAGTCTCTAGCTTTAACCCCTTTCTGATTAAAAGGAGATTTCAGACTGTACTTCATAAACTAAACACAAAAGATATCAACCAGATTTTTAAACTAATTTGAAGAAAACAGAAATATGTTAAAAAAGTATTAAAGATTCTCCATGTTCAAGGTTCTAAATTATCTAATTTGTTTACCATATCATAAAAATTTATTCTTTGACTCACCAAGTTTACGGCAATACCTCAGTTATATAGCTTTTTATTTTTTCCCTATTTTACTGAATAAAGACTCAATTTGAAGAAAATTGTGTCAATTTTAGCATTACCATCTTTTCAGAGGCATAACGTTTTTAATTTTTGGTTGACAAATCTGATTTTTTGCATGAGAGTTGGGTTTTTTAAGTGGTCTCATTGTGGCGCATGTTACATTTTGATACGAGCAACAGTGTGGGCCAACCTTGTGAAGACTTACATAAAGCGTTTGTCATTGCCAACAAAGGATATATAACAAAGTATTGGGATGAACTTTTGTTATTGGCCAAATATTTATTTGCAAATATGCAAATAAATTCTTTGAAAATTAGACCGTGTGTTTTTCTGGATTTGTTTTCTCATTTTGTCTGGTAATTTAGGTCACTATGTCAATTACAGGCCTCTCATCTTTTTAAGTGGAATAACTTGCACAAATACTTTTTTTCCCCACTGTATCAAAACATCTTATACAACAGCAATTACTATTAAAATGGATTGAGGACCACCAGATGGTTAGTTCTAGGACAAAGCACTACTAGAATCTGATATTTATTACTTATGGATATAAACTAGTTGTAGAATAGTCATTAAGCGCAGGGCTTACACGTAACCAGATACCAGCAGGCTAGGAGCTTGTAGCTGATGAATATGTGCAAGAAACACACTCTCCTCATACAAGCTATTAATGCTAGACATAAATAGAAAAAGGGTAAAAGGTTCAAGCATTTGTGTTTCTATGGAGACACATGATGTGCACAAAAAGATGCATCTTCATATCCCTCAGCAAGATCATAATGGTGGCTTGAGAAATGCGACAGCTAACTTAACCAGAGTTCCATCACTTCATCCAAATGACTTCCATCATCTTTCTTGTGTAATTTTTGCATCCATTTCAGTAGCTCCTTTAAATTTGATCAGGCATTCAAGAAATTTTCAGTGCCCATGTAGTAATTATATCAAAGGGATCCAGTCAGCAGAATAGACTAGAATAGGTAGCATTAATAAACCACTACCAGTATGTTGTCAAGCAGCTACATACCTTTCATATAAAGTTTTTTTCATGGCCCCGCATGGTGGAATCATCCACAAAATCAACTTTGAAGCGAAACGTATACTGGGTGTTTAAAGTCGCAGAGTTTAACATGGTCATCAATCTCTCCACGCCATATATTAATTCCTTTTCAGTATTTGATGCCCTTATGTCCAGGTTCATCACTAACTGACGCTCCCATTAAAGGAAATCATTTACCTCAGTTATATTACTTCAAAGTTGATTTTCTGGATGATACTTACCCATGAATGAAACATGATCTGAAAGGTGTTAAGCAGCTTGGTAGTGGTTTATGAAGTCAATTTCTGTTGACCGGATTCCTTTAACCCGACATAATAATACTGCTTGGCGGGAGGTGTGTTCCCGCATTTTGCAGTACTATTACATCAAGCTTCTCGCACCCGCTCATGAACGTAGCCGGCGCCAGAGGCTGCGGGTGTCGGCTGTGTATTATAGCCGACAACCACCTCTAACACCCGCGATCGGAGATTCCTTCGATCGCGGGTATTAACCCCTTACGTAAAAGGGGCATCTCACCTGAATCAGACCACCTTGCGAAGCTTACTGGAAGATCCGCTTGAACAAGCAATCAAAGCATCCCTTTGGAGGTGGCACTGTGAGCCATTTCTGTGGGCACTCAGACCATCAGTTCACTAAATAGGACCAAATCTTCCGGCAACTTAATCGACACTTCTTTGGAACTGTGGGAAAAGTGAGAAGGTGTTGACAGAATGGCATTATCTTTGGAGATCCTCCTGCTGGACCCTCCATTCTTTCTCTACAGAGAGATCCTGGAGAGAAGCCACAACAAGAGTCTGATTTGCCCTCCTTCTTTCAACTGTATTGGTGGCCTCAATGGGCCGATACAATTGAAAGATGTGGAAGAACAGGTAGGAATAAGTTACTGCTTAAAATGACACGTTGGCACTTCACGGTAAATAACTGGATTTTGGTTTTTGTTTGGGCACTCTGTCTCCAAAAGGTTTGCCATCACTGCCCTATACACATATAATAAAGTAAAGAAAAAACACAAAATCACAAAAAAATCCTACATATTTGGCATCACCGCATCTGTGACAATCTGTATAATAACTATAAAATCTATAATAAATATATACATTTTTCATAAAATCCCTTCACAAAAATGTTCCCAAAAGTGATCAAAAAAAGTTATGTGCGCCAAAATAGAACTACTGAAAAGGACAACTCAACACATAAAAAAAGCCCTAAACCAGCTCTGTCAACCAAAAAATAGATCTCCGAAAAGATGGCGATACAAAAACAAATGAGATTTTCTTTATATTCGTTTTTTCCAGTAAAATTGTACAAAAATATATATAAAAAAACTATATAACTGAGGTATCACCATAATTTTAGTGATCTATAGAATAGAATCAATAAGCCCTTATATGTCCAAATTGCCAAAAAATAAAGATTGTATAGCCAATAAGTGACAATGCATAATCTGCTCTGAATTGCGCAGCTTTCCTTCGATGCCCTGGCGTGTGCCCATACGGCAGTTTACCACCACATATGGGGTATTGTTATACTCGGGAGAGATTGGGCATCAAACTTTGTGGATCGTTTTGTATTTTTTCCAATGAGAATGTGTACATTTCATAAATGTTTTTTGAAAAGTTATAACCACTTATATTGACACGTCAGATTTGAAAATATGGGCCGTGTCAGGAAGGCGAAAAGTGGCTTCGATGTTAAGGGAACAACTCAAGTGTAATGCTGTATTATGGGCAGTGCAGGGGATGAATAAGTAAAATTTCTTATTGCAATTCATTATTAAAGTAGCTGTAGTTTTTCCATGTGCCACCGTATACACTGACTTCTCGCTCCTAAAGTAGGGAGAACAAAAATCTTTAAGACCATCCACCGTGGAAAACCCCTTTTTTTCTCACTCCCTTTAAAAAATACTAAAGCAATACTTTTTTTTATTTAGTTGAGAAAGGTAGTGCAAAATGTTGGCAGAGAAACAAATGTATTGTTTTTAGATCTTTTAAAACATAATAAAACACTATATTAGTTTGGTATTCTAGCAGTCATACTGACCCAAGGTGTCATTTGTAGTGCACTGTGAGAGACGTAAAAATGGTGCCCACAAGAAAATCGCTCAAATGTGTTTTTCACAATTTAATTGCATTTGGATTTTTTTTACCATCTTCCCATTTACCATTGTGGAATATGAAATGCGGTCACTAGGAAGTACAAAAAGAATACAAGCTCTGTAAATGGAAAAATAAAAAGTTATCGATTTTTAAAGGGAGCCTGTCACCAGGAGGCCCAATTTTTAGCAACCCACAGAGCATAGCACATACACTGCCAAAGAGTTTATGTAGGAAAAATAGGTTTTACAGAAAAAAAAAGATATGTTATATAGAACCTTTCAATGCCATGTTTACTATGACTAGGCACTTGTCTGGGAGTGGCCATAGAGGAGCAGTCCCCCCCCCCTACCCTCGGGAAACTTCACCTCCAGTGTGTCCATGTTGGTGGCTATAGAGGAATAGAGATGCAGGGGGAGTCGCTAAGCCGATTGATGGGCGTTTATCACCCAGCCATGTGCTGTGACCGGGATCTGGCCTGGACAAGCACACAACTGTGTGCAAGGGACCGTACTTTGACCCAAAACCAAAAAAGTTTTAACATACAGGACATGTGCAACCCTTTCCATTATACTTCCACTCCACTCCATTACCAATATACACTCACCGGCCACTTTATTAGGTACACCATGCTAGTAATGGGTTGGACCCACTTTTGCCTTCAGAACTGCCTCAATTCTTCGTGGCATAGATTCAACAAGGTGCTGGAAGCATTCCTCAGAGATTTTGGTCCATATTGACATGATGGCATCACACAGTTGCCGCAGATTTGTCGGCTGCACATCCATGATGCGAATCTCCCGTTCCACCACATCCCGAAGATGCTCTATTGGATTGAGATCTGGTGATTGTGGAGGCCATTTGAGTACAGTGAACTCATTGTCATGTTCAAGAAACCAGTCTGAGATGATTCCAGCTTTATGACATGGCGCATTATCCTGCTGAAAGTAGCCATCAGATGTTGGGTACATTGTGGTCATAAAGGGATGGACATGGTCAGCAACAATACTCAGGTAGGCTGTGGCCCAATTGTCAGTATATAAAACATTCCCCTCCTGGGAGATGGGGAGAACGGGAAGTCCAGAGGCATGCTGCTATTTCTTATGATCAGATACATACAGAGATTAGGCGAAAAAGGACTTATTGACATCACCCCCCTGATCACGGGACATAATGGCTAAACTAGTGTAACATAAGGTATGGGTAAAAGTGAGTGGAGGACACTTTTCCCAGGTATAATAGACCCCTCAGTTGATTTTATGGGGATGGTGAGTGAAACATTTAAGCGAAAAGAAGGGCGCCAATTATTTTACAATTGATCCCTACTAGCCATCACTCAGTTTTGTTTTATAACAATGTAGTTCCATATTACCTTCAGTCACAAAATGGATGCATTCCTGATGGTTAAACATTCATCTGTATTTTTAACCAACATTATAACTGCGTTTTTTATCTCACATACACAACCACAGTATAGTATAGCAGTTAATTACTTTAACTAACCACAAGGTCATTCCCAACCTAATCTTTAGAAGTTTCATTCACTAATAGTCTAATTTTTGTTTTTCATCATTGATTTCCAGATGTTGTGTATTACCATGTCTCTATGCTCAGGATTTTCCATTGCTGGGTGAAAAACCTGGGAAAATTTCTATGCAAGAGCAGACAGAAGAAATTGGGAAAGGCTGAATCCTGGCACAGTAGGGGATAAATAACCTGCAAACAATTGGTTAAGCACAGACATTGCAAAGGAGAAAGACCTAGCCTTGATGTGGGAATTTACTTATTGGCCATATTACATGGGGCCCCCCTTTATACAAATAAAAGGCCCTAGAGGCCTCCCTTTACTAATAAAAGCCCTATAGGCCCCCCTTTATAATTAAAAGGCCCTAGAAGAGCCCCCCTTTACTACATTAAGGCCCAGACGCCCCCCTGGGGTGTAACTATGTACAAAGGCCCTACAGGCCTCCCGTTTAAGGGTTACTAATTCAAAGGCCCTAGATGCCCCCCTTTGGGGCTAAGTTAAAAGGCCGTGCCCTAGATGCCGCCGCGGCTTAACGTGCATTAAAAAGGGTAAAGGGGGCCCTAGATGGGCGGTGTGGGGACCCCCTTGGGGTGTGGGAACACTAATTAAAAAAAGGGCCCGGTACGAGGCGGGCGCCCGTAAATACTAATTAAAAGGCGCCTAAGTAGCCCCCTTCTCAATTAAAGCCCTCAGAGGCCCCCCTTTTAATAATTAAAAGGCCCTCTAGAGGCCCCCCTTTCGAACTAATTAAAACCCTAGATGGCCCCCCTTTACTAATTAAAGGCATAGCCCCTTATAATAGGCCCTAGAGACCCCCTTTACTAATAAGCCTAGGCCCCTATAATGACCAAGCCCTTAACCCTAATTTTAAAAGGCCCTAGAGGCTTAAATAACCCCACCCCCTTTACTAATAAAAGCACTATGCCTATACAATAAAGCCCCTAGAGGCCTTTACTATATAAGCCTCGACCCCTTTACTAATTAAAAGGCCCTAGGGCCCTCCCTTCAAGACTAATTAAAAGGATAGAGGGACCCTCTAGGAGGGGGGGGGGGTTAAGGCCTGAGGCTACGCTAACGAGGATAAAGAAGCCCCAGCCTCCCTTTACATAATAAAAAATACACCCAGCTCGCTTCCTATATACAAATAATAACCTTATACTTTACCCTTGATGTCTTCTTCCGCATACCTTCAGTCCTAATGGCGATCCACCCACTTCGTAGCTCCTGCACACACCCCCTGGTCACGTGACTGTACAGCGACTGACGTCAGGTCGCGTCAGTCACGTGACATGAGCGCACGTTGCAGGAGCTACAGAAGATGGGCAGAGCGCGACGCGGGCTTGTAGGAAACTGGGGGCCGAACGCTGGCGGCATGCACTACACAGGGCACCATAGTTCGGGGAACTTTCCCCGAGGCAACACTCAACCAGGTTGAAAATCACGCTTTAATATATGACTGAAAGCAGCATCTTTCAATTGCTTGAACTGCAGGAAGATTCTTTGATGTCCTGTCTGGGTCTGGGGAGATGGCCCGGGTGCCCACAGAAAGGGCTCCGAGTGCAGTCTGTGCACCTGTGCCATCCCACCCTGCCATAGGAGATAGAGAACTATTGGCCATCAAACTTGCTCTGAAGATTGGCAATATCTACTGGAAGAGCTCACCATCGGTCTGTGTAATACAGACCATAAAAATCTTGACAACTTACTGGTAGCAGCGGCTTATTAGGTCAATTTCTGCTGAAGAAAATAAAAGAGTTGCCATATCGCAATACGTGAACAAATGATTTAAGTCTGGCAATGTTGTTTGACCTAGCCAAGATGAACTCAGACCCTCTCAATGTTCAACTATTACCTCATGTCACGGTTTGCTCCTCGACCTCACGGGTCGAGGCGCACCGGCCACTCTCCGCTCCTCCGGCCCCGGATTCCCTCACATCCCAGGATCCGCAGTGACTCGCAAGCGTTGGCCGCGCAGGAGCGTGTCAGCTTGCAGACTTTAAAGTGAGCTCGCTTGCCATGGCGGCCAATACTGCTAATGCCTCCCCTCCGTGTCCCGATCGTTCTTCAAGCCTGGATCCAGTGATTACCTGCGTCCTGTTCTTTCGTTCTGTGTGTCTGCTTTCCTGCTCCAGTGTTCCTTCCTGAGTTCCCATCCTGTGTCCCGTGTGCCTTTTCCCCGTTCCCATCTGCCTGGACCTCCCGTTGCAGACCCCGGATCGGACTGACGTTGCATCTCTGCCGCCTGCCCTGACCTTGTGACTGGACCTGACCACGGACCAAGGTACCTCGACCTCGGCTGCCACCGCGTGCTAGTTCTCACCTGTGGATTACCTGGTGATACCCTGCCGCACAAAGTCCACCCCTTTGCGGCGGGCTCTGGTGAAGACCAGGTGCCACTTAGACTCTGGTCCCAGGTGTCGGCTAGTACCCCTCCCGCAGTGGTCCATTGGATTCACGCATCCCAATCCTGACACTCAGTCTCTAGCTTAAACCCTTTCTGATTAAAAGAGATTTCAGACTGTACTTCATAAACAAACACAAAGATATCAACCAGATTTTTAACAATTTGAAGAAAACAGAAATTGTTAAAAGTATTAAAGATTCTCCATGTTCAAGGTTCTAAATTATCTAATTTGTTTACCATCATAAAAATTTATTCTTTGACTCACCAAGTTACGGCAATACCTCAGTTATAGAGCTTTTTTTTTTTCCCTATTTACGAATAAGACTCAATTGAAGAAAATTGTGTCAATTTTAGCATTACCATCTTTTCAGAGCATAACGTTTTAATTTTTGGTTGACAAATCTGATTTTTTGCATGAGATTTTTGGTCATTGTGAGGTTACATTTTGATACGAGCAACAGTGTGGGCCAACACTTGTGAAGACTACATAAAGCGTTTTGCATTGCCAACAAAGGATATATAACAAAGTATTGGGATGAACTTTTGTTATTGGCCAAATATTATTTGCAAATATGCAAATAATCTTTGAAAATTAGACCGTGTTTTTCTGATTTGTTTTCTCATTTTGTCTGGTAATTTAGGTCACATGTCAATTACAGGCCTCTCATCTTTTTAAGTGGAATAACTTGCACAAATACTTTTTTTCCCCACTGTATCAAAACATCTTATACAACAGCAATTACTATTAAAATGGATTGAGGACCACCAGATGGTTGTTCTAGGACAAAGCACTACTACAATCTGATATGTTTCTTATGGATATAAACTATTGTAAATAGTCATTAAGCGCAGGGCTTACACGTAACCAGATACCAGCAGCTAGGAGCTTGTAGCTGATGAATATGTGCAAGAAACACACTCTCCTCATACAAGCTATTAATCTAGACATAAATAGAAAAGGGTAAAAGGTCAAGCATTTGTGTTTCTATGGAGACACAGGATGTGCACAAAAAGATCATCTTCATATCCCTCAGCAAGATCAAGGGTGGCTTGAGAATGCGACAGCTAACTTAACCAGAGTTCCATCACTTCATCCAAATGACTTCCATCTCTCTTGTAATTTTGCATCCATTTCAGTAGCTCCTTTAAATTGATCAGGCATTCAAAAATTTCAGTGCCCATGTAGTAATTATACAAAGGGATCCAGTCAGCAGAATAGACTAAGATAGGTAGCTTAATAACCACTACCATATGTTGTCAAGCAGCTACATACCTTTCATATAAAGTTTTTTCATGCCCCGCATGGTGGAATCATCCACAAACAACTTTGAAGCGAAACGTTACTGGGTGTTTAAAGTCCAGAGTTTAAACAGGTCATCAATCTCTCCACGCCATATATTAATTCCTTTTCAGTATTTTGATGCCCTTATGTCCAGGTCATCACTAACTGACGCTAATGACGATCATTTACCTCAGTATATTACTTCAAAGTTGATTTCTGGATGATACTTACCCATGATGAACATGATCTGAAAGGTGTTAAGCATCTGGTAGTTTATGAAGTCAATTTCTGTTGACCGGATTCCTTTAACCCGACATAATAATACGCTTGGCGGGAGGTGTGTTCCCGCATTTTGCAGTACTTTACATCAAGCTTCTCGCACCCGCTCATGAACGTAGCCGCGCCAGAGGCTGCGGGTGTCGGCTTGTATTAAGCCGACAACCACCTCTAACACCCGCGATCGGAGATTCCTTCGATGCGGGATTAACCCCTTACGTAAAAGGGGCATCTCACCTGAATCAGGACCACCTTCGAAGCTACTGGAAGATCCGCTTGAACAAGCAATCAAAGCATCCCTTTGGAGGTGGCACTGAGCCATTTCTGTGGGCACTCAGACCATCAGTTCACTAAATAGGACCAAATCTTCCGCAACTTAATCGACACTTCTTTGGAACGTGGGAAAAGTGAGAAGGTGTTGACAGAATGGCATTATCTTTGGAGATCCTCCTCTGGACCCTCCATTCTTTCTCTACAGAGAGATCCTGGAGAGAAGACCACAACAGAGTCTGATTTGCCCCCTTCTTTCACTGTATTGTGCCTCAATGGGCCGATACAATTAAAGATGTGGAAGAACAGGTAGGAATAAGTTACTGCTTAAAATGAACGTTGGCACTTCACGGTAAATAACTGGATTTTGGTTGTTGTTTGGGCACTCACTCTGTCTCCAAAAGGTTTGCCATCACTGCCCTATACACATATAATAAGTAAAGAAAAAACACAAATCACAAAAAAAATCCTACATATTTGGCATCACCGCATCTGTGACAATCTGTATAATAACTATAAAATCTATAAAAATATATACATTTTTCATAAAATCCCTTCACAAAAAGTTCCCAAAAGTGATCAAAAAAAGTTATGTGCGCCAAAATAGAACTACTGAAAAGGACAACCAACACATAAAAAAAGCCCTAAACCAGCTCTGTCAACCAAAAATAGATCTCCGAAAAGATGGCGATACAAAAACAAATGAGATTTCTTATATTGTTTTTTCCAGTAAAATGTACAAAAATATATATAAAAAAACTATATAAACTGAGTATCACACATAATTTTAGTGATCTATAGAATAGAATCAATAAGCCCTTATAGTCCAATGCCAAAAAATAAAGATTGTATAGCCAATAAGTGACAATGCATAATCTGCTCTGAATTGCGCAGCTTTCCTCGATGCCCTGGCTGTGTCCCATACGGCAGTTTACCACCACATATGGGGTATTGTTATACTCGGGAGAGATTGCATCAAACTTTGTGGATCGTTTTGTATTTTTTCCAATGAGAATGTGTACATTTCATAAATGTTTTTTGAAAAGTTATAACCACTTATATTGACACGTCAGATTTGAAAATATGGGCCGTGTCAGGAAGGCGAAAAGTGGCTTCGATGTTAAGGAACAACTCAAGTGTAATGCTGTATTATGGGCAGTGCAGGGGATGAATAAGTAAAATTTCTTATGCAATTCATTATTAAAGTAGCTGTAGTTTTTCCATTGCCACCGTATCACTCGACTTCTCGCTCCTAAAGTAGGGAGAACAAAAATCTTTAGACCATCCACCATAGAAAACCCTTTTTTTCTCACTCCCTTTAAAAAATACTAAAGCAATACTTTTTTTATTTAGTTGAGAAAGGTAGTGCAAAATGTTGGCAGAGAAACAAATGTATGTTTTTAGATCTTTTAAACAATAAAAACACTATATTAGTTTGGTATTCTGCAGTCTACTGACCCAGGTGTCATTGTAGTGCACTTGTGAAAGCCGTAAAAATGGTGCCCACAGAAAATCGCTCAAATGTGTTTTTCACACAATTTAATTGCATTTGGATTTTTTTTACCATCTTCCCATTTACCATTGTGGTTGATGGGCGTTTATCACCCGCCATGTGCTGTGACCGGGATCTGGCCTGGACAAGCACACAACGTGTGCAGGCCCTGTACTTTGACCCAAAACCAAAAAATTTTAACTACAGCAGGACATGTGCAAAACCTTTCCATTTACTTCCACCCACTTCCACTTCCATTACCATATACAAACTTCCATTTGTTGGAGAGGGAACCGCAAACCTGAGGTATTTTTGGGATTGCAGACAAATTGGTACATGGTAATAGGCATCTTTCAGATCTATAGTGCATAGGAATGCATGTCAAGGAATGAGATTGGTGGCTGAACTGATCTTTTCCAATTTGAATTTCCTGTAAAGAATGAATTTGTTTAGTGACTTTAGGTTGAAGATAAGTCGGAAGGAGCCATTGGGGTTTCTTTATCAGAAATAGAGGGCAGTAATGCCCGGTCAATGCTGTATTTCTCGGTACAGGAACCACTACCCTCATATCTCGCAGCTTTATGACCTCCTGCCATAACTGAAGAGAGAGACACTGATTTTAGAGATTCGTCACAAACTTCTTGGGAGGAAGGGCTGTTAGCTCCAATTTGTAGCCATTCTCCAACAGATTCAGAACCCAGGCATTCGTTGTTATTTGTGCCCACTGTTGGTAGAATCTCAGGAGTCTTCCCACCACTCTGGCGTCATTGCTTTCTGAATGGTTGAGTTGTATAGCTGGAGCTGAGGAGAAATCCTCTTCCTTTTCCTCCCTTAGAATAGCTTCATCTTCCTCGCTTGCCTTTTCCTTTATAAGAAAATTTCCTTTCTCTTGGGTCACGAAAGGGTTGTTTCTTCGGAATAGACTTTGTTTCTGGAAACCTTTCAATTATCTGTGGCCTTCTCTAGAAACATCTAGTTTTCCGGTCCAAAAAACATAATTCTACTTGGGAACGGAATGCCAACAATTTTGATTTGGCAACGAAAGTCCCCCCCCTCCATTGTCTCAGCCACAACCGTACGTCTGTTTTGAATGTGAGAGAGCGCCCTCTTTTTGCGCTAAACCGTCCTCCTTTCTCTGATACATCGGCTATAAACCTGTTGCTACTTTAAGTTGGTATGAATCTAAGAGGACTCTTCTTGGGTTCCACTTTGATTTGGCTTTTCCAATTCCGACAACCAGTAAGAAATCTATTGACGAGCCACCTGATGTTGTTGTTTATATTGGCTTTAGGTTCAACTCATTACTGGACTCCATGTTGTACTTCAATAGGCTGACTGCTTTTCTATCTAACGGATCCTTCAATTTATCGCATCTTCAAACGGCGACGGTCCGTCTTCTTTGCAATTTTTGTTACCTAATGTCTACCGCTTGTTTCTCAAATATTAATCTATTTTTGAATTCTCGGGATACTGGCGGTTACGGATTAACTCTTTCGTTCACATACCCTCCTTTTTGTTTTTAGATGCCAAAAAGTTCATCCTGGTACCGACTTAAATTCTCAATGTCCTCAGTTTCTAGCGTATCTCGCGGCTTTAAGGAGAGCCTCCAAATCATCAGACACAAACATATATTGGGGATATTATATGGTGTTCGTGGTGCGTTGTGCCGACGTATGACATCGCCCCTCCGCTGCAAATCGCAACCGATACATCAAGTAGGCATCTGCCTCTGAGTGTATCGGGCTGCCAGCAGTCGCTTCGCGTTATCCTACGCCAGACAGGGCCTGGCGTAGAAAAAAAACGCAGCCGCGACTTTTCACGTATTAAAAGTCCGCCGGCCTTAGCACGAGTGCGCTGGGACAGTAACCCCCGGACGCTCGCCCACTCCCGGATCCGGCGCTAGCGCGGACCCCCTGCTCGGCCAGCCGCGCCTCCCCCCTTCACGCCCAACGGCTTGAAGGTGCGGATTGGGAAAATAATTGCAAAAGCTGCAATAAGCTAGCATTTTCCGATTATTCAGGGCCTCTGCCCCTGGCGGAGCGCAGAGGTCCTGATAAATATGCCCCATTGACTCCATTTTAGACGCTGAGGAAGAGAGAGGTGGTTTCCATTTCAAATAGTTCCATATTTGATGATGTACGCTTTGAAGCCTCTTATCCTGGGTCCTGCAAGGTGGCTGTAATTGTGGGATTAATGCGGGAAATGGATGAGGATACTGACATCTGAATTTCACTCTTTAAGAATCCCTCATTTAATCAATAATGAGTTCTTTCTTCTCGCATTAACCCGTCAATACCTTCTTTGCAGATCGTTGTTATAAACACACACTGCATCTCTTAGAGCAAGTGTTTCTCCTCTGCACCTCTTTAGTTTTCCTCTTAGGATCCTGCTAAAGAGATGGAGACCAGGAATTTAAAGAAAACTCTCGTAAGGAGGAGGATAGCCCCCGTCCCCCCGACACCCCCGAAACCACTCACAGGAGTTATAGGCGGGGTTCCTGGTAGGTTACTCCATAATCAGGATTCCATGCTCAAATAACAGGAGTATCATGCATTTAGATAATTTCAACCATAACATGTACTACAAGAAGACAAATCCGACCTTGTACAAAATTTTGTGTAATAAGCCGCACCTGCATAAGAATAACGCATATTAGACATTGTCACGTAACATTAAAGGTATAGTACTGAGCCATGGTACCTGACACCATTGGGTTTAGAAGTGGTCACGACAGAGTTACCGCGGATGTAATCCTTAGACCTCAGAGCAGTGGCACCTCGATTAGCGCTGGTGTGCACGAGTAGAAATCTGTAGACCACAGATCACGTTGCACCATTTTTAAATCTGCGCCTCTGCCAGTCTTCAAGGGGCCATATACGTCACTTCTGGTGCGAAGCGGGCCACCGGAAGTTGTCATTGAGCTACTGAAACTGGCCCGGGATGCAGCAAGATGGCCGGCACCGGGTTCTTTGGCTTCCCGAGCAGCAGGCAGAGCGGCTGGAGACGTGCGTGGGACCAGGAGAGGAAGCTCGGCGCTGATCGCGGTCCCCAGTCTCTGAGGATAAAGGGATAAACCCGCTCCTTTAGACGAAATCCCCAATACCGTCCAACAGGAGGAGCGTACTCTCCAATCCCTGCCCGTGTAGGGACAGGAAGCCACTGGTATGTGGATGCAGGGGGGGGGGGTGTTGTTAGGTTCAGGGTCATTCCTCCATGTGGGGCCAGTGACAATGATAGTAATGTACCTCTTTTTGACCTTTTTGAGTCGGTGTTACATAGAACAGTTTGTAATAAATTTTACATATTAATATTAAAATGTTTATGTTTTACTTAGCTTCACCTCTTGTACTTTAGTATAAAAGTATGGCAGTAAAGATAAGTAAATGTTATATGCATTTGTGAAATTATTGGTAATAATGGTCTGTGTAGAGTTTTGTTCATTTCTAATGGTTATTTATGCATTTATGTGTGTTAATGCTGTGGGTTCACAGTTTGGAGGTCTCATTCAGGCATTGTAGTGCTATTGATTGGAATTATTGGTCTTATGCTTGTGGTTGGCCAACAATTGGTTAGTGAAGGTATACATTTATAAATAACAAACTAAATATCTAACTGGTACGCATAAGGACTACGTTTTCCCACAAAAGTATGAAAATGGGCATATCCAGCCGTACTGTTTTATATGGGTAGCGATGCCACATTCATTTGTGAAGGGCAATGAGCATTGTCCACTGTACCACGACCGAGATGTATAAAAAAAAATATAAGAACTTGCCTCTTTACTCCAGTATTTCCATTCCGTATGCCCCATAGAGATCTATGAACATTTAAAATAGTATTGCATACGTTGTGCACAATAACGTATTGGCGTATATACGGTATATCAGGAAGTAGATCCAGTGAGAGGTACATTCTGTCAGCCATCCCAGCCCACCATATTTTATGGGTACAGTGACAGTGGATACATGCTGTTGATTAAAAAATCACCTTAAGGCTACATTCACACGACTCTCATAGGACATATATATACGGCCGTAAGTTGGTATGAAAAGCTGTAATGAATAACTTTCTTACAATACATCAAAAGATCTTTAAATGACATTAAATCAGTCTATGTGTTTATGGTATCATTCTCCTACTCCAAAAAGCCCTTTCACTTTGTAAAGAGTCCATAAACAGTAGCCAAATTAAAATAATAGACCTTATAGAAGGGGAACCTAACTATTATTCCATATTATTAAAAGATACCTTGGTGTCACAGAAAATCAGGCCACCAATAGAGAACTGTGTGACTTTCTAACTAACACCGCCCTAAAATTTTGGCAGCAAATTACGCAGCGCTCAGGCCCAATCATTAACTTCAACAGTTGAAGTTGACACCCAAAGAAACATGAACTTAAAAAGTGTAAAGAAAGAAATAACAGTTTATACAGTGTCAGCATGGGGTGCATATCCAAATAAAATTATATTACAGCTAATAACATGGACAGATGAAACAATAGGAATGAGGGCACTACTTGCAAGACGTTTACAATCTAGTGGTGAAAACGGGGGAGGGGAGGAAGTTAACACAGGAGGAAACAGTGCTTGTACATGGTCCAACTATTCTTGTCATTGGGTACGCACTATTTTCCGTTATGTTTCCTCCACCTAATCCAGCTCCTCACCCCATCCAACTGCCTGTTATGTGTAATTGACAGGGAGGAGTGTAAGAATATGTTAGGAGACACATGGCACCCACAGGATACAGACAGGGGCGCACACCACAGAGAGAGTCCAGAGAATTGCCTCAGGCGGCGCCCCCTGGTGGACGATATGGCGGCAGACAGATCATAGAGGAGTCGGACATTGTATGAGTTTTGTAAGCCAGGACGTGCCGCCTTAATTAACTATAACCGCAGCATGTTCGGCTCTACAGAAGGAGGGGGCGTCAGGCTGAAGGACCACTGCCCCTGCCTGCCTGCAACTGTGCTGACTGGTCCGGATTACGTCCCACCAGCAACATGACTTTCACTTCCAGGATTACAGCGTGAAATTCATAGGTATTCGACTGTTTGGGTGCCACCTCTGCTCTGTCTGCTGGGGATCTGCTGACAGCCGGCTTATCCTTTCCGTTCTGGCAAGCCTTCCCCCTCGGCATTTGCAGCTTTAGAGCTGGCAGAGATACAGAACAGACATAGCTCCGACCCCTACAGCACAAGCCCTGCCCCACAACATGGCTTGTCCATGAGAGAGACACCAAGGAGAGTAAACATTCATAAGCTGAGGTAAGTGTGTCTTGTGTGTGGTGTCAGTGGGGGATAGGGAGGAACTGATAATGCCAGAGAGATTGGGGTGTGTGTATGTCATCAGTGGTAGAGAGAGGAGGAGTGTGGAGTCATGGGGGATAGAGAGTGTGTGTGATGCCATGGAGGATGAGGGTGTGTGTATGTTGTCAGTGGGGTAAGATGGAGTGTGTGCTCAGGGTTATGAGACTTGTATAGTGTTAGCGGGGGAGGTGTGAGTTGTGTGACAGGTTGCAGTGCTTTTCTCTAGGGAGTGGGCACTGTCATATGGAAGGGGGAATGTGTAAACTCGGAGTCAAGGAGGAGTGTTAAATGCAATACAAACTCATATACTTAATATCAATAGGAAGTGCTGCACCCACATTTATCTACAAAGCAATGTTGTCACTTTTCTATTGAACATATACTTTTGGACATAATGTTTATATTGCTGTGCCTGTTGCGATGCAATATGTCCGCTCGCCCGATAGCGATCTTCTAAGTTCGCCTCAGGCAGCAGGGGCCAGGTTCACCCTGCTACAGATGCCACACCCCTGGGACTCCCCACTGCTGCTGGTAGGGAGCCAGTAATGTGAATTAAACTAATTACTGACATTTTTCAGCTATTGAATAACAACCATCTATTGACATTCTCAGTGGCAGTTCAGGGGTAATGCAAAAAAGATTCACAAGATTTTCTTCACTCCCATTCCCTTACAAAAGGTTCTCACTCACAAGGTCTTAAAGTGAAGATCATCAGAGACCTCCGTCAGTACGTTGGAATAATTCTAAAAGGTAGTATGTACAAAGAATGCACAAGTGGACCGTTATAGTAATGCTTGCAGAAAAAAAAAACTACAACTAAACAAAAACTTTCCTTTGCTGGGGTAAATATGTGAAAGGACATGTACCACCAGATTACTGGAAAAAGACTTAAAAATAATATGTAAATTAGCCTGAGGGCCTCAGGGTCACGACACCAGAGTGGCTCCGCCATAGCTCCGCCACTCCACAATAGCAGGCCCCATTTACCTGCTTAGTATTTCCCTCCTCTCCTTTTAGCAGCCTGTAGTAATCCTTCGGAGTCGTGTAAGGACAAGTTTTATCGCGCCATGTGACGGATTTCCAAAACAGCTGGATGACGCACTGGCGTTCGAGCATATGGGTGGACGGCAGGTGAAAACTAAGCAAGCCGGAGGGTATGCTTATATTATGGAGAGGTAAGGCATGAGGCCGCTCAGGTGATCAGGATTATAAAAACATCAATTATCATGTCACCGAGTCTCATGGCTCTGCCTGCTCCATATTATTACACCTCGCTGCCTTCGTATTACCATCGCTTTGCAACGCATAAGGGATTAGGTGGACATGATGCTTAACCCCTTCCCGACATTTTTTGACGTAATATACTGCATGGCGGGAGGTGTCGTTCCCGCAAAATGCACTAGGTACTATTACGCAAGCTTCTGGCGAGCCGGTCATAACGGAGCCGTCGCCAGATAGCTGCGGGTGCGGCTATATATTATAGCGACACCTCCTTAAGCACCTCCGATCGAGATTCCCGATCGCGGGTACCGACGTGCGCAGTCGCGCTGATCCGCGGCTTGTTAGAGGCCTTTAAAGGTATTTAAAGCTCATTTCGCCTGCCACTCCCCCACCCCGGCCCACGCGGCGCTTAAACAGGGTGGTCCGCAGCGCGACCAGCCCGGGAATGCCAGTGCCGGGTTGTCGCGATCTTCCTCCCGTGCCGGTCGCTCGCAATCCGTGAGCCATGTGCTCAATGCATTTCTTACACACAGTGCCATACATCTAACCGTGTTGGCCAAGTTCATACCGCCCGCTACCGTTCTTAACAACGCGCATTGGGAATATGGCATAATAAAATCAGTAGGGACAATAAGGCTTGGCAGACGCAATGCACTGTAAAAAACAACCTTCATTTTGAGTGTGGTTTGGTAGCTTATTAGAAGCAATTTGGCGGATTAAGCCTGCGGAAAATCACCTCCTATTTATCCCAATTGTATCTTGAAGCGGGTCTGATTAGGCCCGAAACGCGTCTACTAGATATAAGCAGTTTAACCTTCCTGAAGAGAGGTTCCAAATTCGATATGGTTTACAATTCGCAACCAGAAGGAACCGACAACTATGTTTACGATCAATTGGATGCCTGTGGATATTGCTTTAAGACTCAACATAAATGGAACGCATGGACTCCCAGGTTTTCTTCAATAGGCTGACTGCTTTTCTATCTAACGGATCCTTCAATTGTATCGCATCTTCAAACGGGAGGTCCGTCTTCTTTGCAATTTTTGTTACCTGAATGTCTACCTTGTTCATCAAATATTAATCTATTTTTGAATTCTCGGGATACTGAGATCCTATTCTCTGGTTCCCTCTATTCTTCTAGGATTAACTGCTTTAGGGTTTCGTTAACAGGAAATACCCTCCTTTTTGTTTTTAGAATGCCAAAAAGTTCATCCTGTACCGATTCTACAATGTCCTCAATCTTAAGCGTATCTCGTACGGCTTTAAGGAGAGCATCCAAATCATCAGACACAAACATATATTGGGGGATATTTATCATACGCTGGTGCTCGTGTGCCAGCGTATGATCGCCCCGCCGCTGCAAATTCGCAACCCGATACATCAAGAGGCATCTGCCTCTGGATGTATCGGGCTGCCAGCAGCGCAGCGTTTATCCTATGCCAGACAGGGCCTGGCGTAGAAAAAAAACCGCAGCCGGCGACTTTTCACGTATGAAAAGTCGCCGGCAGCAGCGAGTGCGCAGGCGCGGGGACAGTAACACCCCGCGTATACACTCACCGGCCACTTTATTAGGTACACCATGCTAGTAACGGGTTGGACCCCCTTTTGCCTTCAGAACTGCCTCAATTCTTCGTGGCATAGATTCAACAAGGTGCTGGAAGCATTCCTCAGAGATTTTGGTCCATATTGACATGATGGCATCACACAGTTGCCGCAGATTTGTCGGCTGCACATCCATGATGCGAATCTCCCGTTCCACCACATCCCAAAGATGCTCTATTGGATTGAGATCTGGTGACTGTGGAGGCCATTTGAGTACAGTGAACTCATTGTCATGTTCAAGAAACCAGTCTGAGATGATTCCAGCTTTATGACATGGCGCATTATCCTGCTGAAAGTAGCCATCAGATGTTGGGTACATTGTGGTCATAAAGGGATGGACATGGTCAGCAACAATACTCAGGTAGGCTGTGGCGTTGCAACGATGCTCAATTGGTACCAAGGGGCCCAAAGAGTGCCAAGAAAATATTCCCCACACCATGACACCACCACCACCAGCCTGAACCGTTGATACAAGGCAGGATGGATCCATGCTTTCATGTTGTTGACGCCAAATTCTGACCCTACCATCCGAATGTCGCAGCAGAAATCGAGACTCATCAGACCAGGCAACGTTTTTCCAATCTTCTACTGTCCAATTTCGATGAGCTTGTGCAAATTGTAGCCTCAGTTTCCTGTTCTTAGCTGAAAGGAGTGGCACCCGGTGTGGTCTTCTGCTGCTGTAGCCCATCTGCCTCAAAGTTCGACGTACTGTGCGTTCAGAGATGCTCTTCTGCCTACCTTGGTTGTAACGGGTGGCGATTTGAGTCACTGTTGCCTTTCTATCAGCTCGAACCAGTCTGCCCATTCTCCTCTGACCTCTGGCATCAACAAGGCATTTCCGCCCACAGAACTGCCGCTCACTGGATGTTTTTTCTTTTTCGGACCATTCTCTGTAAACCCTAGAGATGGTTGTGCGTGAAAATCCCAGTAGATCAGCAGTTTCTGAAATACTCGGACCAGCCCTTCTGGCACCAACAACCATGCCACGTTCAAAGGCACTCAAATCACCTTTCTTCCCCATACTGATGCTCGGTTTGAACTGCAGGAGATTGTCTTGACCATGTCTACATGCTTAAATGCACTGAGTTGCTGCCATGTGATTGGCTGATTAGAAATTAAGTGTTAACGAGCAGTGGGACAGGTGTACCTAATAAAGTGGCCGGTGAGTGTACATCTATTTTTTGTGCTGCTTTCTTGATATGTAAAGTGAAACCTCCTGTCTTTTCCCTCATCAGCCAGACATTCCTGTCCATACAATGGCTGCAGATGGAGGGTCATGTGATCTCTATCTGTTCATGAACAGTCACCAGTTAGAGATCACATGACCCTCCATCTGCAGCCACTTTATGGACAGGAATGTCTGGCTGATGAGGTAAAAGACAAGAGACTTCACTTTACATATGAGGAAAGTGGTGCAGAAGTTTTAAAAGATGTACATTACTGAATATCCTGCCCCACACACTAGCACAAACATTACAAAAGCATGCAGTAACATGGCCAACCCCTTTAAGGCTCTAAATAACTGATGCAGTATTATAAATGTGAGCTCCCTCAGACTGTCCGTATAATTTTAAGGCATTTTTTACAAAATCAGCTGCAATGGAATGGCCCACATTTATCAAAACTAGTGCAGTCTGTACTATATGCAGTTTGCCTGTGAAGTGGGCAGGGTGTGCGCCCAATTCATGAATTGTGGCGCATGTTCTTCATTAATCTGGCGCCTCCTGTACTGCTTGAAAAGTGTGCACCTGTTTTTTTGGTGCACTTTGTTCATGCTGCAGAATTGTGGTGCACGGTCCAACTAAGCACTAACACGCGCTTATGGCGCACATTTTTTCTGTCCTGTCGGATACAGTGCAGCCGTGACACAAAACTGGAGCAGACACTTTATAAATACATGTGAAAGCAGTTTACATTTTCTTTCTAGTGCAAAGTCAGACAGAAAATTGGCGCAGACACCCGTGTGTGATAACACAGAACTTCAGGTTTCCGGTTCTAGTTGTTCATAAGAACCAATCAGTGCTCAGCTTTCAAATTCCCACAGCAGTTTATAAATGGAAAAATTAACTCTGATTGGTGGCCATGAGTAAATAGATCCTGTTCTGCCCTTACACTTCTGATAGATCTCAACGCTGGGTTTTGAAGCCTACCAAGTGCAAGGTAGAATTTATATGGGACAAGGACTAATGTGAGTGGTGTACAGCAAAGCAGTTATGTGCGCTTCACAAATGAATAAAATAAATAACTTCATCTGTAACACTTACTTTGGTTCCCAGCAAGATCCTAATATCAAGTGTCTGCTTCCGCTGCTCCAGGATGCTGAGAACATGCTCCTGGAAAACTCCTATCTTGGTGAAGAAGTGATCATTGTGCCAGCAACCTTCAATATTATCAAAATCAACCCCTAAAGCCAGGAGAAACTTGACACTCCTTGGGTCCAAGGCAATCTGCTGAGGCCGGCAGAGCAAGGAAGTTCTTGAGCGCTCATCCAGAATGGTCAAAGAAAGCACTTTTCCTGAACGAACAGCTACCAGGGCCGCTGTTAATCCAACTGGTCCAGCACCCACCACTAGAATAGATACCTTTGCTCTCCATTGCCGAATTCCATCAAAGCTCATCTTGATCACAAGGTACACTAGGACAACTATTAGCGTGTTTATTGCAGTATCTATAGCGAGGCGCTCTTGGACCTCTTGCCCATCATTCAGGTGACCTTCTACCCGCTCCATCTTTTCAGATGCAGGTGCTCCTTCAGGGATTTGCTTTCCACCATAAGCCTTGATTTAGAGGAAACACAGAGCAGCCACAATCTAGTATTAGAAGATTCATAATCAAATGCCTTAGTCAGTCGTATCAGATAGGATCTCTTTCCATAAAGAAGTTGGCTGCATATATGCGGTTGTCCCTGTGATGAGGAAAGACACAATGATTATGATCACGCTCCGTTACAGTATCTTTAAACACTTATATACTTCAAGAGTATCCTCCACCTCTCTTCTACTCATTAACAATGGACTACTCCCATTGGCTGCTGCTTCTCATCAGCTTCTGAATACATTAGATTTCTCCCCGTCTCTCTGTGGCTTACGAGGCTGTATCTAGCTACACATAAATCACAGGATGAGCCTTTCTCTCGAGCCAATTTTCTGCAAAAGATCTTCAGTAAATATCATCTGGTGACCTTAACAGTTGCAGTGCTGGTGTGGTCTGCGGAGCACTGCTGAATCATGCAAGCACTGTTTTGTTTACCAAGATTCCTAGCTGCTATGTGCACACTTACCTACAGGCAGACATTCTATAGCTGCTCCAGGATTATTACTGGCTGCTAATTTTTCAAACAATTTATTGTAAATTAAAGCTGCTCAGTGAATCACTCCCTTCTGTCAGCAATGTTTTCACTTGATATGCTGAAGGGGTTAATCCTGCTCTCAACAGGGAAGCAGTTTTTTAAGCAGCAGAGATGAAACGCCACCACTTGTCAGCATAGGTTTGTTCTCATAATATCTATTGATCAATTAATGCAACTATACAGCACAAACAGCTATGCTGACACAGGAAGCTATGAGCCAAATTCAGGCACATACTAACTAGACCTACTGAATATACCCCTTTGCCACTTCAGAAAGTAAAAAAATCCTGTCCTATCCAGAGCCACTCCCTAAATGTGCTCTAACCAGATATGCTCTACTGAACTGCATCGACTAGAGGTAGATGTGACACAGTTACAGGAACAACTACTTTAAGGGAATTTGTTTGTAGATTTGACCATACAAAGCTGCACAGTGTCTTAGGTACAGCCAGCAAGATTTGCGATACCACACCTTTTTGTGTGTGTTAGTAGCAAAATGACTGGAAAAAATAGATTTGTTTTCCTGAATTGTAGCTGGACCTTGGGCACCAGGAGAGTCTCCATAAACTGGTGCTCTTTGATCTCAGTTTTTCATGCACGTTTTTTGGTGCATTTTCAATGAGTTTTTCATGGGCAGATAACGTGTGTGAAAAAGACTCATGTAAAAAAAAATGCAAGTCTGAAAAACCCATTGGAAACAAATAGCTCAGAGTGCAATGCAAGTTCTGCGCGTCAAAAGCACACGCAGAACAGGTGCATGAAGAATGCAAGTGTGAAAGGAGCCGTACTCAGAACGAGGAAGGAGCTTTTCTGTGAGATCTCACACAGGAGTGCACCACAGCACATGAACTCCAGCTACAATCCAGGAACATAAATGCTGTTTTAGAGTGCTGCTGTTACTAACACACAAAAAAAGTAATAAATAATTCATCTCATTGTAATCCTTTAGAAATCTTCTGTAGGACAAGACCTGAAATTATTAGATATAACTGATCAAGATAAAAAAATGGTAGTAGGGCTGCAATTCCGCTTTTCCCTTTTGCTAGGCCATCATTCATACGTTTTGATCATACAAAAAAGTGGCAATGGTTTTTAAAGATTTTTAAAACATACCTTGGGATTTGTTCCAAGTACCAACATGTTTGTGTGGACATCCATTCTAGTGATGGGATGTTCGGCTCGTCTTAGTGAGCTGGCTCATTAGGCTGTGCTCACTAAGAAGAGCCGGCTCTTCTGGCTCCTGAACGGCTCCCTATTAAATATATAGACTTACTGGAAACCTCAGGCCAGTATGTCTCCCCACAACACTCCACTTTTAACCCGATTTTATCAGGTTAAAGAGTCATGGTGAGCAGATAAGGGTGGGGTTAGCTGAGCCATCGGCTCACTTAGGGAATGACCCATCACTAATCCATTCTGAATTCCTCTCTAATAAGCTGCTCCAGAAGTCACTCACCTTATCTCCGAGTTGTAGTATCAAACTTAGATCTTTTTACATTGCTCATTTAGAGCAAATGGGAATGGGGTACAGATGAGCATAAAAGGGGTATTTCCGTCACAAATAGTTAACTCATATAACAGAAGTTGGATCTCCACCAAGAGAATAAGTGTCTGCTGTAACCCAAAAGAAAGGAAAACCAGGTGGAGCCAGTGCTCTGCTGCAAATTCACAGTTTATGGCACTCAAAGTAGAAGAGTACTGCTCTTGGCTCAAGGAGGAGGGAGGGGGGGGGGGCACTCATCAATTGCATGGGACTAAGGACACAGCTTTTCATACAGAAAGGTAAACTTTCATCTAACCCATCTTTGACAATGTATACACTATACTCTATGGGGTCATGAGGGAGCCTTTAAAAGGGCTTCTGATGACAGGTTCCCTTTAACATGCGCAATCAGTTCTACCACCGATCGCGGGTGTTAACCCTTTCATCAGGGTTCAGCAGCTTTACCTAGCGAGGTCATTGGGGAGTGACAGTCTCCATAGCAACCTCAGGTCTTTGTAAGACCAGAGGCTGTATGTTTTCTGGCCATTGAGAAAATGGTAAAATTAATTTAATAAAAAAGGGGGAAAAAAAACCTTAAGAATTAAAGGAAATCTACCTATTTGTTTTCATGCATTGTGAACCAAACATACCTTGACAATGCTACAGCGATACTGATGTAGAAATATATCTTGTTTCATACCTGAACCATGTGGTTTTGCTCAAAATACAATCAAAATTCAGGACCATAGGAAACCCGGGTTGCATGCTGGCTGCCATTCATAAACACATTACACTGAGCTTCCCGACTTGTCCAGACAGGACTAATCAACCTGAGCTGGTTGACTCTGTAATCACTCAGTGATTACATCATTCTTATGAGCAGTGCAGAATTAGGGAAAGAGGAGGGCCAAGCCCTCCTCATCAGTGTAGATACAGCATTCTCAAGGCAGGTTTGGTTCACAATGCATGACATAATAACGGTTATTCTCAATGTTTAACACCGTAACAGAAAATAGTGGCCAAATGTTCAGAATGCCACTTTTTTGCCATCTTGCAACACATAAAAAATGTAATAAAAAGTAACCAAAAGGCCATACAGTACTCAGAATGGTAGCAATGAAAACATCAGCTCATCTCAAAAAGAAAATGACACCTCAAACAGTTCCTTACACAAAAGTGTGAAAAAGTTATTAGTGCCAGAAGAAGGCAAGTAATTTTTTTTTGTACAGAAGTTTTTATTCACAAAAATGACCATATGGAGATCAAATCTGATTTTATTTTTACCATATGTGCATTGGGAATGGGGTAGTCTTATATGGATAGTATATCCCAAACGATATATTTTAACTGGAAAAGTTGGGGGTTGTCTTATATGCCAGAAAATACAGTAATTAAAAAGACGTTTTCCATCTTCTATGTTTCTGCAAGGCTTTTAGCCATGTGTTTGCAGTTGGGATATTATTATGTGTAAAAAAATCTAGAAGGCTTGGGTGTGATCCAGATGGTTACAAATTTGTTAGAATGTGAAAGGTTAGAGTATGGTACCAAATGGAACATACAGTCTGATCTCAGTTGTCAGTTTTCTCTAGATCCCTTGGTGCATTGTTGCACAAGCCCGGAAACTGTCCTGCTGGAGGAAAAGCCAGCTAGAATAAAGCAATAAAGTGGACCAGGCAATGTTCCTCATTTCCTAGTTACCATGATCCATATAGCTGCTGGATGGAAAACACCTGACCCAGGGACATTACTAGAGCAGTAGCAGCCATAGCAGCTCCTACGGCACCCCACTTTTCACACAATCATAAGGAGGATGTGCTGCATAATATGCGATACTACACAGCACATCCTTCACTCCACCGCTCCCCCAGCATTTCTTCACTGAGCAGAGGAAGGCAGCACAACAGGACAAAGAAGCTACCCCCTAGTCAGCTATTCAGGGAAGAGTAGAACTTTGATGAGTATGTGTATATAGAGAAAAGTGTATACATGTGTTTAGGAGAGTGTATGTATGTATAAATGTACCTGTATGAAGGAAATAAATGTGCAAATAAATTTAAACAAAAAACAAATACATACCTAACATTTTGCAACAAAACCTTTTTTTGAGGTATGTTTAAATGTTTTTTTCAATCTACAGATTATTATCTGCTTTTCTGTAGTATAGGTAATCACTATGAGATGGGTGGGAAATCTGACGGAAGACGGAGTAGGAAGCAGACAGCACTTTCCATTATGTGGTGGAGGATTAGGGCTATTACAGGCTCAGCTACGATTTACTTTAGGGAACTGGTTTGGCTGTGTGAGAGGCTATTGGTAAGGCCACCTTAATTGGCAATCTCTCCGTTAGGAGAACACCTACTATCTGACCCTAGCTAAAAGTAGACATCGGTTATGAGATCCAGTCTCTCCTAGATATGCCCCTGATCTGTCTTTTACTGCAGTTAAAATTAGAATTCAAACTTCCTTAACCAATTGAATTGAAAAAAAAAAATAGAGGCAAGAAGATCAGAGTATATGGTCTACAGGGATTTCATTGCAAGGTTCACCAGCACTTGAAAGAGGGATAGTGTTGTCTGCCTCAAACCCATTTCTCATGTAGCATGGCTCGTGCTTCCCTAAAAACCTGATATGATATATCTTCATGGATTTCATGGGTGAAGGGCCTATAAAATTTCATAGGTGGTTTGGGTGGCCGTGGACCATTTAGAAGGCTTGGAACCCAGGATACCGCCCAAACCACCTATATTGTAATCCACTACAGCTCCCAAGCATTCTGTAGCCCCAAAAAATCCCACTTTCTTGGGTGTCAAGAGGTATGTGCCGGAACTTCAACTATCTGTGTCTGGAGAATACCGATAGAATTGAATACAATGGTGAAGCAGAGAGCCGACATCTGCAGAAGCCGGCAGGTGCAATGTAATAACATCAAACCTTTTGGCCACAGTGAAGATGAGGCAATTTGTGCACATGAGAAGGGAGGAGGGATCCAGGGGCAGTTGGCCATTTACTTTTGCAATGGCCCCCTCTCCCCCTGGGACTCAGCAGACGATTCTAGCATGGAACCAGGTAAGCTAAAGTGATTGTAAGGAAACTGTACTATTCTGAAATTTGATAAACGCCCCTTTCGAATATTGATGTAACGGCCTTTAGTAACCTGAAAAATGAGTATCCTTGTGACAGCTTTACTTTAAGAAGGGATCCACGTCATAAGGAGGAAGGGGCACAATTTAAGTATTTTGCGTCATAAAATCTTAATCTATGATTCAAAACTAATATGTTCTTATAGAAGATTTCTTCAGAATTACCAGTACATAGCAGTGATCAAGATACATGAACAGCACGATTGTTATGGATTAGGCATAATTCTTCTTTTGTTAAGTATTTAACAAATGACCTAGTCATTTATAGTTCTATAAAATGTAGTGAGGATGCTAAGGAGGTTTGTGTGTTGGAGCAACAACAACTAATTTTTGAATGGTATACATTACATTTTTAATTCAAGCCTTTCCTGAAACAATTTTAAGTTCTACTTCAGGAAATCAATAATAATCAATAAATCCAAAATGTTTGCTTTTTTGTGTATATTCTAAAAATGGTCATCAAGAACAACTTAAATTGTCACCAACTTTTAAACAAATATTGCATAACTCAGAATTTACGTTTACAAGAGAAAACAAGAAATTTTGCAAGAAATTTTATTATGGCATACTTATTTCATCCATTGTATATTTCTAAACATGCCCTTACTGAAATTTACATAATACTTTCTTTAAAAACATGCGTTGGTGATGACAATTTCAAGATGCCTCCTATATACAGAAACTAGTTGCAAGTAATGCTCAGGGCCCATTTTGGTCAGACCAAATTGTGGTCTTCATTGACTGTGTGTTTGGATTCAGATTGTCACTGGATGTGAGGATTGTCCAGAGGAGTAAGGAGGCGGGTAAGAATTGTTCGAGGGGAGATTCTCTCCTTTTCTTTATATATCGCTTAGATGCAATCCAGATGCAAAATCCAGCCAGGCTCCCTGCACCTATGCTGCTCTAGTCGGGAGCACAGAAAAAGTGGCAGGGTAACTGCGATATTCATCTTTCCCTGCTCCCCCTCTGCACCTTCCATTATCTTCTTTACTGTTGTAAAGCAGCTTCAGAGTCGGTGCCTACAGCCATCATTCACAGGAGTAAAAAAGACGGCTGCTGCAGAGGGGGAAAGGTAAGTAAAAGTTTTGATTTTTTTCACAGCAAAGCATGCATCAGAATGTTAGATTCTAAAAATGGATTTCCTTTAAGGTTTTAGAAATACAGTAACCATAAAAGGGCCTGATTTTTAGCAGAACAATTAAGTTGTATAAAACAAAAAAAATAACTTGTGGTTGTGATAAATGGTGACAGCCAATTGTATTCAGATCACTTAAATATGAACATTAAATATGAACATTCATTTATGTCTTTCCATCAGTAGTTAATTGTAGTTGCAACTAAAGGAACATAATAATAAACAAAAGGTTTGTATGTTTATTCTGTTAAAAGAAAATATTCACATAGTCTGCAATCCATTTGATCTCTACTTATTCAGGAAATAAGGGAGGTATAAGAAATTTCTCAAAATGTGAATGGAAATCTCAAAATGAATCCATAAAGTGCATCATATTTCTGAAATTAAAAACATATAATGAAGAAAAAGAAGAATTTTTCCTGAATATAAAGGATAACTAGTATACACGGCCGGCCTTGTAGAAACATGGCCATACTGGGTGTTCTGCAAGCAACCATCTACAGGCAAACATGACCTGCCTAGGCAGGTGTAGGACATTTGATGTGGACAAGTGATCAGCTGCTCTTTTCTGTACTGTGTCTGCTCCAAGCAGAGAAAATCAATGGACTGATTAAAGGGCGATTAGCATTTTAATTCTTCATTACAGTGCATGTAAACAACATTACATACTAACATATTTTAAGGATCCATTTGTATAGGAATTGTTCTTATTCCTGGAATACCTCTTTAATTAGGGGGGCTGCTATTAATTGTATGTTAATCATGGACGGGGCTGCTACTATTTTATAGTAGTCACACAGAACTGCTATTAAAATAGAATAGCAGAACCCCCAAATTTGTATACAGCACCCATAATGTTTAATACAAAAAACAGTTTCCACTTACTAATTCATTCTATGCCAGCAGCAACTCTCATTAATATATAAATAATAGCAGCTCTCCCATTTATATATAAAATAGCGGACCACCTGATTAATATAAAATTAATCAGGGGGCTGCTATAAAATAAATATTAATGATGGGGTGCTGCTATTAATACTATATTAATTGGTGGATGGATATTATAGAATGAGTAATAATAATAATAATAATAATAATACAGGCAGTCCCCAAGTTACGTACAAGATAGGGTCCGGAGCTTCATTACAGACACCTTACAGCTAAATATTGCAATCTGGGACTGTAGTAAAGCATTCAGAAAGCTTCACCAAAGGTCAGAGGGGTCTTCTGTAACTATGGGTTGTCTGTAAGTCGGTGTCCTTAAGTAGGGGACCGCCTGTATGAGTATAATACTGTAATGGTAACCTCACGGTTAGTGGTATTATGTAAGGCAGTACAGAGGTATAATTTTGTAGAATAATAGTAAATGATTAACCCCTCCGACATTGACGTACTATTATGCATGGCGGGAGGTGCCTTCCCGCAAAATGCCGATAATAGTACGTCAACTTTGGCGCCGGCTCCTGAACGGAGCCGGCGCCAGAAGACTGCGGGTGTCGCTATATATTAAAGCCGACAACTGCCTCTAACACCCAACGATCGGAGATTTTCTGATCGCGGTGTTACCCCTAACACGCCGCGGTCGCCTGACCGCGGCATGTCAGGGCATTAGTCTGGAATTGGACCCCCCCGCGGCGCTTACCGGGGGGGGTCCGCTGCTCCGATCGCAGCCCCGGGACTGCCAGTGCCCGGGGCTGCGCGATCCTCCTGCCTGCTGTGACACACTGAGCATGCGCAGCATGTATTACACTGTTTGGTGAAGATAGCTTGAACAAGTGATCATGGATCACTGTTCAAGCTACCTGTAAAAGTAAAGAAAAAAGGTAAAAAAACCACTAATAACACACTTTGACATAAAATAATTAATAAATAAAGTTAAAGTCCCCCTAACACAAACTTCCCTATACACATCTAATAAAGTGAAACAAACCTGAACATTCCAAATACCCCACATATTTGGTATCGCCGCGTCCGTAACAATCTGTACAATAAGTCAGAAACCATTATTGGACCCGTACGGTGAACGCCGTAATAACAAAACGCGAAAAACTCGCCAAAAAGTAAATTTTCATAAAATCCCTTCACAAAATGTTCCAAAAGTGATAAAAAAAAAAAGTTATGTGCACCAAAATGGTACCCACGAAAAGGACACTCAACATGTAAAAAATAAGCCCTAAACTAGCACTGTCAACAAAAAATATTAAAGTTATATCCTGGAAAGACGGCAATGCAAAAACAACAAAAAAAAAATCATATAAATGAGGTATCACCGTAATCGTAGTGATCTAGAGAATAAAAATATTATAGTATTTTTAGTGTATGGTGTACGACCCCCAAAATGGAAAGAAATTGTCAATTTTTGGTTCTTTTTTTTATTTCATACAACTTAAAGAGTTAATAAATCTATCAATAAGCTATGACCCACTAAAATGAAGTATTTGAAGTGCATCTCTGTCGCAAAAAAAAGCCCTTAATGTCCAAATTGCCAAAAAAATAAGATTATAAGCCAATTATAAGTGACATCATAATCTGCTCGAATGGCGCAGCTCCCCTTCGATGCCCTGGCGTGTGCCATACAGCAGTTACCACCCATATGGGGTATTTTTAACACGGGAGAGATTGGGTATCAAATTTTGTGGAGCGTTTGGTATTTTATCCACTGAAGAATTTGTTACATTTTTTACCAACACGTTAATTTAGTAAAAAAAAAATTCAAAATTGCATCCGATTTAGTTTAACCCCTGTAAACCAATTAAAGGTTAACAAACTTCATAAAGTTTATTTTACGTACGTTGAGGGGTGTAGTTTCTATATGGGGTAATTTATGGGTTTTACTTTATTTAGCCTCTCCAACGTGACTTCAAACCTGAGCAGGTCCTCAATACAGGATTTAGCTTTTTTTATGAAAATGCGAAAAAAATCGCACCTAATTCAGCCCCAAACACTTACAAAACTATAGTATGTATACAAACCAGTGGAGGTATAAGTAGACATTTGGTGAATGTTAGTGTTTATGTTTTCTGTGTTATACTCATGTGTGACCAAGTAGAAATTTGTTTCGAAAATTGAGAATTTTTCCAAATTTTTCACCCATTATCTGATTTTCTCATAAATAATGCACACATTGTAGGGATTTTATGCGGGCCCCACAGCCCTCTGACTTTTTGTAGGTGTCCTAATGTACCTTTGAGGGAGGATGAGTAGCTGCCGCGCAGCGAGCTGAGTAATGCAAGACTAGTCGGTCTTCCAGATCTCAATCAAACTGTTTATTTCAAACAAATACAGCTTATTGTAACACATAGAGATCACATTTGGGTGTTTGTAAGGACTTAGATTCTATTGGCCATTATGTTTTTGTCCCAGCACACTTCTGGGAAAAAGACTATGGCCTTGTTTACAAGCCATGCTTATCTACACAATGGCTCCTAGAAGCTTCTTCATAACCAAAATATAAGAAAATACAGAGGCCCGAAGGACGCTAAGAAATGCCAAGGATATTGTGAAAGGCAAACCACAGTTTAAATGAGAAAAATAGCGAATTAAAACATTTACTCTATCCTTCTAAAGAGGGAGCAACCCCCCCACCACCCCCACCAAGGTGGCCGCTGTATCTAAGATGACGGACGTAGTCAGATGCGTCCGAAACCAGTGCGACCATCCTACAACACAACCCAAAATTTGTAGCTAACATGAATACAAGGTGTCACGAAAAATTTCAAATCACTTGATATGTTAAGCGTTTCGAAGTTATAACCACTTATAGTGACAAGCAGATTTGAAAAATGGGCCGTGTCAGGAAGGTGAAAGTGGCTTCAACGTTAAGGGTTAAAACTACCGAAAAGTTTTCAACAAACTCTGAATTTGCTGCTTTGGAAAAACAATTACAAAGTTCTCTTGAAAACTCCCACTTAATTTAACCCCTTAACTCTTGCCTTTTTAGTTTTTCACTTCCTTTTTCACTCCCCACCTTCAAAATCTATCTTTTTTATTGTTCCACATAAAGAGCTGTTGTGAGTGCTTATTTTCTGCATAACAAATTGCACTTATTGCACAAATTGCACGAGTGACGGTATTTAATATTCCATGGCGCGTACCGGAGTGGGAAAAAAATTCCAATACTGAAAATGGTAAAAAACACATTTGGCGACGTTTTCTTGTGTGGCTTGGATTTACAGCTTTACTGGTGCCCCAAATGACTGTCTACTTTATTCCTTGGGTTGCTACGATTACGTGGATACCAAATTGGTATAGGTTTTATAATGTTTTCATACATTTAAAAAAATTAAAACCTCCTGTACAAAATTTTTTTTTTCTTCTGGCGGCAATAACTTTTTCATACTTTGGTGTACGGAGCTGTGGATGGTGTAATTTTTTGCGACTTTTGATGGAGTTTTCAATGCTATCATTTTTAGGACTGTGCGACCTTTTCATCACTTTTTATAAATTTTTTTATATTTTCCAAAATGGCAGAAAAATTTCATTTTTGACTTTGGACGCTATTTTCCGTTACGGGGTTAAAACGCAGTGAAAAAACGTAATTATATTTTGATAGATCGCACATTTTCGGACGCGGCGATACCTAATGTGTTTATGATTTTTACTGTTTATTAATATTATTATCAGTTCTAGGGAAAGTGGGGGTGATTAGAATTTTTAGGGTTTTTTATTATAATTTTTTTTTTTAAACTTTTTTTTACTTTTACTATTTTTCAGACTCCCAGGGTACTTAACCCTAGGTTGTCTGATCGAATCCACAATACTGCCCTACTGCAATATGGCAGTATATGGGGATTTTACTCCTCATTCATACAAGTGTGATAGCACATTGTAATGAATGGGTTAAAACGAGACAGCTGTGGCTTCGTGAAGACCCGAAGCTGTCATGGCAACGGACACGCTCCCCGTGACGTCATCGGGGGAGCGAAGATCCGCGGCAAGATCTTTTTGAAGGCCTTCCGGGTTGTCACGGTAGCCTTCTGCCAATATGCACGGGCCGAGCCTCTCTCATGCACTGGGGACGGCACGTGTCGGGAAGGGGTTAAAAGGGGTATTCCAGGAATAAGCATCATTCTTATACAAAAGGGTACTCCAAAATATAAGCTCTTGTGTAATTAGTTGTTATTTAAAATTTTGCTCTCCTTAGCAGAAAAAATGCTGTGACATAGACTGTAATGAAGAATTAAAATGCTACTGGCCATTAATCAGTCGTTAATTTCCTTGCGACGTCCGTTGAGAGCAGCCACAGGACAGAAGATGGCCGCTGGTCAACAGTCCACATCACAGTCCTGCACCTGACCTGGCAGGTCATGTGATCACCACGATCTTTGGCTGTAGTCGTTTGGTTGCAGTGCATCCAGTATGGCCAGTGTTGTGGTGATGGCTAGTAGAACATTCAGTACTATGATAACAGAGCAAAGAAGTCTTTATATCATCACTGGGCGCAGAGCCATAAGATGGTAGGAGGAGTTATAAGAACTAAAGGATCATGGAACTGTAGTTTCAGTGGTGGCCCATTGGTGATAACTCCACCTACCTTTAAAAGAGGCCATTACATTTTGTAAATCATAAAATATCAACTATTTCAGCTTATTATGGCGACTAATTTTTACATTTGAGTATAGTTTTTGTATTAATTTATATTAATACGTTAGTCATTATGGTTTTTTGTGGCGTTCAGTATTTGTTCATATTCCCCGCGCTGGATAACCCGCGGCTTTACATAGGAATACCTGACCACTGTGCTGAAGGTAGGTATGAGATTATACATAACACACACCAACCTGGGCCAACCAGCTCAGGGTCAGCTGGTTGCCTGGTGGCTTAGGTGTCTCGTAGTGTTAAAACACCGCTGTATCGCGTTTTAAAAACACTTTTGAAACTTCCCTGCAGAAGAAAACGGCTTCGTCGGATCTTTTTTTTCGTTCTCGTCTTCGTGCACACGAGTCTTGCCGCCGCCTTACATTTTTGTAACCTTCGCGCAGTGCTTTTTTTGCGCGCTCTCCCTTATTCTCGCGCAGCTCCAAGGCGAGTTCGCTAGTAAATTCAAAAGTTTTACAACCGCGATACCGCGGTTTTTAACTACTAACGCGAACTAATCCCGGCCCCAGCTCACCCTGAGCTGGTTCGCGGTGTTTGTATCTCCATACCTACCTTCAGAAGTGGTATGTTTCCTTTAACGAATGAGTATAGAAAGCACAAACAATTTAATTGCGAGTTAAGTGATTCTTGTGACAATAAAGCTTATTCTCGGCCTCTTGAAAACTTCTGTTGGAATCAGACTTGTCAGAAACTTCCATGTTAGTTGACAAGAACAGTAAACCGAAGTCCCACAGAGGTAGGGAAGGAAGGTAGGGCTGAGGCGCCAAATTTCAGACAGAAGGGAACATCATGCGTCTCCCAACTAGGACCGGGCATGTACAGATCACATATTCATCCCTGAAGAGCCTACTGTTGGGGCAAAATATGCCATGTTGGGATTATTACGGACCTAGTGATCACATTTTATGCAGTCTTAAATCTGCACCTAGCATCCCACACCCATTCGGTAAGAATAAGGCGTTTTTTTCTTAGGGGCAGACTTCTGTTGCAGTTGGCTAGGGCTGTGTCCACTAAGTTGAGGCTATAAGGTGACAAAGGATCTATCCATGTTTCGGGACGTCTAGGATCCCATCAAAACCAATTTTCATCAAGAGATTCCCTGTCACCTCTAATCACACTGTTTTCATTCTTGATTAACCTTTCTTTTCTTCATTTTTGCTGGAAAGAAATCCCATTAGGCCATCATCCATCCTTAAGAATTTGCAGAATTTCCTGGTCCATGAAAAGTTGTATTATTCTTATACCTTTTAAATATAATTCCCTTTTCCATTATCCCCCAGGACGGCCCACATGAGGACTGACGCTTTGACCTGGGCATGGGACACAGGAACTTCTGAGAGTCTAAAACATACTCTAACCCCCCCTTCCTCATCTCGCTCCACATATCGTGCGCTGGCTGTCAATAACGACCTTGGCAGTGATATCAATAACCCATTATTTTAGATGTTTTCAGTCACATAAGTATAGGCTATAAACATTCGATTATTATCAAACAATATACATAGGGTGGGAGATATCTACATTGGCCGTCATGGTGGACGAATGAAAAGGAATTAACGGTAAGAATACTTGACTTTTCCCCTCGCATCCCCATGACGGGCCCCACATGGAACATAACAACATGGGGACCACAGCCTGAAAATCTTTCCTTATACCGAAGGCCGGCAACTCTCTGAACTTTAAGTCTAGTTTGTAATGTTTTAGCCAACTAGTCATATGGTTGGACCAAGTTAATCAGCCCTACAGATCCCTCTAATTGAAACTGCTCTCTCTCTCTCCCAGGACGTTGCCATGGCCACGAGTTGAGTGGCTTATAACCTTCCTGGAGCCTCTATTGTTTTGAGCTGTCGTATGCTGGCTCTGATGACTGATTGAATCCTCTTGCAATTGATGCTTTGGAGGCTTTGTTTTTGCCTTTATTTCTACCCCATACTGAGAGGATGTTCTACATCTGGACAACCTAAGGATTGCAGTCTTTTTGAGGTATTGGTAATAAAGTTCTTTTAAACATCCAACGTAGTGCCAGGCCAATCTCTTTTTTGACTCTTCGGAATCCTGGCAGAAAGAAGGCAATATATTTCCTGTTGTTCATGAAAATCAGTCGAGACCTTTGGATAAAAGTTTTGTCTAGAGTTAAATGTTTATTCTGTCACTTGATATCCCTGACACAGCCTCTCCCCACCTCAAGTTCCCAGGCGCTCGAAATGAAGAGGTCGAGTAGGAACGAGGTAGAGGTAGGGAGGCACCAGAAAAGCCACATCCCCCGGCAGTAATTTAGCATGCCCCGAAACCCATCCCGAATCCCGCCTGCACGCCCACCCTCCTCTCCCCTCATCAGCATCTTTTTTATCAACATGCCCAGTCTAATCCCCTCAGGAACCGGAACCACCATGAGGACGGACCTAGACTCGTTTAATCATATAACCTGTCACCCACGCGTACTACCCCCTGCAGAAATCTCGAGTATGAGAAAGGGTTACATTTGTCCCCACTAATAGGTGCGACACTTTAAATTGGTATAAAGATGTGCATCTTTTCTTACGTAATTACGGTGGGCACAAATATTTTAAGATCCAAGAACGTAAAGATGTCAGATTTGGGTCACCTCCTGCGATACTTTCAATATCCACCTACTTGGATAGCATTTCCGAACCTTTAAGCCATCACAACTGGGAAAGGCCCCTCACAGACCTAAAAAACCGAAGTACAAACCCACTCTAATAGGAGACATTTCATTGTGGACATCTTCGCACGACTGCTGGTCCTCGATGACCTTACCAGCACTGACCCTGAGATCCAAAACCATGAATTGCACAAGACGAGATATTAGCCCTGTCTACGTCTTTTTGAGAAGGATTGTGCAGATAGTCATCAAACCATCTGACAAAGGTGGGTAAATTTGTAGTATTACAGGCAGAGGACTACCGTAGAATGTGCCTTAATCTCCTAAGCGACAGAGAAGGCTATGCCCTACTTACAAGGAATCCCACTAAACAATATTTGGCTGAATTAACTGACATTCTCAAAAGAGCCCTGTCACGAGATCTTATCACCAAAGAGGAGTACGACTTCTTACTACCTAAACATCCCGTTCTGGCGACTTTCTACGGGCTTCCAAAGCTACACAAGGGGACTAACCCACTCAAAGGGCGACCCATTGTATCGGGGGTCGGAGCCCTTTGCCAAAATATTGGCATCTATATCGATAAAGTATTAGCTCCCTTTGTTACAGCCCTGCCATCCTTCACTCGTGACACCACTGAGTTACTTAGAAGGCTGGATGGCCTTGCCATCGGACCCAAGACCCTATTAGCAAGCATAGATGTAGAGGCCCTCTACTCATCTATCCCACACAGTCTCGGCCTGAAAGCAGTGGAGTTCTACCTCAACACCAGAGGCAACCAATGCAAAGCACATAGCACATTTATCCTGGAACTGCTAGAATTCTCCTTAACACATAACTTCTTCACCTTCGACGGCAGAGTGTACCACCAGCTCAGGGGCACTGCCATGGGCAGCTCATGCGCCCCCACCTATGCTAACTTGTTCCTGGGCTGGTGGGAACACCGCTGCGTATTTGGTGAGGAAGAAAATGGGACACGACACATCGGTATGGTGGGCCTTTGGGCCCGCTATATCGATGATATCTTCTTGACCTGGGACGGTACCACTGATCAGTTCAAGGAACTGATCAGTGACCTCAATCACAATACCTTAGGTCTTAAATTCACTTACGAGATCCAACCATCATGTATCCCCTTCTTAGATGTACAGATACAAAAAAACAGTAAGGGTGAACTAGACACTACCATCTTCAGGAAACCTACCTCCACTAATTCATTACTCAGATGGGAATCAAATCACCCCCCCACCCTCAAACGGGGTATCCCTTTCGGCCAATACTTGAGGGCTCGAAGGAACTGCTCTACTCTAAAGGAATTCAACACAGAAGCCAAGGAACTCCGCTCCAGATTCCTAGCACGGGGATATCCAGACTCCATCCTCAAAACTGCATATAACAGAGCACTGGCGTTAGACCGGACTCAATTACTGACTACCCAACCTAAACTGCCCATGCCCCAGACCATTCGACTTATAGGTACCTATGATGGAGGTGCAGACACCATACGCAGAATTTTGACCAAACACTGGCATATCTTGCGTATGGACCCTGACTTAACCTCTGTCATCACTGAACAACCCTCCATCACCTACAGAAGAGGTCGCAGCATTAGGGACAGGGTAGTACATAGCCATTCCGAAAAACCGAAGGAAGCACAAACTTGGCTCAGACACGACATAAAAGGCTGCTATCGCTGCAGCGGGTGCATTGCGTGCCCAGTGGTAAGAAGTTGCAAGAACTTCAGGAGCAATACCACAGGACGCACGTATGACATAAACCAATTCATTAATTGCAAGTCTCTCGGTGTGATCTACCTAGCTACCTGCAAATGCGGGAAACAGTATATTGGTAAAACATTCCGGGAACTCCGCCGCAGGATAGGCGAACATCTAGGGGACATAAGACATAATAGGGACAAACCATTGGCCAGACACATTCACGACCAACACCAGGGTGACACGACAGGCCTTTTCTTTGTTGGTATCGATCTGGTCAGACCCCCTAACAGGGGTGGCGACTGGGACCGTCTTTTGAGACAAAAAGAGACCAGATGGATTTTCCACATGCAAACGGAATCTCCACTGGGCCTCAATGAACAGTTAAGTTTCTCATGCTTCCTATAACGAACATCAAGATGTTTACTATTTAATAACAGGATCCCCTGTCACACTAACTACTTCTGAGGATCAATCAAAAATTCATTTCTATCGATTACCCCTGTGTCCGACAATACTACCTCGCTCCTACTCACAGTTACTGGGATTAATATGCCTTCAAATCCCTATTACCGTACCAGGACCCTCTCTGTACCAATGGCATATTGTGGTCCAATTTTAATATGGTGTGTGTTGCTTTAATCATCCTTACCTACACATGCCGACTGCGCTTGACATCATCTACTACCTCCCCGTCTCCTCCCCTTTGCAGCCTGTGGTCCGCCCACCTCTGGGAATTAGCCCGTGGTTGGAGGATCGCACGGGCTGCAATGGGCACGCGCAGTGGCGTGTGCGCGCGCTCGGCGGTTCTCCGCCACTTGTGCGCATGCGCGAGTCGTATCTTCGTATCGACTCTGCGCCGGAAAAGATTTTTCCGGCGCACACCTGCCGTGCGCCCGATTTGCCCGTCCCTCTTATTTCACAGCACCTTTATGATTGGTGGGTGGGCAACCCGGGGCGGATGGAGGCGTGTCCCCACGTCATGGCGCGTCACTTTAAAATCCCTGCACGATACTCAGTCAGGACGACCCACTGGTGAGCACGGCTGTTATCAGGAGCTGCACCGCCACTCCAAACAGCCACACACGGCCTGGCTTCCCCCCCTACTCCCTTGCTATCCCCTACGGTGCTAAGGTAAGACCTAACTTAAACACACTTGTTTACATATACAATGTGATAAGATCTCGTGACAGGGCTCTTTTGAGAATGTCATTTAATTCACTTATAGGTACGTATGATGGAGGTGCAGACACCATACGCAGAATACTGACCAAACACTGGCATATCTTGCGTATGGACCCTGACTTAACCTCTGTCATCACTGAACAACCCTCCATCACCTACAGAAGAGGTCGCAGCATTAGGGACAGGGTAGTACATAGCCATTTCGAAAAAACCGAAGGAAGCACAAACTTGGCTCAGACACGACATAAAAGGCTGCTTTCGCTGCAGCGGGTGCATTGCATGCCCAGTGGTAAGAAGTTGCAAGAACTTCAGGAGCAATACCACAGGACGCACGTATGACATAAACCAATTCATTAATTGCAAGTCCCTCGGTGTGATCTACCTAGCTACCTGCAAATGCGGGAAACAGTATATTGGTAAAACATTCCGTGAACTCCGCCGCAGGATAGGCGAACATCTAGGGGACATAAGACATAATAGGGACAAACCATTGGCCAGACATATTCACGACCAACACCAGGGTGACACGACAGGCCTCCTCTTTGTTGGTATCGATCTGGTCAGACCCCCTAACAGGGGTGGCGACTGGGACCGACTTTTGAGACAAAAAGAGACCAGATGGATTTTCCGCATGCAAACGGAATCTCCACTGGGCCTCAATGAACAGTTAAGTTTCTCATGCTTCCTATAACGAACATCAAGATGTTTACTATTTAATGACAGGGTCCCCTGTCACACTAACTACTTCTGAGGATCAACCAAAAATTCATTTCTATCGATTACTCCTGTGTCCGACAATATTACCTCGCTCCTACTCAAAGTTACTGGGATTAATATGCCTTCAAATCCCTATTACCGTATCAGGACCCTCTCTGTACCAATGGCACATTGTGGTCCAATTTTAATATGGTGTGTGTTGCTTTAATCATCCTTACCTACACATGCCGACTGCGCTTGACATCATCTACTACCTCCCCGTCTCCTCCCCTTTGCAGCCTATGGTCCGCCCACCTCTGGGAATTAGCCCGTGGGTGGAGGATCGTACAGGCTGCAATGCGCACGCGCAGTGGCGTGTGCGCGCGCTCGGCGGGTCTCCACCACTTGTGCACATGCGCAAAATCCCTGCACGATACTCAGTCAGGACGACCCACTGGTGAGCACGGCTGATATCAGGAGCTGCACCGCCACTCCGAACAGCCACACACGGCCTGGCTTCCCCCTCTACTCCCTTGCTATCCCCTACGGTGCCAAGGTAAGACCTAACTTAAACACACTTGTTTACATATACAATGCATAATTGTATACAATGCATAACTCCTTTCTACCACCTTTAACCCGTGGGGACTAACATGGCACATATTTAATGTTTGTTAATAGGGCGTACCCTGAAGAACCCAGCGTTCCCCTGATGAGCCCAATAGGGCGAAACAAGCCTTGTCGGGACTCGGGTTCTACACCCTTATTGTGATTTACACCACATGACATAGTTCTTTCACTGATTTGTGACAGCACTCGATGTCAAAGGACTTTCAAAACCTGACTATATCTGCTGAATAGGTCTACAATAGGGCCAGTTATCGCAGGGTCAGGTTCCAGTCGGCACTCTGGTCACATAGGACCAGAGTTCCGAGGCTAGGCATCTAGGGAGTGATAGACTTCGTCCCAAATAGGGCTTGTCTAGGGACTTTACATGACTATCTGGTCAACCAAACCTAAGCCCAAGTGGACTATTGTCTATGATTCACCCCTTCCATTTCTTTTCTGCACTCTGTGTATCCTTGTGGGATCTGTATCTCCCTCACCTAAGACCTTTATTGACTCTGCTTGACAGTCACTTAGGCCAAGGCGAATTAACTTTGGCTATTGCCCAAGCTACACAGATTCATTTTGTTGAGGATTCTTGAGAAACACGAGCAACACTTAAGGTGAGTCCTCATTATACACTCTAAACTATATCTGAGGTCACCTTCAGTAGATTTCTACATGCTCAATCATCCTCTCTTTACCTACAGACTGACCATCAGTGCAGTGACTTCAAAATCATCTACAAAAAACTCCACAAAGACCTCTTCTTTCCTTTGTATATAATCGGCAATAAAGAAGCAATTTAAATTCCTTAATCACTGATTGTATTCTGTTTATACCTAATAAGTGATTGCATAGGGTCCCCCACCACTGGGAGTAAGACCCTTCCCTCCCCTTTTTCCTCTTCTTCTTGATCCCCCGCCCTTCCTTCATCCACATAGTCAGTTGGCTGCCACTAACGAACCTTGGCAGTGGATAAACCCATTTATTGATATGTGTCATCACATACAGTATAGGCATATAAACATTCCGCTTATCAACAAATGAACATAGGTGGGGAATATACTGGGCCGCATGGTGGATATGAAACGGATATGAACGGTTAAGAAAATTAAACTTTTTCCCCTAGAATCCCCCATGACGGCCCCACATGGACGACATAACAAACATGAACTACATCATACAGGGCAGAACAGCCGTAAACTTCCTCCCGAAGCAACTTGCTAGAACTTTAAGTCTAGTTTGTAATGTTTAGCAAAAGTCATATGGTTGGACCATAGCAGCCCTACAATCCCTCTATTGAGTGCTCCTCTCTCTCCGGCCCGGGCTTTGCCATGGGCCCGATTGAGTGGTGCTTTAAACCTTCCTCGAGCCTCTAATTGGTTGAGCTGGTATGCTGCTACGGATGACTGATTGAATCCATCTTGCAATTGATGCTGTTGGAGGCTTTTTTTTGCCTGTTATTTACCCCCATTACTGAAAAGAGGATGTTGTAATCTTGACACCAAGATTCAGTCTGGTTTGAGTGTATGTAAAAGTTCTTTTAACATCCCAAAGTTGCCAGGCCATCTCTTTTGACCTCGTTCGGATCCTGCAGAAAGAAGGCAAGATGATGCCTGATTTCAATGAAACTCAGTCGAGACCCTTTTGGATAAAAAGTTTTGTTAGAGTTAATGTTTTCTGTTACTTGATGAGTCTTTAAATAAGGGCGTGTATTTTCATCCCTCCTCGAGCTGCGGTTCTTGCTATAAAATTTACTTTAGGCCTGTTTAATAGTTCCACTAGGAGAGATCCCAGGTAAGGAACTCTTTGTTTGATTGCGGCCTTACCTGGACCTTAACCCTTAGAGAAGACGGGCGGTTGAACTCCGTTGGGGGATGTTGCAAGCAGGACCATGGTCATATGGATCCGGACCATTAATTCTATACTAATATACGACGTTTTTACTGTCACTTTAGTGTTTTTACTATATTGCATTTGAATGTCACTTACTTGTGTCCGGATGGGCATACTTATACTGTTGGTTACCTTATTATGCTTTGAATTCTACGATTCTCATTCCCAATGGCTGCTGCTTATGTAATTTTGGTCTCTCCCTTCCTCTCGGTTGTTTTTTTTTGTGCCATGGATTTTTCCTTAACCCTTAACCTGGAGGTAGCCTTAACAAATCTCTTAATCCATCTATGTTCTGCAAGAGGTATATCGAAAAATGCCCCTAAAGCCGATATCTGTACCTTCAGTGTATTGGTTTTTACCCTTTTCAAATCCTGCCTGTAGAAAATCTAGGACCTGAGAAATATTGGGAGATAATGGGTTGCTGTTCCACAAAAAGATATAAATTTTTTCCATATTTTGGAATATATTGCAAACGTTATTGGTTTACGACTTGCCTTAAGTGTAGAGAACACACTGTCTGGCAAGCCTCTTGACCTCAACAGTCCCCATTCAGGATCCAAGGCGAAAGCTTCAAGATTTGCGGGTCTGGATGGTATATTGGTCCATGATGAAGAAGGTCCTTCCGACATGGAAGCAATATTGGCTCTGCTATTGCTAAATCTCTTAGTGTTGCAAACCAATTCTTCTTGGGCCAAAAGGGGACTATTACAATCACCTTTGCTCTTTCCGCGATAATCTTTTGTATCATCTTGGGGATTAACGGCATTGGAGGAAAAGCATACATTAAAGGTGTGTCCCACTTGTGATTGAACGCATCCTTCTGACAGAAACATCTTTTTGTAGTGAGAAGAAAAGATCTGTTTTGGTGTTCTCTCTGGTAGCAAAGAGGTCTAACGTTGGAACTCCCCATCTTTGTGTTATCTGGCCCTAAACTTCTTGGTTTGGAGACCATTTGTGATGGTCTATCAACCTCCGACTCAGAAAGTCTGCTATTCTATTCTGACTCCCTATTAGATGTATAGGGATTAGAGATTGTTCTCTGCCCAGGTGAAAATTTTCCTTGACAGATGTAACAGGTCTTGACTCCTGGTGCCCCCTTGATGGCGGAGATAGGCTACCGTCGTCACGTTGTCCGAGTAGATTCCGATATGGGAGTTTTTCAGATATTGGTACTTCCCAGACCGCCTTCAGTTCTCGATAGTTTGATGACCGTTTCTGGAGTCGTCAAAGGCCACTGGCCTTGAAGGTATCTTCCTTCCAGATATGACTTTTACTGGCCAAGGAAACCAGTGAACTCTTCAGGAAGGTTCAAATGTTATTCCATAGTAGACGCGTTTCGGGCCTAATCAGCCCGCTTCAAGTACATGGATAAATAGGAGGTGATTTCAGCGGCAGGCTTAATCCGCCCAAATTGCTTCAATAAGCTAAAAACCCACTCACAATGAAGGTTGTTTTTTACAGTGCATTCGTCTCGCCAAAAAGAAGCACTTATTGTCTAAATTGATTAAAAAATAATAAAGATGTATAGCTATTCCCAATGCGCGTTGTTAGAAGAACGGTAGCGGGGGAGGACTTGGCCAACACGGTTAAGATGTTATGGCACTGTGTAAGTAAGACAATGAGCATGCTGCGCATGCACAGTGGCTTCAGCCGGATCTGCCAGAAGGCAGGGACCGGCACGGGAGGAAGATCGGCGACCCGGGCATAGGCAGTCCCGGGGCTGTGTCGGCGCTGCGGACCACCCGTTAAGCGCCGCGTGGGGCGCGGGGGGGGGGGGGGCAGGCGAAATGACTTTAAATACACTTTAAAGGCCTCTAAAAAGCCGCGGACAGCGCGACTGCGCATGTTAGAGGTAACACCCGCGATCGGAGAAATCTCCGATCGCGGGGTGCTTAGAGGAGGGTGTCGCGATAAATATACGCCGCACCCGCAGTACTGGCGACGGCTCGTTTAGGAGCCGGCTCGCCAGAAGCTGACGTAATAGTACTGGCATTTTGAGGGAACGAACTCCCGCCATGCAGACTATTACGTCAAAAAAAAATGTCGGGAAGGGGTTAAGCATATGTCACCTAATCACCTTATGGTGTGCAAGAGGCGGGAATACGAACAGCGGAGGTGGAATAAGGTATGGAGCAGCAGAGCCATGAAGAGCTCGGTGACATGAATAATTTGCATGTTTATAATCCTGTCACCTGAGCGGCCTCATGGCTTTCGACCTTACATAAGTATGCATACCTCCGGCTGCTTAGTTTCACCCTCGCCGGTACCACCCAATGCTCAGAAGCCAGTGACGTCAGCCAGCTGTTGGAAATCCGCACAGGCGCAGAAACTGTCTTACACGACCCGAGGATTACTACTGCGGCTGCAAAAGGCGAGGGAGGGAAATACTAAGCAGGAATGGCTGCTCATGGTGGAGTGGCGGAGCTATGGCGGAGCCACTCTGGTGTGTGACCCTGAGGCCTCAGGCTAATTACATATTATTAAGTCTTTTTCTCAGTAATCTGGTTGGTACATGTCCTTTAAATATTTCCCCAGCAAAGGAAATTTTTCGCTTTAGTTGTGTTTTTCGCAAGCATTATATAAACGGTCCACTGTGCTTGCTTCTTTGTATACTAACTTTTATGATTATTCCAAACGTCTGACGGTAGGTCCTCTGTGTCTTACTTTACAGACACTTGTGCAGTGAGAACCTTTTGTAGAGGGACTGGGAGTGAAGAAATCTTTGTGAATCTTTTTTGCATTATCCCCTGAACTGCACTGAGAATGTCAATAGATGGTGTTATTCAATAGCTGAAATAATGTCAGTAATTAAAGTTTAATCACATTACTGGCTCCCTACCAGGCAGCATGTGGGGAGTCCCAGGGGTGTGGCATCTGTATCAGGGTTGAAACCTAGCACCCTGCTGCATGAGCGAACTTAGAAGATCGCTATCGGGCAGAAGCGGACATATGATCGCAACAGGCAACAGCATATATAACATTATGTCAAAAAAGTATATGTTCAATAGAAAAGTCCATGTGCGAGATAAATGTGGTGCAGCACTTCCTATTGATATTAAGTACTATGAAGTTTGTATTGCATTTAAAACTCCTCCTTGACTACGAGTTTACAAATTCCCCCTTCCATAATGACAGTGCACACGCCTAGCGAAAAGCATTGCACCTGTCACACAACTCACACTCCCTCCCCCGCTAACCACTATAAAAGTCTCATAGCCAAAATGAGACACACACTATCTTACCCCACTGACAACATACACACCCCTCATCCTCAATGGCCTCACACACACTCTCTATCCACCCTGACTTCCACACTCCTCCTCTCTCACCACTGATGACATACACACACCCAATCCTCTCTGGCATTATAGTCGCTCCCTATCCCCCACTTGACACCAACACACAAAAACCACTTACCTCAGCTTTGAATGTTTAACTCTCCTTGGTGTTCTCTCATGGGACAAGCCATGTTGTGGGGCAGGGCTTGTGCTGTAGGGGTGGGAGCTATGTCTGTTCTGTATCTCTGCCAGCTCTAAAGCTGCAAGATGCAGGAGGGGGAAGGCTTGCCAGAACGGAAAGGATAAGCCGGCTGTCAGCAGATCCCCAAGCAGACAGAGCAGAGGTGGCACCCAAGAAGTGAATACCTATGAATTTACGCTTATCCTGGAAGTGGAAAGTCATGTTGCTTGGTGGGAGCGGAATCCGGACCAGTCAGCACAGTTAGCAGGCAGGAAGGGGCAGTGGTCCTTCAGCTGACGCCCCCTCCTTCTGTAGAGCCCGAACATGCTGGGTTATAGTTAATTAAGGCGGCACGTCTGGCTTACCAAACTGTCATACAATGTCCGATCCTCGATGATTCTGCCGCCATATCGTACACCAGGGGGCCGCCTGGGCATATTCTCGACTCTCTTCTGGTGGTGTGCCCTGTCTGTGACTGTGGGTGCCCAGTGTCTCCTAGACATATTCTTACACTCCTCCCTGATCAATTACAATAACAGGCAGTTGGATGGGGTGGGAGCTGGGATTAGGTGGAGGAAACATAACAGGAAAATAGTGCTGTACCCATGACAAGAATAGTTGGACCATGTACAAGCCACGGTTTACTCCTGTGTAACTCCTCCCCTCCCCCGTTTCACCGACTAGATTGTAAACTCTTGTCAAGTAGGGCCCTCATCCTATTTGTTTATATGTCCAAGTTATTAGCTGTACTATCTAATTTATTTGGAATATGCACCCCATGCTGACACTGTATAAACTGTATTTCTTTCTTTCACTTTTTAAGTTCATTTTCTTTGGGTGTCAACTTCAACTGTTGAAGTTAATGATTGGGCACTGTAAGCGCTGCCGTAATTGATGCCAAAAATTTTAGGCGCGGTGTTAGTTAGAAAGTCACCACATTCTATATTGGTGGCTGATTTTCTGTGACACCAAGGTATCTTTATAATAAATATGGAAGTAATAGTTAGGTGTTCCCCTTCTATAAGGTCTTTATTTTAATTTGGCTAGGTTTATGGACTCTTTACAAAGTGAAGGGCTTGTTGGACTAGGAGAAGGCATGACCATGAAACCATAGGACTGATTTAAATGTCATTTAAAGATCTTTTGATGTATTGTTTCTACAGAAAGGTTATTCATTACAGCTTTTAACCAAGCTTACGGCCGTATATATATGTCCTATGAGAGTCGTGTTGAATGTAGCCTTAAGGTGATGTTTAATCAACAGGCTTGTATCCCACCTGTCACTGTACCCATAAAACTATGGTGGGCTGGATGGCTGAACAGAATGTACCTTCACCTGGATCCTACTTCCTGGATATACCGGTATATACGCCAATACGCGTTATTGTGCACAACGTATGCAATACATATTTAAATGTTCATAGATCTCTATGGGGCATACGGATGGAAATACTGGATAAAGAGGCCAAGTTCTTATTTTTTTTTTTTTACATCTCGGTCGTGGTACAGTGGACCAATGCTCATTGCCCTTCACAAATGAATGTGGCATCGCTACCCATATAAATAAGTACGGCGGGATATGCCCATTTTCATACTTTGTGGGAAAACGGGCCTTATGTACCTGATTTGATACAGAAACAGCTGCAAGACATATAATAAACAATAGAATCGTTAGTTCAGATATTTAGTTTGTTATTTATAAAGTATACCTTCCACTAACCAAATTGTGGCCAACCCCAAGCATAGGACAAATATTCCAATCAATAGCACTACATGCCTGAATGAGACCTCCAAACTGTGAACCCACAGCATTAACACAATAAATGACATAAATAACCATTAGAAATGAACCAACACTCTACACAGGACCATTAGTACCAATAATCTTCACAAATGCAGTATAACATTTACTTATCTTTACTGCCATACTTTAATAAAGTACAAGAGGTGAAGTAAGTAAAACATAAACATAATGGTTAATATTATATTAAAACTTTATTACAAACTGGTCTATGTAACAACCGAACTCAAAAAAGGTCAAAAAGAGGTACATTATATTCATTGTCACTGGCCCCAATGGAGGATGACCCTGACCCTAAAACACCCCCCCCCCCAGGCATCCAACATACCAGTGGCTTCCTGGTCCATAACGGGAGGGGTGGAGAGTACTCCTCCTGTTGGACGGTATTGGGGAATTCGTCCTAAAGGAGCGGCGTTTATCCCCTTTATAATCAGAACTTGGGACCGCGATCAGCGCGAGCTTCCTCTCCTGGTCACCACGCACGTCTCCAGCCAGCTCTGCCTGCGCTCGGGAAGCCAAAGACACCCGGTGCCGCCTTCTGCTGATCCCGGCCATTCAGTTAGCTCAATGACAACTTCCGGTGGCCCGCTTCGCACAGAAGTGACGTATCAGCCCCGTTGAAGACTGGCAGAGGCGCAGATTTAAAAATGGTTGCCGTGACTGTGGTCTACAGATTCTGATCGTGACACCAGCGCTAATCGAGGTGCGCGCTGCTCTGAGGTCTAAAGGATTACTCAGCGGTAACTCTGTCGTGACCACTTCTAAAAACCAGTGTGTGTAAGGTACCATGGCTCAGACTATACCTTTAAGTACGGTGACAATGTTAATGCGTATTCTTTGTATGCAGGTGCGGCTTATACAACAAAATTTTGTACAAGGTCGGACTTTGTCTTTTGTAGTTACTGTTATGGTTGAAATTATCTAATGCATGATACTGTATATTTGCAGCAAGAATCCTGATTATGGACGTAACCTACCAGGAACCCCGCCTATAACTCCTGTGAGGGGTTTCTGGGTGCGGGGTGGACGGGGGCCATCCTCCTTCTTACAGAGAGGTTTTCTTTAAATTCCTGGTCTCCATCTCTTTAGCAGGATCCAAGGAGGACAAACTAAAGAGGTGCAGAGGAAGAAACATTCTCTAAGGAGATGCAGTGTGTGTTAATAAAACGATCGCCAAAGAAGAATGTATTGACGGTTAATGCGAGAGAAAGAACATCATTATTGATGTGAATGAGGGATCATAAAGAGTGAAATTCAGACGTCAGGTATCCTCATCCATTTCGCATTAAGCCCACAATTACAGCCCTGAGGCAGAAAGAGGCTTCGTACATCAAAAATGGAACATTTGAATGGAAACCACCTCTCTCTTCCTCGGTCTAAAATGGAGTCAATGGGGCATATATTATCAGGAACTCTGCGCTCCGCCAGGGGAGCAGAGGCCCTGAAATAATCGCAAATGCTACTTATTGCTAGGCTTTTGCAATTATTTCCCAATCCGACACCTTCACGCCCGTGGGCGTGAAGGGGGGGGCGCGGCCGGCCGAGCGGGGGGCGCTAGCCGGACCGGGAGTGGGCGAAGCGGGGGGTTACTGTCCCGCGCGGCGCACTCGTGCTGCCGGCGACTTTTAATACGTGGAAAAGTCGCGGCTGCGGGTTTTGTTTTTTACGCCAGGCCCTGTCTGGCATAGGATAACGCGGCGCTCTGGCAGCCCGATCATCCAGAGGCAGATGCCTATTGATGATCGGGTTGCGACTTTGCAGCGGAGGGGCGATCCTCTACGTCGGCCACACACGCCAAACCACGAACCAACCCGTATGATAAATCTCCCAAATAGATGTTGTGTCTGATTGATTGCGAGGTCTCTTAAGCCGACGAGATCGCTAAAACTGAGGACATTGAAGAATTCTAAGTCGGTACAGGATGAACTTTTTGGCATCTAAAAACAAAAAGGAGGGTATTCGTTAACGAAACCCGAAAGAAGTTAATCCTAGAAGAATAGAGGAACAGAGAAGCGGATCTCAGTATCCCGAGAATATCAAAAAATAGATTAATATTTGAGGAAACAAGCGTAGACATTAGGTAACAAAAATTGCAAAGAGACGGACCTCCGTTTGAAAGATGCGATAAATTGAAGGATCGTTAGATAGAAAAGCAGTCAGCCTATTGAAGACAACCGAGGAGTCCAGTATGATTGAACCTAAAGCCAATATAAACAACAACATCAGGGGCTCGTCAATGTTCTTTGGCTTGTCGAATTGGAAAACAATCAGAAGTGGAACCCAAGAGAAGTCCTCTTAGATACTATACCAACTTAAAGTAGCAACAGGTTTATAGCCGATGTATCAGAGAAAGGAGGACGGTTTAGCGCAAAAAGAGGGCGCTCTCTCACATTCAAAACAGACGTACGGTTGTGGCTGAGACAATGGAGGGGGGGGACTTTCGTTGCCAAATCAAAATTGTTGGCATTCCGTTCCCAAGTAGAATTATGTTTTTTGGACCGGAAAACTAGATGTTTCTAGAGAAGGCCACAGATAATTGAAAGGTTTACAGAAACAAAGTCTATTCCGAAGAGAAACAAACCTTTCGTGACCCAAGAGAAAGGAAATTTTCTTATTAAAGGAAAAGGCAAGCGAGGAAGATGAAGCTAATTCTAAGGGAGGAAAAGGAAGAGGATTTATCATCGCTCCAGCTATACAACCTCACCATTCAGAAAGCAATGACGCAAGAGTGGGGATGGGATGATCTGTCTGAGATCGGTCTATACTCGACAGTGTGGCTCATCAAGCTAGGATACTATATGCAATCGACTTCCCAGTCCCTCTTCTTTGCGCTCCGTTGCCTCCGATCTTCTCCCCCTGGTTGTCATCGAACTTTGTCGCGCGACAGAAGGCTACCAAATTCGGATTTGCTAACACGCCTCTCTTTCCTCCAAGACAGTTTGGCCGTTTTTTACGAATTCTAAATATTTCAGGGTATTCTCCTCTCAGTCTTTTTTCCCTATGGGCAGGACGCGTCATAAAGCTGCGAGATATGGGCGTAGTTGGTTGCCTTGTTAACGAGAAAATACAGGCATTGACGGGCATTACTGCCTCTATTGATAAAGAACCCAACTGGCTCCTTCGACTTATCTTAAACCTTAAAGTCACTAAACAAATTCATTCTTTACAGGAAGTTCAAATTTGGAAAAGATCAGTTCAGCCCCCAATCTCTTCCTTGGACCATGCACTTCTATGCATAAGATATGGAAAGATGCATATTACATGTAACCATTGGTCTGCATCCCAAAAATACCATAGGTTTGCGGTTCCCTCTCCAACAAATTAAATATTCAGGTTCCAATACAGGGCTTTACCGTTCGGGGGTCGCGTCAGCCCCACGGACTTATTAAAATTGTAATAGAGATAATAGCCCATTTGAGAATGAAAAAATGTCAAGACATTCCATATCGGACGGGACTGTTAATAAATTGGGACCAAAAGAAGAAGAGTTGATCTTACACAGGAATATGGGGGACTAATTTAACCCTAAACCAACTGGGATGGATCTCCAATTGCGGAAAAGTCCAATCTTCCTGTCCCAGCAGAGGGGACTATCTTTCTAAGGTACAACAACTGAACTCGAGTCTCCAGATGTCTTTTCTACAGGGGAAAAAAGGAGCCTCATGATTCAAAAAAAAGGTATTATACTGTCAATGTCAGTATTGCACAATAAGAGAGCACATGAAAGTGTTGGGCATCTAAACCGCCTGCATAGGAGCAGTCCAGTGGTGCCAGAGTCTATGAGGACCTTTCAGAATTGGATCTGTCATCCTGGGGACAAGGATCCCTTACACCTCGATCAAAGATCCAGCTACCCTATCATAAGTCATCCTTAGTAATGGGGACAGAAGAGGAACATTCTGAAAAAAGGGAGTTCATCTTCCTTCCAGATATGACTTTTACTGGCCAAGGAAACCAGTGAACTCCCTTTTTCAGATGTTCCTCTTCTGTCCACCGTACTAGGGATGACTTTATGGATGGTGGTAGCTGGATCTTTTGATCGAGGTGTAAGGGATCCTTGTCCCAGGATGACAGAATCCAATTCTGAAAAGTCCTCGTATGACTATGGCACCACTGGACTGCTCCTATGCAGGCGGTTAGATGCCCCAACACTTTCATTGCCTCTCTTATTGTGCAATACTGACATTGCAGGAATAATAACATTTTTTGAATCATGAGGCTCCTTTTTTCCCTCTGGTAGAAAAGACATCTGGAGACTCGAGTTCAGTTGTGTACCTAGAAAGATAGTCTCTCTGCTGGGAGTAAGATTGGACTTTTCCCAATTGATGATCCATCCCAGTTGTAGGGTTGAAATAGTCAGATTCCTGTGTAAGATCAACTCTTCTTCTGTTGTCCCAATTATTAACAGGTCGTCCGCATATGGAATGATCTTGACATTTTTCATTCTCAAATGGGCTATTATCTCTATTACAATTTTTGAGAAGGTCCTTGGGGCTGACGAGACCCCGAACGGTAAAGCCCTGTATTGGAACCTGAATATTTCATTTGTTGGAGAGGGAACCGCAAACCTGAGGTATTTTTGGGATTGCATCTTCAGGAAGGTTCAAATGTTATTCCATAGTAGACGCGTTTCGGGCCTAATCAGCCCGCTTCAAGTACATGGATAAATAGGAGGTGATTTCAGCGGCAGGCTTAATCCGCCCAAATTGCTTCAATAAGCTAAAAACCCACTCACAATGAAGGTTGTTTTTTACAGTGCATTCGTCTCGCCAAAAAGAAGCACTTATTGTCTAAATTGATTAAAAAATAATAAAGATGTATAGCTATTCCCAATGCGCGTTGTTAGAAGAACGGTAGCGGGGGAGGACTTGGCCAACACGGTTAAGATGTTATGGCACTGTGTAAGTAAGACAATGAGCATGCTGCGCATGCACAGTGGCTTCAGCCGGATCTGCCAGAAGGCAGGGACCGGCACGGGAGGAAGATCGGCGACCCGGGCATAGGCAGTCCCGGGGCTGTGTCGGCGCTGCGGACCACCCGTTAAGCGCCGCGTGGGGCGCGGGGGGGGGGGGGGCAGGCGAAATGACTTTAAATACACTTTAAAGGCCTCTAAAAAGCCGCGGACAGCGCGACTGCGCATGTTAGAGGTAACACCCGCGATCGGAGAAATCTCCGATCGCGGGGTGCTTAGAGGAGGGTGTCGCGATAAATATACGCCGCACCCGCAGTACTGGCGACGGCTCGTTTAGGAGCCGGCTCGCCAGAAGCTGACGTAATAGTACTGGCATTTTGAGGGAACGAACTCCCGCCATGCAGACTATTACGTCAAAAAAAAATGTCGGGAAGGGGTTAAGCATATGTCACCTAATCACCTTATGGTGTGCAAGAGGCGGGAATACGAACAGCGGAGGTGGAATAAGGTATGGAGCAGCAGAGCCATGAAGAGCTCGGTGACATGAATAATTTGCATGTTTATAATCCTGTCACCTGAGCGGCCTCATGGCTTTCGACCTTACATAAGTATGCATACCTCCGGCTGCTTAGTTTCACCCTCGCCGGTACCACCCAATGCTCAGAAGCCAGTGACGTCAGCCAGCTGTTGGAAATCCGCACAGGCGCAGAAACTGTCTTACACGACCCGAGGATTACTACTGCGGCTGCAAAAGGCGAGGGAGGGAAATACTAAGCAGGAATGGCTGCTCATGGTGGAGTGGCGGAGCTATGGCGGAGCCACTCTGGTGTGTGACCCTGAGGCCTCAGGCTAATTACATATTATTAAGTCTTTTTCTCAGTAATCTGGTTGGTACATGTCCTTTAAATATTTCCCCAGCAAAGGAAATTTTTCGCTTTAGTTGTGTTTTTCGCAAGCATTATATAAACGGTCCACTGTGCTTGCTTCTTTGTATACTAACTTTTATGATTATTCCAAACGTCTGACGGTAGGTCCTCTGTGTCTTACTTTACAGACACTTGTGCAGTGAGAACCTTTTGTAGAGGGACTGGGAGTGAAGAAATCTTTGTGAATCTTTTTTGCATTATCCCCTGAACTGCACTGAGAATGTCAATAGATGGTGTTATTCAATAGCTGAAATAATGTCAGTAATTAAAGTTTAATCACATTACTGGCTCCCTACCAGGCAGCATGTGGGGAGTCCCAGGGGTGTGGCATCTGTATCAGGGTTGAAACCTAGCACCCTGCTGCATGAGCGAACTTAGAAGATCGCTATCGGGCAGAAGCGGACATATGATCGCAACAGGCAACAGCATATATAACATTATGTCAAAAAAGTATATGTTCAATAGAAAAGTCCATGTGCGAGATAAATGTGGTGCAGCACTTCCTATTGATATTAAGTACTATGAAGTTTGTATTGCATTTAAAACTCCTCCTTGACTACGAGTTTACAAATTCCCCCTTCCATAATGACAGTGCACACGCCTAGCGAAAAGCATTGCACCTGTCACACAACTCACACTCCCTCCCCCGCTAACCACTATAAAAGTCTCATAGCCAAAATGAGACACACACTATCTTACCCCACTGACAACATACACACCCCTCATCCTCAATGGCCTCACACACACTCTCTATCCACCCTGACTTCCACACTCCTCCTCTCTCACCACTGATGACATACACACACCCAATCCTCTCTGGCATTATAGTCGCTCCCTATCCCCCACTTGACACCAACACACAAAAACCACTTACCTCAGCTTTGAATGTTTAACTCTCCTTGGTGTTCTCTCATGGGACAAGCCATGTTGTGGGGCAGGGCTTGTGCTGTAGGGGTGGGAGCTATGTCTGTTCTGTATCTCTGCCAGCTCTAAAGCTGCAAGATGCAGGAGGGGGAAGGCTTGCCAGAACGGAAAGGATAAGCCGGCTGTCAGCAGATCCCCAAGCAGACAGAGCAGAGGTGGCACCCAAGAAGTGAATACCTATGAATTTACGCTTATCCTGGAAGTGGAAAGTCATGTTGCTTGGTGGGAGCGGAATCCGGACCAGTCAGCACAGTTAGCAGGCAGGAAGGGGCAGTGGTCCTTCAGCTGACGCCCCCTCCTTCTGTAGAGCCCGAACATGCTGGGTTATAGTTAATTAAGGCGGCACGTCTGGCTTACCAAACTGTCATACAATGTCCGATCCTCGATGATTCTGCCGCCATATCGTACACCAGGGGGCCGCCTGGGCATATTCTCGACTCTCTTCTGGTGGTGTGCCCTGTCTGTGACTGTGGGTGCCCAGTGTCTCCTAGACATATTCTTACACTCCTCCCTGATCAATTACAATAACAGGCAGTTGGATGGGGTGGGAGCTGGGATTAGGTGGAGGAAACATAACAGGAAAATAGTGCTGTACCCATGACAAGAATAGTTGGACCATGTACAAGCCACGGTTTACTCCTGTGTAACTCCTCCCCTCCCCCGTTTCACCGACTAGATTGTAAACTCTTGTCAAGTAGGGCCCTCATCCTATTTGTTTATATGTCCAAGTTATTAGCTGTACTATCTAATTTATTTGGAATATGCACCCCATGCTGACACTGTATAAACTGTATTTCTTTCTTTCACTTTTTAAGTTCATTTTCTTTGGGTGTCAACTTCAACTGTTGAAGTTAATGATTGGGCACTGTAAGCGCTGCCGTAATTGATGCCAAAAATTTTAGGCGCGGTGTTAGTTAGAAAGTCACCACATTCTATATTGGTGGCTGATTTTCTGTGACACCAAGGTATCTTTATAATAAATATGGAAGTAATAGTTAGGTGTTCCCCTTCTATAAGGTCTTTATTTTAATTTGGCTAGGTTTATGGACTCTTTACAAAGTGAAGGGCTTGTTGGACTAGGAGAAGGCATGACCATGAAACCATAGGACTGATTTAAATGTCATTTAAAGATCTTTTGATGTATTGTTTCTACAGAAAGGTTATTCATTACAGCTTTTAACCAAGCTTACGGCCGTATATATATGTCCTATGAGAGTCGTGTTGAATGTAGCCTTAAGGTGATGTTTAATCAACAGGCTTGTATCCCACCTGTCACTGTACCCATAAAACTATGGTGGGCTGGATGGCTGAACAGAATGTACCTTCACCTGGATCCTACTTCCTGGATATACCGGTATATACGCCAATACGCGTTATTGTGCACAACGTATGCAATACATATTTAAATGTTCATAGATCTCTATGGGGCATACGGATGGAAATACTGGATAAAGAGGCCAAGTTCTTATTTTTTTTTTTTTACATCTCGGTCGTGGTACAGTGGACCAATGCTCATTGCCCTTCACAAATGAATGTGGCATCGCTACCCATATAAATAAGTACGGCGGGATATGCCCATTTTCATACTTTGTGGGAAAACGGGCCTTATGTACCTGATTTGATACAGAAACAGCTGCAAGACATATAATAAACAATAGAATCGTTAGTTCAGATATTTAGTTTGTTATTTATAAAGTATACCTTCCACTAACCAAATTGTGGCCAACCCCAAGCATAGGACAAATATTCCAATCAATAGCACTACATGCCTGAATGAGACCTCCAAACTGTGAACCCACAGCATTAACACAATAAATGACATAAATAACCATTAGAAATGAACCAACACTCTACACAGGACCATTAGTACCAATAATCTTCACAAATGCAGTATAACATTTACTTATCTTTACTGCCATACTTTAATAAAGTACAAGAGGTGAAGTAAGTAAAACATAAACATAATGGTTAATATTATATTAAAACTTTATTACAAACTGGTCTATGTAACAACCGAACTCAAAAAAGGTCAAAAAGAGGTACATTATATTCATTGTCACTGGCCCCAATGGAGGATGACCCTGACCCTAAAACACCCCCCCCCCCAGGCATCCAACATACCAGTGGCTTCCTGGTCCATAACGGGAGGGGTGGAGAGTACTCCTCCTGTTGGACGGTATTGGGGAATTCGTCCTAAAGGAGCGGCGTTTATCCCCTTTATAATCAGAACTTGGGACCGCGATCAGCGCGAGCTTCCTCTCCTGGTCACCACGCACGTCTCCAGCCAGCTCTGCCTGCGCTCGGGAAGCCAAAGACACCCGGTGCCGCCTTCTGCTGATCCCGGCCATTCAGTTAGCTCAATGACAACTTCCGGTGGCCCGCTTCGCACAGAAGTGACGTATCAGCCCCGTTGAAGACTGGCAGAGGCGCAGATTTAAAAATGGTTGCCGTGACTGTGGTCTACAGATTCTGATCGTGACACCAGCGCTAATCGAGGTGCGCGCTGCTCTGAGGTCTAAAGGATTACTCAGCGGTAACTCTGTCGTGACCACTTCTAAAAACCAGTGTGTGTAAGGTACCATGGCTCAGACTATACCTTTAAGTACGGTGACAATGTTAATGCGTATTCTTTGTATGCAGGTGCGGCTTATACAACAAAATTTTGTACAAGGTCGGACTTTGTCTTTTGTAGTTACTGTTATGGTTGAAATTATCTAATGCATGATACTGTATATTTGCAGCAAGAATCCTGATTATGGACGTAACCTACCAGGAACCCCGCCTATAACTCCTGTGAGGGGTTTCTGGGTGCGGGGTGGACGGGGGCCATCCTCCTTCTTACAGAGAGGTTTTCTTTAAATTCCTGGTCTCCATCTCTTTAGCAGGATCCAAGGAGGACAAACTAAAGAGGTGCAGAGGAAGAAACATTCTCTAAGGAGATGCAGTGTGTGTTAATAAAACGATCGCCAAAGAAGAATGTATTGACGGTTAATGCGAGAGAAAGAACATCATTATTGATGTGAATGAGGGATCATAAAGAGTGAAATTCAGACGTCAGGTATCCTCATCCATTTCGCATTAAGCCCACAATTACAGCCCTGAGGCAGAAAGAGGCTTCGTACATCAAAAATGGAACATTTGAATGGAAACCACCTCTCTCTTCCTCGGTCTAAAATGGAGTCAATGGGGCATATATTATCAGGAACTCTGCGCTCCGCCAGGGGAGCAGAGGCCCTGAAATAATCGCAAATGCTACTTATTGCTAGGCTTTTGCAATTATTTCCCAATCCGACACCTTCACGCCCGTGGGCGTGAAGGGGGGGGCGCGGCCGGCCGAGCGGGGGGCGCTAGCCGGACCGGGAGTGGGCGAAGCGGGGGGTTACTGTCCCGCGCGGCGCACTCGTGCTGCCGGCGACTTTTAATACGTGGAAAAGTCGCGGCTGCGGGTTTTGTTTTTTACGCCAGGCCCTGTCTGGCATAGGATAACGCGGCGCTCTGGCAGCCCGATCATCCAGAGGCAGATGCCTATTGATGATCGGGTTGCGACTTTGCAGCGGAGGGGCGATCCTCTACGTCGGCCACACACGCCAAACCACGAACCAACCCGTATGATAAATCTCCCAAATAGATGTTGTGTCTGATTGATTGCGAGGTCTCTTAAGCCGACGAGATCGCTAAAACTGAGGACATTGAAGAATTCTAAGTCGGTACAGGATGAACTTTTTGGCATCTAAAAACAAAAAGGAGGGTATTCGTTAACGAAACCCGAAAGAAGTTAATCCTAGAAGAATAGAGGAACAGAGAAGCGGATCTCAGTATCCCGAGAATATCAAAAAATAGATTAATATTTGAGGAAACAAGCGTAGACATTAGGTAACAAAAATTGCAAAGAGACGGACCTCCGTTTGAAAGATGCGATAAATTGAAGGATCGTTAGATAGAAAAGCAGTCAGCCTATTGAAGACAACCGAGGAGTCCAGTATGATTGAACCTAAAGCCAATATAAACAACAACATCAGGGGCTCGTCAATGTTCTTTGGCTTGTCGAATTGGAAAACAATCAGAAGTGGAACCCAAGAGAAGTCCTCTTAGATACTATACCAACTTAAAGTAGCAACAGGTTTATAGCCGATGTATCAGAGAAAGGAGGACGGTTTAGCGCAAAAAGAGGGCGCTCTCTCACATTCAAAACAGACGTACGGTTGTGGCTGAGACAATGGAGGGGGGGGACTTTCGTTGCCAAATCAAAATTGTTGGCATTCCGTTCCCAAGTAGAATTATGTTTTTTGGACCGGAAAACTAGATGTTTCTAGAGAAGGCCACAGATAATTGAAAGGTTTACAGAAACAAAGTCTATTCCGAAGAGAAACAAACCTTTCGTGACCCAAGAGAAAGGAAATTTTCTTATTAAAGGAAAAGGCAAGCGAGGAAGATGAAGCTAATTCTAAGGGAGGAAAAGGAAGAGGATTTATCATCGCTCCAGCTATACAACCTCACCATTCAGAAAGCAATGACGCAAGAGTGGGGATGGGATGATCTGTCTGAGATCGGTCTATACTCGACAGTGTGGCTCATCAAGCTAGGATACTATATGCAATCGACTTCCCAGTCCCTCTTCTTTGCGCTCCGTTGCCTCCGATCTTCTCCCCCTGGTTGTCATCGAACTTTGTCGCGCGACAGAAGGCTACCAAATTCGGATTTGCTAACACGCCTCTCTTTCCTCCAAGACAGTTTGGCCGTTTTTTACGAATTCTAAATATTTCAGGGTATTCTCCTCTCAGTCTTTTTTCCCTATGGGCAGGACGCGTCATAAAGCTGCGAGATATGGGCGTAGTTGGTTGCCTTGTTAACGAGAAAATACAGGCATTGACGGGCATTACTGCCTCTATTGATAAAGAACCCAACTGGCTCCTTCGACTTATCTTAAACCTTAAAGTCACTAAACAAATTCATTCTTTACAGGAAGTTCAAATTTGGAAAAGATCAGTTCAGCCCCCAATCTCTTCCTTGGACCATGCACTTCTATGCATAAGATATGGAAAGATGCATATTACATGTAACCATTGGTCTGCTAAAGTTGTTTGGTATGAATCTAAGAGGACTCTTCTTGGGTTCCACTTACTGATATGGTTGTCCAATTCCGACAAGCCAGAAGAATCATTGTACGAGCCACCTGATGTTGTTGTATTTATATTGGCTTTAGGTTCAACTACATTACGTGACTCCATCGTTGTACTCAATAGGTGACTGCTTTTCTATCTAACGGATCCTTCAATTGTTATCGCATCTTCAAACGGGGACGGGTCCGTTCTTCTTTGCAATTTTTGTACCTGAATGTCTCCTGGAGGGGATCTCCCAAGACGAGAAACCTTGTTTCATCAAATATTAATATATTTTGAATTTGGGTATACTGCAGATCCTTTCGTTATACCCTCCTTTTGTTTTTAGATGCCAAAAAAGTTCATCCTTGGTACCGATTTACAATGTTCTCAATGTCTAGCGTTTCGCGACCGGGCTTTAAGGAGAGCCTCGCAAATCATCAGACAACAAACATATATTGGGGATATTATTGGTGCGCCAGAGTATTGATTCGCCCCGCCGCTGAACTAATTCGCAACCGATACACAAGTAGGCATCTGCCTCTTGAGTGTATCGGGCTGCCAGCAGTCGCTGCGTTATCTACGCCAGACAGGGCCTGGCGTAGAAAAAAAACGCAGCCGGCCGACTTTTCACGTATGAAAAGTGCGGCCGCGCAGCAGCGAGTGCGCAGGGACAGTACCCACGGCGCCGGGTCCCACTCCCGTACGCGGTCGCCGCCCAGCTGGCGCAGACGCGCCCCCGCTCGGCCAGCCGCGCCTCCCCCCTTCACGCCCCATGGCTTGAAGGTGGCGGATTGGGGGAAAATAATTGCAAAAGCTGCAATAAGCTAGCATTTTCCGATTATTCAGGGGCCTCTGCGCCACCTGGCGGAGCGCAGGTGGTCCTGATAAATATGCCCCATTGACTCCATTTTAGACGCTGAGGAAGGAAGAAGGGGAGGTTGTTCATTTAAATAGTTCCATAAGCTCCATTTTTGATGTGGAAGCCTGTTCTGCCTCAGATTCCGATTCTGATAGGGATTCTACCACTCTGGGTCTTTTGCAAGGTGGCTGTAATTGTGGGATTAATGCGGAAATGGATGAGGATACTGACATCTGAATTTCACTCTTTAAGAATCCCCTCATTTCATCAATAAATGACGTTCTTTCTTCTCGCATTAACCCGTCAATACATTCTTTGCAGATAGTTTATTATAACACACACTGCATCTCTTAGAGGAAGTTTTCTTCCTCTGCACCTCTTTAGTTTTCTCCTTAGGATCCTGCTAAAGAGATGGAGACCAGGAATTTAAAGAAAAACTCTCGGTAAGGGAGGATAGCCCCCCGTCCCCCAGACACCCCCGAAACCACTCACAGGAGTTATAGGCGGGGGTTCTGGTAGGGTTACATCCATAATCAGGGATTCCATGCCTTCAATATAAACAGAGTATCATGCATTTAGATAATTTCAACCATAACATGTACTACAAGAAGACAAATCCTGACCTTGTACAAAATTTTGTCGTAATAAGCCGCACCTGCATAAGAATAAGGCATTTAGACATTGTACAGTAACATTAAAGGTATAGTACTGAGCATGGTACCTTACACCCATTGGGTTTAGAAGTGTCACGACCGAGTTACCGCTGATGTAATCCTTTAGACCTCAGAGCAGTGTGCACCTCGATTAGCGCTGGTGTCACGAGTAGAAATCCTGTAGACCACAGCTCACCGTGCACCAGTTTTAAATTCTGGCGCCCTGCGCCAGTCTTCAAAGGGGCCAATACGTCACTTCTGGTGCGAAGCGGGCCACCGGAAGTTGTCATTGAGCTACTGAAACGTGGCCGGGAGCAGCAAGATGGCGGCACCGGGTGTCTTTGGCTTCCCGGAGCCGCAGGCAGAGCTGGCTGGAGACTGCGTGGGACCAGGAAGAGGAAGCTCGGCGCTGATCGCGGTCCCCAGTTTCTGAGGATAAAGGTGAGAAACCCGCTCCTTTAGACCGAATTCCCCAATACCGTCCAACATGGAGGAGTACTCTCCACTCCCTGCCCGTGTAGGGACAGGAAGCCACTGGTATGTGGATGCAGGGGGGGGGGTGTTTTAGGTTCAAGGGTCATTCTCCATGTGGGGCCAGTGACAATGATAGTAATGTACCTCTTTTTGACCTTTTTGGAGTCTGTTTACATAGAACAGTTTGTAATAACATAATTTTACATATTATATTAAAAGTTATGTTTTAACTTTAGCTTCACCTCTTGTACTTTAGTATAAAAGTATGGCAGTAAAGATAAGTAAATGTTATACTGCATTTGTGAAATTATTGGTAATAATGGTCTGTGTAGAGTTTTGTTCATTATCATAATGGTTATTTTATGCATTTATGTTGTGTTAATGCTGTGGTTCACAGTTTGGAGGTCTCATTCAGGCATTGTAGTGCTATTGATTGGAATTATTGGTCTTATGCTTGTGGTTGGCCACAAAATTGGTTTAGTGAAGGTATACATTTATAAATAACAAACTAAATATCTAAGGTACATAAGGCCTCTTTCACACAAACGTATGAAAATGGGCATATACCAGCCGTACTGTTTTCATGTGGGTAGCATATGGCCACATTCATTTTGAAGGGCAATGAGCAATTGTCCACTGTACCACGACCGAGATGTAAAAAAAAATATAGAACTTGTCCTATTTACTCCAGTATTTCCATTCCGTATGCCCCATAGAGATCTATGGAACATTTAAAATAGGTATTGCATACGGTTGTGCACAATATACAGTATTGGCGTATATACAGGGAGAGTAGATCCAGTGAGAGGTACATTCTGTCAGCCATCCAGCCCACCATATTTTATGGGTACAGTGACAGTGGATACATGCATGTACTGATTAAAAACATCACATTAAGGCTACATTCACACGACTCTCATAGTGACATATATATACGGCCGTAAGCTTGGTTATAAAAAGCTGTAATGAATAACTTTCTGTACAATACATCAAAAGATCTTTAAATGACAGTTAAATCATGTCTATGTGTTTATGTATCATTCTCCTACATCCAAAAAGCCCTTGCACTGTGTAAAGAGTCCATAAACAGAGCCAAATTAAAATAATAGACCTTATAGAAGGGGAACCTAACTATTAATTCCATTTATTATAAAAGATACTTGGTGTCACAGAAAAATCAGCCACCAATAGAGAAATGTGTGACTTTCTAACTAACACCGCTCCTAAAATGTTTGGCAGCAAATACTGCAGCTGCCCAGACATTAACTTCAACATGTTGAAGTTGACACCCAAAGACACATGAACTTAAAAAGTGTAGAAAGAAATAACAGTTATACAGTGTCAGCATGGGGTGCATATCCAAAATAAAATTATATATTACAGCTAATAACATGGACAGATGAAACAATAGGAATGAGGGCACTACTTGCAAGAGTTTACAATCTAGTAGGTGGAAACGGGGGAGGGGAGGAAGTTACACAGGAGGAAACAGTGCTTGTACAATGGTCCAACTATTCTTGTCATGGTACAGCACTATTTTCCGTTATGTTTCCTCCACACTAATCCAGCTCCTTCACCCCATCCAACTGCCTGTTATGTGTATTGAGCAGGGAGGAGTGTAAGAATATGTTAGGAGACACGGGCACCCACAGGCTACAGACAGGGGCGCACAAACCATGAAGAGAGTCGAGAATATTGCCTCAGGCGGCGCCCCCTGGTGGACGATAGGGGGCGGCAGAATCATAGAGGAGTCGGACATTGTATGAGTTTTGTAAGCCAGGACGTGCCGCCTTAAAATAACTATAACCGCAGCATGTTCTGGCTCTACAGAAGGAGGGGGCGTCAGGCTGAAGGGACCACTGCCCCTGCCTGCCTGCTAACTGTGCTGACTGGTCGGATTACAGCTCCCACCAGCAACATGACTTTCACTTCCAGGATTAGCGATATATGCATAGGTATTCGCCTGCTTAGGGTGCCACCTCTGCTCTGTCTGCTGGGGATCTGCTGACAGCAGGGACTTATTCCTGTTCCGTGCTGCAAGCCTTCCCCCTCGGCATCTTGCAGCTTTAGAGCTGCAGAGATACAGAACAGACATAGCTCCCACCCCTACAGCACGAAGCCCTGCCCCCACAACATGGCTGTTTCCATGAGAGAGACACCAAGGAGAGTAAACATTCATAAGCTGAGGTAAGTGTGTGGTGTGTGTGGTGTCAGTGGGGGATAGGGAGTGACTATAATGCCAGAGAGGATTGGGGTGTGTGTATGTCATCAGTGGGGTAGAGATGAGGAGGAGTGTGGAGTCATGGGGGATAGAGAGTGTGTGTGATGCCATGGAGGATGAGGGTGTGTGTATGTTGTCAGTGGGGTAAAGATGAGTGTGGTGTCAGGAGGGTATATGAGACTTGTATAGTGTTAGCGGGGGAGTGTGTAGTTGTGTGACAGGGTGCAGTGCTTTTCTCTAGGGAGTGGGCACTATCATTATGGAAGGGGGAATGTGTAAACTCGGAGTCAAGGAGGAGTGTTAAATGCAATACAAACTTCATATACTTAATATCAATAGGAAGTGCTGCACCACATTTAGCTCTACACATGGATATTGTTGTCACTTTTCTATTGATTATATTACTTTTGGACATAATGTTATATATGTGCTGTGCCTGTTGCGATGCAATATGTACGCTCCGCCCGATAGCGATCTTTCTATAGTTCGCCTCAGGCAGCAGGGAGGCCAGGTTCACCCCTAGCTACAGATGCCACACCCCTGGGACTCCCCACATGCTGCTGGTAGGGAGCCAGGTAATGTGAATTAAACTTAAATTACTGACATTTTTCAGATATTGAATAACACCAGCTATTGACATTCATCAGTGACAGGTTCAGGGGCTAATGCAAAAAAGATTCAGAAAAGATTTCTTCACTCCCCATTCCCTCTACAAGAAGTTCTCACTGCACAAGTGTCTGTAAAGTAAGATCACAGAGGACCTAGCCGTCAGGCTCGTTGGAATAATTATAAAAGTTAGTATACAAAGAATCAGCACAGTGGACCGTTTATAGAATGCTTGCAGAAAAAACACAACTAAACAAAAACTCCTTTGCTGGGGAAAATTTTAAAGGACATGTACCACCAGATTACTGAGAAAAAGACTTAAAAATATGTAAATTAGCCTGAGGTGCTCAGGGTCACGACACCAGAGTGCTCCGCCATAGCTCCGCCACTCCACAATTATGCAGGCCATTCGACTGCTTAGTATTCTCCCCTCCATCTCCTTGTGCAGCCGCATTAGTAATCCTTGAGTCGTGTAAAGGACAAGTTTCCGCGCATGTGCAGGATTTCCAAACAGCTGGCTGACGTCACTGGCTATCTGAGCATATTGGGTGGGACAGCAGGGTGAAAACTAAGCAGCCGGAGGGTATGCATAATTATGGAGAGGCTAAGCCATGAGGCGCTCAGGTGACAGGATTATAAAAACATGTAAATTATCATGTCACCGGAGTTCTTCATGGCTCTGCTGCTCCATAATTATGTACACCTCCCGGCTGCTTAGTATTCACCCCTCTTTGCAGCACCATAAGGTGATTAGGTGACATGATGCTTAACCCCTTCCCGACATTTGACGTAATAGTACTGCATGGCGGGAGGTGCGTTCCCGCAAAATGCAGTACTATTACGTCAAGCTTCTGGCGCCGGCTCATGAACGGAGCCGTCGCCAGAAGCTGCGGGTGTCGGCTATATATTATAGCTGACACCCTCCTCTAACACGCCGCGGTCGCGCTGACCGCGCCGTGTTAGAGGCATTTAAAGTGTATTTAAAGTCAATTGGACCCCCCCGCGGCGCTTAACAGGTGGTCCGCAGCCCCGGGACTGCCAGTGCCCGGGGTCGCGCGATCTTCCTCCCGGTGCCGGGTCCCAGTGTCTTACATTACACAGTGCAATACATCTGAACCGTGTTGGCAAGTCACTACCCGCCGCACCGTTCTATAACAACGCGCATTGGGAATAGGCTAGAGGCGAGAGGCGAGACGAGATGCACTGTAAAAAAAATCCTTAATTTTAGTGGGTTTTTAGCTTATTGAAGCAATTTGGCGGATTAAGCTGCCACTGAAAATCACCTCCTATTTTATCCAATTGTACTTGAAGAAGGGCTGATTAGCCCGAAACGAGTCTACTATGGAATAAAGCATTTTAACCTTCCTGAAGATCCTTGTCCGAATAGCGCCGTTCCAGCCCTCTTTGGTTTTCTAAACCACCCCTTCTGTCTATTGGATCACTGGTTTAACTTAGGTTAAACACCAGCACGCTGAAGGGCAGCTTACGGATACTTTAAAAGCGCATTAACTTTATTATAAGGTGGCACATCCTCTGGGGGGGGGGGGGGGTGGTCAGTCCTACATACCCCCCTATTTCTGCGTGGTTCCATTGGATTAGCATACGTACCTCTTTCTACTTATTTTACAGTATCACACGGGCGCCGTCCTCCTTTGTTTGCCTTTGTTTGTGTTTTCCTCTACTTTAGTACTCTGGATTAGATGTTTCCGTGTTTTGCCAGGACAGCATTTTCTCAGTGAATCGCTGCTTCTAAAGGTAGGACCAATAGAGAGTCTGTTCCAAAAGAGGAGTTAGGGGACACTATGTAATAGAGACCGCGGACACTTCCAGAGTGACAAAGTTTAGTTGGTCCCTGGTATATTCTACCTCCTTATTAGAAAACACATCACATTCACACCCAACCTGTTGTGAATTCATTTCGGTAAAATGAATAATTGTAACAACTGTTAGGTCCCGTTGCTCCCTATACACCTCCATTATTTCATAAGGGGGGCCACATAAGGCAATGAACTTCCAGAAATAATTGCAATTTCATCTTGGACTCCATTGGAACATCATATTTGGAAACCACCTACATGTTCAAAATGCTCATTTCACCACGTGTATTACACTACACCACATATTACACCTTGCTAAATTCACCAAGGGGTGTACATTCAACAATTAGGGCCACTGTTCGAGTTTTACATGTGAAGGATTTCTGTCAAATTTGGCCTCTAAAAGACAAACATCCCTCTTTTCCTCTACTGTGCGCCCATAAAGTATTTTATATGCACATGTGGAGCACTCCTACACTCGGGAGAAATAGTTTTACACCTTTTTCGGAGTTACTTAAAATATTATCCCTTGTGGCTTACAAAAATTAGGGGGTAAAGTGACATTTATAGGAAAATTTTCACCTTTTTAATGTTTAGGGCCTAATTGGATCATTCACCTGTAGGGGCAAATACATATATTACACATTGCAAAATTCTGTAAGGGGTGTGAGGTCAAAAATTAGGGTCACTTTTCGGATTCTTGTCTGTTTTATACCACTAGGGTTCTCCAAATGCATGTCAAACATTTCTGTCAAATTTGGCTTTTACTGTGCGCCCATACAACATTTTATATACAAATGTGGGGTAGTTCTACACTCGAGAGAAATAGTTTTACCCATTTTGGGGGGTTATTACATTTTTTTATCACTTGTGGCTATAAAAATTAGGGGTACAATGACCTTTATAAGAAAATTTTCTCAACTCAATTCGTGATGAATTGCAATTTACCATGTCGAGTAGCAATGAAGAGATCAATTTTCTCGACACAATGGTTTTCAAAAATCCAGACGGTACATTGGGTACAGATTTATTTAGAAAGAGTACAGATAGGAATAGTGTTTTGCACTATAGAAGCAATCATCCATACTCAACCAAAAAATCTGTACCGAAATCACAATTTCAACGAGTGTGTAGGATTGTCTCTGATGAAACTATGAAAGTAAATAGACTAGACGAAATGGAACTCAGATTCCGTGATAGAGGTTATCCGTCCTATTTACTGAAAAAAACACGTGATGCAGCCACTAGTGGCACCACTACATCCCGGACCAATAATGACAAAAGGATTGTTTTCAGCCACCAATATCACCCTTTTAACATTAAGATCGATACAATTGTCAGAAAACACTGGCATATTCTCAGGACAGCCTATCCTGACATACCGGAATTCAACAATCCACCATTGATCAGTAATAAAAAGGCACCATCTCTACACAATAGATTGATACGTGCAGACATGGGGGGCAACAGAAAGCTGACACGACAAACCTTTTTAGCTACACAAAAAAAGAGGCACATTCCCATGTCTAACCTGCTCCGAATGATCTAATGTACTGAAGGGCGACGTTATTCACCACCCCCACACTGGACAAGCGTTTAAAATTCAAGGTTACTATACTTGTAATTCACAAAATGTTGTCTATTCTATTAAGTGTCCTTGTGGTTACTTGTACATTGGAGAAACAATGCAACCGGTCAAAACACACATCAACAAACACAAATCTACTATTAGATGTAAAAATGAGCTATTACCGATCCCTCACCATTTTCTCCAAAGGAAACATACCATTTCCCAACTTAAATTTCAAGTTTTGGAACAGGTTGAAGTTCCAAGGAGAGGTGGCAATGTCAAAATGCTTCTCCGACGCCGAGAGGCATATTGGATACATGTACTCGGTACACTCGAACCGAAGGGGTTAAACCGAGATTATGATCTTTCCAGCATGTTATAATTTATACTACTGTTTGTTTATCAGTATTAATTTTAATTTTATTTTTGTCTTATATTTTCTCCTAGAAACGTAATCAAAATGATACCTGATGTCACTACGTCACACCTCGGACCACGGGATTCCGGAAGGATGTGACGTCAGTGGGCAGGACATGTGAGGAATCACTTTGTATTTAAATGTGTCAGTGTTTATTGTCTGTTCATGGTTGATAAAGGCTCATAGTAGGAGCCGAAAACGCGTTCCCACTACTGTTCCTGCATTGATGTATGTCTTTCCTCATAATTAAAATTTAAGCATCAGAATCTGCGAGTGCCGGGATCTGTTCATTCACATTTACTTGGAAAAAATGTAAAGGCAGAATGTACTGTTTCTTCCTGAGAGGTCATTATCAAGTACATTAGTGGCTCCAATAAAGCCATTTACGACCCGAGTATATTACTTTGCTTGATAGGGTAACTGTGCAGGATCCACTACATATCACACTTGTTAACTTTACTGCCCATGCCCGCTTGACCAACATTGTGTTGTGATAGATCATTAAAACCTACATGAAGACAATCACCAGCTGCAATGCTTTTGGATAATGTATGGTCTGCACTTTCTAAATTATGTTGTGCCGCAGGCTAGTATCCGACCCCGTGTGCATAGGTATAGATAGAGACTGAGAACAAAGATATTGACTTCTGCTTTTTATTAAGGCAAAGTTTTCATATTTTAAATCACTGTGGCGTTTTGGCCCTTCAGGCCTTCATCAAACAGCGATGTAATGTAAAGAACGTGTAATACACTGGTTGTGCCATGGATGGTGCAACTGCACCCAACTGGAATGGGTGGGTGCAGTTGCACCATCCGTGGCACCGCCAGTTACACTTTCTATACATTACATCACTGTTTGATGAAGGCCTGAAGGGCCGAAACGTCACAGTGATTTGAAGTCACAGGCCAGAAGAGCGCTGGCCCTTTAAATGGTGCACGAGCACACTAGGGATCGTGGTCACGCGCGGCCTAGCCAGGACAGGAGCAGAAGCGAGGAGAGGTGAGTGCGGGCTGAATGGATGGGGCACGGCCACGAAGAGGGGCACGGGTGAGTCTTTGATCCGAGGCATGACAGTACCCTCCCCCTCTTCTTGGCCAGAAGAAATCTTTGAAGGAGAATTCTGTCCAGGATATTCTCCTCAGGCTCCCAGGATCTCTCCTTGGCCTGAACCCCTTCCAGTCAACAAGAAAGAACTGCTTACCCCTCACGGCCTTCATGTCCAACACCTCCTTGACTTTGTAGATGTCAGTAGAGTCAGCCTCAGGAGGAGGAGATTGCTGAGAGAGGCGGTTCAACATAACTGGCTTCAGTAGGGAGACATGGAAGTAGTTTGATGGAGGAAGGCAGAGTTTGTATGCCACTGGGTTGATGCCCTTGGTAACTTCAAAAGGACCAAGGAAGCGGGGACCAAGCTTCTAATAGGTATCTTCAGCCAGACATATCTGGAAGATAACCACACCTTGTCACCTGGAGAGAAGACAGGAGGAGGCCGTGCTTCTTGTCAGCTTGGGTCTTGGTGCAGTCTTGGTTAAATCAACCAAATCGATTTAAAGTCCTGCACCAGATCCTCTATCACCAGGACATCGGAAGAACTTGGAGACAAACTGGGCCCGTAGTCAGACACGATGTGCAGCGGAAGTCCATGCAGCCGGAAGCTATGCTTGAAGTACAAACTGGCAAGCCATGGGGAAGACGTAAGACCTGGAAGGGGACATCTTGGAAAACTGGTCCGTCACCACCCAGATGACAGTATTGCCAGAGGAGAGATGCAGATCAGTGACAAAGTCCATTGCCACGTGAGACCACGGGCGACTGGGTATTGGCAGCGGAAGTAACAGTCCAGCCAGTTTGAGACGAGAGGCTTTGTTGTGGGCACAGGAGGAGTATGATCCCACAAAATCCCGAACATCTTTGACCAGACCTGGCCACCAGTAGTAGCGCGAGATGTGGGCCACAGAGTGTTGCACCCCTGGGTGCCCTGCCACTGGCGAAGAATGACCCCAAGACAAAATCCTCTTTCAGAGTGCAAGTCAGACACCGTCTTGCCAAGATCCACCGGAGCTGCAACAACATGTTATTCAGGAGAGATGATATGCTGAGGAACAGGCTCTTCTCCAACAACATCCGAAGCACGGGACAGTGCATCAACCTTAATATTCTTATCCATAGGACGGAAATGGATCCGAGGCATGGATCGCAGGGACACCCGTGACACAGTGAACTGCATGACCCTCTACATCAATTAAGGGAAACAGTACCCTTGTTCTTGTGATCTTTGCAGGTCTCTGTAGTTAGTCTATTACTGATCAGATTGCTATCCCCTATTTGTGGATAGGAAACAATAAGGCCGGTTTCACATTGTCTTTTCTTTTACATCAGTAATTTTTCACTGAATCCATTTTGGCTTATGGACACATACAGATTAGTTTTTACTTCCTGACTTCAGTGATTTTTCACTGACCCATTCCTTTCAATGAGGTTTCACACTTCACACTTTTTTTCACTCATCAGTGGTCACTTGTTGAAGATTTGTTGCAATTTCTCAGACTGCTCAATACATCTGAAAGGGGTTTGCAGAAATACATGCACATAAAGAAATAACCCATTCATACAAATTTGAAAAAAAAAAAATTGTTTTTGCTTGAAGTTAGTTCCAGCTTATGATGACACTGCCATCTAGTGTCAATTATAATTAATTTAAATTTGAAGATAGTGCTGAAATTGTACATTGCAAACATAAAAAAGGCAACTAACAATAACCAAAAATATATATATAATTTTTAAACTGAACAATTAAATAAATGTGCTTATTTTTGGCTGTTTGGTGTATTATTTTCATACTATAGTACTCACCAATGATACGTAACTGCAGGTATTGATCTCAGAAATTCAATTTAAAAGGAGCGAGGAGCAGCTACTCCAGAAAACAGATGCATTTACAGATGTTTTGCAATGATGACCACCAAAACCCATGTTAGTTCCTAAACACAAACATTTACCATAAGTCTAAAATCACAAGTAGAGTCAAACTTTAGACCAGCTAATATTTGGTCTAATTTAGGTCTAATGTAGGTCTGAATTTTCTGTTGCTCAGACTGAATGCATGGGATAGGCCACACTCTTTTCAGACAAGTCGAAAAACTGTCCAAAAATGTCTAAAACCCTCAATAAACGTGGCACATGGCATTACACCAGAATTCTGTCATAAGATTACTGTCTGTAATCTTAAATCTTAACCTGTCATCAGGAAGGTCATTTTAAAGGAAATCTACAATTTGAGGATGCTGTAGCTACATTGATGCACAAACATATCTTGTTTAATCCCTGAATTTTTTGGTTTTTCTGAAAAAAAAATAGAAAATTCAGTACTTTGGGAAAGCTGGGTGCAGACTGGCTGCTGTACATAAAGACATTACTTCCTCATATACAGGAGGTGCCTGAACTGTCCAGACAGCACTAATCGACCTGAGCTGGATGACTCTACACAGCAGCTGGGGGATGGTGCAGCAATTGATTGCTTCTGCCCATCAGGGACAACACACCGATTACGTATTCTCAGCAGGACAAGGCTGGAGCAGTGCAAAGTTAGGCTATGAGAAGAGTGCCAGGGCAGCCACAGGAGCAACAGAGCTTTATTATCATAATTTTATAATAGTTTTTTTCAGCAAAACCACTCATTTCAGGTATTAAATAAGATTTTTCTGCATTGCTGTAGCTACAGCATTCCTAAGAGCCGACTGTGCACGCTCGAGCGTTCGCCAAGCGATGCTAATTTGCATAAAATATAAAGGCTATTTGTGAAGAATTGACAAGGTTTAATGGAAAAAGAAAAATAGAATGCTTGCATCAGGGTTCCCTCAGCTAAATATTAGTGTTCCTGGTTTAAATTGGCCTGTTCTAAGTGATAGATTCATTCAAATGCTACACAATCTTGTGCTACACATTCAGCCGCTACAGAACCTCATACTACAACCTAATAACATATCTCAGCTACTGCAGATCTTCATAACACACCTCAGCTGCTGCAGTGTCATACTACAGTACATATCACAGCTGCTGCAGAACCTCATACTACAACCTAATAACATCTCAGCTACTGCAGATCTTCATAACACACCTCAGCTGCTGCAGTGTCATACTACTGTACATATATTACAGCTGCTGCAGAACCTCATACTACAGCCTAATAACATAAATCTGAGGCTAAGCTACTGCAGATCGTCATAACACACCCCAGCTGCTGCAATGTCATACTACAGTACATATCTCAGCTGCTGCAGAACCTCATACTACAGCCTAATAACATATCTGATCTACCGCAGATCGTCAGTCCAGCTGCTGCAGTGTCATACTACAGTACATATCTCAGCTGCTGAACCTTAAAACACATCTATAGTACTGATCCATTACTAATATGAGTTACTTTGCATTGTACTACAAACAACAGCGGGGAAACGAGCGGAGCCTCCACAGAAAACAAGAGCGCAGGAACTCGGTTTGCGGCTTCTGCTGCTGGGGGAGACATTAGGCTGAACACAGGAAGTGCCGAGCGGTTCATGTGAATCCTGTCTATACAAATACGTTGAGGCTGCTGTGAGCCTGGGATTCCCTGTGTCTGGTATCTGCATATAGTACATGTGCTGAACCCAGAAGAGTCATAGCGCAGGCATATAAAAGCACTTGTCCCAGGAGCTTACAGTCTAGGCTGGACTCTGGAGCTTGAGCTGCAAGCAGCATCCTCGAAAGGCAAGTGCCTTCTCCCATAAGCTCCATTGTAGTAGGCAGCACCTGCTATAACACAATCTCCCTCTCTGCCCATACAATTGCACAGAGAGAGAGAGAGGTCTATAAAGCTGCAGGGAAGTGTCTACGACCTAGTTGTAAAGCCATCCATGTCTGCAATGATATAATAGTTTCCATTGTCCAATATATGGGTTGTAGTATTGCCATTATTATAGAAGTGTAATAATAAGGCACATGCAGATACATACACAAATGTAGCAAACAATGGCTTGAGATAAAACATATACCATGAAAACAACGGTATAAAATGTGTTACAAGTAAAGTCAAAGTGAACAAGTCATACGGATTTAATGTGAACCCACAAACTATGACCCACCTCGTATCCTGGACAGAATGTCCTTTTATATTCTGGGAGATATAGTAGACAAAGATTTACTGACTCCTTATTTAAATTACCTGTAATGGAGTCACAGGGGCGGAGAAGAGTCACTGGTCTCTCTACTTCTGGCTTGATTGATATCCACAGGTCAACTTTTGGAGGGCAGCTGCTTAAGATAAGCCTATGGTGATGTACAGCATTAGTCCTTTGGCCACAGAAATTTTCTATAGTAGCACGGTAGATTGGATGCTGTGGGAAAATACTGTAATACAATTTCAGTGCTGCTGTTTCTGAGGGGAAGCAAGGACTCCCATTTATCATATATCCCTTAGGCAGGCGGCACACAAGGCATTTTGAACCGTTTTTTTTAAACAGTCTGTTAAAAAACGCATGCATTTCACCCCTTTTAATTAAGATTGGTAAAACTGGCATCACCCTATGGTGCACACCTCTGCACTGTGGTTGGTCTGTGAAATTCAGCTACCACAGGATTGCAATCTTATGGAAATGAGGCCAGTGACACACATGGCATTCTTGTTGCATTTTTTTTCATAGCAGTTTTGCAGCCATGAAAAACACATCATATTTGCATAAAGGCTTTTTCATTGGGTTTAGGTTAAAGTGTCTTAATTTGGCGTCTTCTCCCCAGCATTTTTTTTCTCTGCGTTTTTAAAAGCGGTGGCGTTTTTGATAACGCATGGGTTTGTGCACTGCATTTTGAAACGCATATGATTATATGCACAAACAGTAGGGAGAAGATCAATGACTTTTAACAAATTCCAAGAGACAGAGGTGCTTGCAATTAAAGAGAACCTGTCAGGCAAATTAACCCCCTAAACTAAATATATTTTCATAAACTACCATTAGAAAGCATTGCCTCTATCCCTTTACATGCCTATAAACTTAAGCAATGAGATCCTAAAGCTGTATGCAAATGACCTGAGTCCAATGAGTCATTATCATATTCAAGCTGTCCAGCTTATTCATGAGTGGGAGGCACAGCCACACCCCCAATGCTTGATTGACAACCTGTATAATGATGTGATGGCTTTTCCATGTGCTTCCTGGTGCTGGTGGCCCCTGCAGCCTGTGTTTGTGTATGAAATACTACTATACACATTACTGACAGTCTGCATAATGATGTGAGGTATAATGGTGTAATGGCTCCTCCATGTGCTTCCTGGTTCTGGTGGCCCCTGCAGCCTGTGTGTGTATGAGATACTACTATACACATGACTGACAGCCTGTATAATGATGTGAGGTATAATGGTGTAATGTCTCCTCCATGTGCTTCCTGGTGCTTGTGCACCCTGCAGCCTGTGTGTGTATAAGAGAGATGCAACAGCTCCAGATGTTATAGCAGAACATGTCAGGTACTTGTGTAGCTGATGGCTGTGCCTCTCACATGTGTATTAGGAGGGAGAACATGTCACCAGGTAAAGCACAGACACTAGCAATGCTTTACTTTACATTACACGCAGACATGAGGGGAGGGGTAACAGTGGTGACATCACTGCCTCTGACCATGTGACCAGGCTCATTTACATAATAAAGAAAAGAGGATTTTATAATGATTAATGTATGAATGGACTAGATAAAGGCTGGGATGGGATCCTTGTGAGCTGCTCCAATAGGTAGTAGTGACAGAAATAGTGACAGAGACCTGATGACAGGTGTCCTCTAATGCACATCAAGCATTGTATTTCTAAAAATGGAAACGCAATCGAGAACCCACGTGTTTTCAGTGCGTTCGAAATTGCAGCAGAAACATGACAAAAACGCCACGTGTGTCATTGGCCTTAAGGTGGTGTCACCCATTGCGTTCTTAGACCATTTTTAAATGGACCGAAAACGTAGTAATGGGTTATAAAACGCAACCAAAAAGCAACGTGTGACAGCCTTGCCTAAGGATATTTTGAGGTGGTAATATTGTGGTTAGGATTTTTTATGAATATAGACTTCATGCTCAATGTTGTATATCGATTGTGTATATTTATTGTTTTTGTGACTAGCTTACATGCTGATGTACTTCTGTGGGCAAACGGCTATTTTTCACAGTGCTGTGAGGGAGATATTAACGCATGTGTTTTGTTAATGTAATCATTAACTAATGTAACTAGGCAAATCACCTCTCCTTAGCTGTTGAAATGCGTTTCAAAATGCAATGTAAACATGAAAATCATGGGGGACATATAAAGTTAAAAAAAAAAACCACACACATCACAATTAACGCACATCAAGCCGGTGTTTTGCGTTAATTTAATGCAAAACACTGGCGGCTTGTTCCCGATCGCAGGCGTTTCCATAGAAATGCTGATGCCATCGGGCCGCAGCCCGTCCCGGTAGGCGCGGCTTCGTCTGCGTTTGTGTTTTCAAACGCAGAAAAAGCAATGCGTGTGGCACCGGCCTTAGGGGTGCGTTTTGAAACAGTTTTTGGTCCATTTTTAACGCATGCATTTTTTAACGTAATGCGTAAAAACGGACCAAAAACGAATTCAAAACACCATGTGTGGCATCACGCTTAAAGCCCTGTGGGGGCTGATGTCTCACCAGAACCAACAGCTCTGATTAACCCCTGCACATCTGGCAATCATATAAAAACCCGGTCTATGGAGCCGGCAGCAGCGCAGGCTCATGCATTCCTGGGATAGATCTACTTCAGCGCGGGAGCTGGAGAAATAGTTGTAGACTTGCCCCGCACCAGCTGACATACTGGTGTGTGCCCCCTCTGGAAGGATCTGCTCTTCTTTTAGGCTGGTGGCACACGTACCATTTTGAATCAGTTTTTGGGCCGTTTTTAAGCAGTCCGTTAAAAAAATGCATGCGTTAAAAAAAAGCATGTGTTTTTGACCGGTTTTACCAATTATTTTAATTAAAATGGGTTTTTAAAAAAATGCATGCTGTTTTTTAATGGACTGCTTAAAAACGGTCCAAAAACAGGTTCAAAATGCCCCATGTGCCGCCGGATTTAGCTTCTTGTGCCTTGGTTTTTCAAAAAAAAAAAAAAGGTTTTAATGGAGCCTGGAGCCCCACACGCTCGTTTGCATACTTTAAAATCCTTTTTTTCTTAAAAACAAGGGCATAAGAATTTTAAAGAACAGTGGATCCGGCCAGAGAGGGCACACACCAGTATGTAAGTGTGCTTGGTTCACAATCCTTCATCCTGGTAGGATTGCAAAGTAGTAGATGTCCTTTGGGGCCGCGGTCACACGCTAGCATCGCGTTCATAACAGGGGACGGGCCTCAGCCCGATTGCATATGTGTTTCCAGAGAAACGCATATGCGATTGGGTTATCGATCACATGCTTCTCCCAGGAAACGCATATGTGATTGGGCCGAGTCCCGCCCCCTGTGCGCTGGCATGCAACGCTAGCAGAACGTGTGACCGCGGCCTGAAAGAAACAATGTAAATGCCACACGTGAACACAGCTTTGCGCTTCATGCACATGACCACGTGGGGAAAGTGTGTGGCCTGGTGGAGGTGAGAGGCCGGTGGGCTCCATGGAAGCTGTGAGCTAGGAAGGAATCCCTTCTCCCCACTAACAGCAGCCCTGAACTGTAGTCATAGAAGAAACACCGACCACACAGACATTATTTCTCTGGGGGATTATGTATTAGTTCAGGATGTCATCAGTTTTTCTTCCTGCCTCCTATAAACTAGTACTCGCCCTGTGCTGCCATATCTCCTCATAACAACCTGCACATGTTCTTTGCTCCTGTTTGTTGACTTGTGGGGACCTCTAGTGGTAGAATGCTAGTACATGTATAAGCTATAGAAATGATCTTTAGTAGTAGTAATAGAGCTCCTGGACTGATTTATATCATTAACCAGTAATAACATTACATTTTCAGCCGCAGTGCTATGGCGGCCCTGAAGTACGCAGGCTTGGATGATACCGACAGCGAGGATGAGCTGCCACCGGGCTGGGAGGAGAGAAGCACCAAGGATGGATGGGTTTACTATGCCAAGTAAGAGAAGTCACAGTCTACATGAATGGTTATCTATGCAGAACCTGTATGTCTGACATTGCTGAATTATAATTTTCTCATCTACACGGTTAATCTATTTTGACTGTTTTCCTCTATTAAGCCTAAACAAAAATCCCAAAACTTTTAAAATTTGAGATAAGAAATATATATGCATTATTTATGTGGCTCCCTTATTATTTAAATGGGCCCTACACCTTTAAACTAAAGTTGCACCGATAACAGAATTTTGAGTGCGATGTGATACCCATAAAAGTATTGCATACTTGATGCCGATAGGATACTTTCAAGAAAAGAAAAAAGTATTATCTGAATGTTTAGGGTGCGGTCACATGGGGCATTTACATTGCGTTTAGAAATGCAATGCTAAAGTCAGTCTTATCGCATTTGCATTTCCATTGAAACACAAGCGATCAGTACCGGTCACCAGTGATTTGCCAGGAGAAGCTTTAGTGCTTTATGACCGTGTAGTACCGTATATACTCGAGTATGAGCCGAGACCCCTAATTTTACCACCAAAAACTGGGAAAACCTATTGACTCAAGTATAAGCCAAGGGTGGGAAATGCATTGGTCACAGCCTCCCAGTATATAGTCAGACAGCCCCCAGTAGTATACAGACAGCCTGCCCCATGTAGTATACAGCCAACCTAGCCTGCCCCATGTAGTATACAGCCAACCTAGCCTGCCCCATGTAGTATACAGCCAACCTAGCCTGCCCCCAGTAGTATACAGCCAGCCTAGCCTGCCCCCAGTAGTATACAGCCAGCCCAGCCTGCCCCCAGTAGTTTCATAACACACCTCAGCTGCTGCAGTGTCATACTACAGTACATATCTCAGCTGCTGCAGAACCTCATACTACAACCTAATAACATCTCAGCTACTGCAGATCGTCAGTCCAGCTGCTGCAGTGTCATACTACAGTACATATCTCAGCTGCTGAACCTTAAAACACATCTATAGTACTGATCCATTACTAATATGAGTTACTTTGCATTGTACTACAAACAACAGCAGGGAAACGAGCGGAGCCTCCACAGAAAACAAGAGCGCAGGAACTCGGTTTGCGGCTTCTGCTGCTGGGGGAGACATTAGGCTGAACACAGGAAGTGCCGAGCGGTTCATGTGAATCCTGTCTATACAAATACGTTGAGGCTGCTGTGAGCCTGGGATTCCCTGTGTCTGGTATTTGCATATAGTACATGCGCTGAACCCAGAAGAGTCATACCGCAGGCATATAAAAACACTTGTCCCAGGAGCTTACAGTCTAGGCTGGACTCTGGAGCTTGAGCTGCAAGCAGCATCCTCGAAAGGCAAGTGCCTTCTCCCATAAGCTCCATTGTAGTAGGCAGCACCTGCTATAACACAATCTCCCTCTCTGCCCATACAATTGCACAGAGAGAGAGAGGTCTAAAAAGCTGCAGGGAAGTGTCTACGACCTAGTTGTAAAGCCATCCATCTCTGCAATGATATAATAGTTGTAGTATTGCCATTATTATAGAAGTGTAATAATAAGGCACATGCAGATAAATACACAAATGTAGCAAACAATGGCTTGAGATAAAACATATACCATGAAAACAACAGTATAAAATGTGTTACAAGTAAAGTCAAAGTGAACAAGTCATACGGATTTAATGTGAACCCACAAACTATGACCCACCTCGTATCCTGGACAGAATGTCCTTTTATATTCTGGGAGATATAGTAGACAAAGATTTACTGACTCCTTATTTAAATTACCTGTAATGGAGTCACAGGGGCGGAGAAGAGTCACTGGTCTCTCTACTTCTGGCTTGATTGATATCCACAGGTCAACTTTTGGAGGGCAGCTGCTTAAGATAAGCCTATGGTGATGTACAGCATTAGTCCTTTGGCCACAGAAATTTTCTATAGTAGCACGGTAGATTGGATGCTGTGGGAAAATACTGTGATACAATTTCGGTGCTGCTGTTTCTGAGGGGAAGCAAGATCTCTCATGTATTATATATCCCTTAGGCAGACGTCACACAAGGCATTTTGAACCGGTTTTTTTAAACAGTCTGTTAAAAAACGCATGCATTTCACCCGTTTTAATTAAGATAATTGGTAAAACTGGCATCACCCTATGGTGCACCACCTCTGCACTGTGGTTGGTCTGTGAAATTCAGCTACCACAGGATTGCAATCTTATGGAAATGAGGCCAGTGACACACATGGCATTCTTGTTGCATTTTTTTTCATAGCAGTTTTGCAGCCATGAAAAACACATCATATTTGCATAAAGGCTTTTTCATTGGGTTTAGGTTAAAGTGTCTTCTTAATTTGGCGTCTTCTCCCCAGCATTTTTTTTCTCTGCGTTTTTAAAAGCGGTGGCGTTTTTGATAACGCATGGGTTTGTGCACTGCATTTTGAAACGCATATGATTATATGCACAAACAGTAGGGAGAAGATCAATGACTTTTAACAAATTCCAAGAGACAGAGGTGCGTGCAATTAAAGAGAACCTGTCAGGCAAATTAACCCCCTAAACTAAATATATTTTCATAAACTACCATTAGAAAGCATTGCCTCTATCCCTTTACATGCCTATAAACTTAAGCAATGAGATCCTAAAGTTGTATGCAAATGACCTGAGTCCAATGAGTCATTATCATATTCAAGCTGTCCAGCTTATTCATGAGTGGGAGGCACAGCCACACCCCCAGTGCTTGATTGACAACCTGTATAATGATGTGATGGCTTTTCCATGTGCTTCCTGGTGCTGGTGGCCCCTGCAGCCTGTGTGTGTGTATATGAAATACTACTATACACATTACTGACAGTCTGCATAATGATGTGAGGTATAATGGTGTAATGGCTCCTCCATGTGCTTCCTGGTGCTTGTGCACCCTGCAGCCTGTGTGTGTATAAGAGAGATGCAACAGCTCCAGATGTTATAGCAGAACATGTCAGGTACTTGTGTAGCTGACGGCTGTGCCTCTCACATGTGTATTAGGAGGGAGAACATGTCACCAGGTAAAGCACAGACACTAGCAATGCTTTACTATACATTACACACAGACATGAGGGGAGGGGTAACAGTGGTGACATCACTGCCTCTGACCATGTGACCAGGCTCATTTACATAATAAAGAAAAGATGATTTTATAATGATTAATGTATGAATTGACTAGATAAAAGCTGTGATGGGATCCTTGTGAGCTGCTCCAATAGGTAGAGGTGACAGAAATAGTGACAGAGATGACAGCTGTCCTCTAATGCACATCAAGCATTGTATTTGTAAAAATGGAAACGCAATCGAGAACCCATGTGTTTTCAGTGCGTTCGAAATTGCAGCAGAAACATGACAAAAACGCCACGTGTGTCATTGGCCTTAAGGTGGTGTCACACATTGCGTTCTTAGACCAATTTTAAATGGACCGAAAACGTAGTAGTGGGTTATAAAACGCAACCAAAAAGCAACGTGTGACAGCACTGCCTAAGGATATTTTGAGGTGGCAATATTGTGGTTAGGATTTTTTATGAATATAGACTTCATGCTCAATGTTGTATATCGATTGTGTATATTTATTGTTTTTGTGACTAGCTTACATGCTGATGTACTTCTGTGGGCAAACGGCTATTTTTCACAGTGCTGTGAGGGAGATATTAACGCATGTGTTTTGTTAATGTAATCATTAACTAATGTAACTAGGCAAATCACCTCTCCTTAGCTGTTGAAATGCGTTTCAAAATGCAATGTAAACATGAAAATCATGGGGGACATATAAAGTTAAAAAAAAAAACCACACACATCACAATTAACGCACATCAAGCCGGTGTTTTGCGTTAATTTAATGCAAAACAGTGGCGGCTTGTTCCCGATCGCAGGCGTTTCCATAGAAATGCTGATGCCATCGGGCCGCAGCCCGTCCCGGTAGGCGCGGCTTCGTCTGCGTTTGTGTTTTCAAACGCAGAAAAAGCAATGCGTGTGGCACCGGCCTTAGGGGTGCGTTTTGAAACAGTTTTTGGTCCATTTTTAACGCATGCATTTTTTAACGTAATGCGTAAAAACGGACCAAAAACGAATTCAAAACACCATGTGTGGCATCACGCTTAAAGCCCTGTGGGGGCTGATGTCTCACCAGAACCAACAGCTCTGATTAACCCCTGCACATCTGGCAATCATATAAAAACCCGGTCTATGGAGCCGGCAGCAGCGCAGGCTCATGCATTCCTGGGATAGATCTACTTCAGCGCGGGAGCTGGAGAAATAGTTGTAGACTTGCCCCGCACCAGCTGACATACTGGTGTGTGCCCCCTCTGGAAGGATCTGCTCTTCTTTTAGGCTGGTGGCACACGTACCATTTTGAATCAGTTTTTGGGCCGTTTTTAAGCAGTCCGTTAAAAAAATGCATGCGTTAAAAAAAAGCATGTGTTTTTGACCGGTTTTACCAATTATTTTAATTAAAATGGGTTTTTAAAAAAATGCATGCTGTTTTTTAATGGACTGCTTAAAAACGGTCCAAAAACAGGTTCAAAATGCCCCATGTGCCGCCGGATTTAGCTTCTTGTGCCTTGGTTTTTCAAAAAAAAAAAAAAGGTTTTAATGGAGCCTGGAGCCCCACACGCTCGTTTGCATACTTTAAAATCCTTTTTTTCTTAAAAACAAGGGCATAAGAATTTTAAAGAACAGTGGATCCGGCCAGAGAGGGCACACACCAGTATGTAAGTGTGCTTGGTTCACAATCCTTCATCCTGGTAGGATTGCAAAGTAGTAGATGTCCTTTGGGGCCGCGGTCACACGCTAGCATCGCGTTCATAACAGGGGACGGGCCTCAGCCCGATTGCATATGTGTTTCCAGAGAAACGCATATGCGATTGGGTTATCGATCACATGCTTCTCCCAGGAAACGCATATGTGATTGGGCCGAGTCCCGCCCCCTGTGCGTTGGCATGCAACGCTAGCAGAACGTGTGACCACGGCCTGAAAGAAACAATGTAAATGCCACACGTGAACACAGCTTTGCGCTTCATGCACATGACCACGTGGGAAAACAGGCCATAAGCAGGGGAAAGTGTGTGGCCTGGTGGAGGTGAGAGGTGAGCGGCCGGTGGGCTCCATGGAAGCTGTGAGCTAGGAAGGAATCCCTTCTCCCCACTAACAGCAGCCCTGAACTGTAGTCATAGAAGAAACACCGACCACACAGACATTATTTCTCTGGGGGATTATGTATTAGTTCAGGATGTCATCAGTTTTTCTTCCTGCCTCCTATAAACTAGTACTCGCCCTGTGCTGCTGCCATATCTCCTCATAACAACCGCACATGTTCTTTGCTCCTGTTTGTTGACTTGTGGGGACCTCTAGTGGTAGAATGCTAGTACATGTATAAGCTATAGAAATGATTTTTAGTAGTAGTAATAGAGCTCCTGGACTGATTTATATCATTAACCAGTAATAACATTACATTTTCAGCCGCAGTGCTATGGCGGCCCTGAAGTACGCAGGCTTGGATGATACTGACAGCGAGGATGAGCTGCCACCGGGCTGGGAGGAGAGAAGCACCAAGGATGGATGGGTTTACTATGCCAAGTAAGAGAAGTCACAGTCTACATGAATGGTTATCTATGCAGAACCTGTATGTCTGACATTGCTGAATTATAATTTTCTCATCTACACGGTTAATCTATTTTGACTGTTTTCCTCTACCTACACAAAAATCCCAAAACTTTGAAAATTTGAGATAAGAAATAAATATGCATTATTTATGTGGCTCCCTTATTATTTAAATGGGCCCTACACCTTTAAACTAAAGTTGCACCGATAACAGAATTTTGAGTGCGATGTGATACCCATAAAAGTATTGCATACTTGATGCCGATAGGATACTTTCAAGAAAAGAAAAAAATATTATCTGAATGTTTAGGGTGCGGTCACATGGGGCATTTACATTGCGTTTAGAAATGCAATGCTAAAGTCAGTCTTATCGCATTTGCATTTCCATTGAAACACAAGCGATCAGTACCGGTCACCAGTGATTTGCCAGGAGAAGCTTTAGTGCTTTATGACAGTGTAGTACCGTATATACTCGAGTATGAGCCGAGACCCCTAATTTTACCACCAAAAACTGGGAAAACCTATTGACTCAAGTATAAGCCAAGGGTGGGAAATGCATTGGTCACAGCCTCCCAGTATATAGTCAGACAGCCCCCAGTAGTATACAGACAGCCTGCCCCATGTAGTATACAGCCAGCCTAGCCTGCCCCCAGTAGTATACAGCCAGCCCAGCCTGCCCCCAGTAGTATACAGCCCAGCCCAGGCTGCCCCCAGTTAGTGATACAGCACCCAGGCTGCCCCAGTAGTATACGCCAGCCCAGGCTGCCACCAGTAGTTTTAAAGACAGCCCACATTATTATTTAAAAAAAAGAGTTATACATGATATAAATGAAGATATATGATATATGTTTATAAAGGTTGTACTGGTAATGTTAAGAGAAAATTAGTATACAAAATAGTATTTAATTTAGGGCTCTGTAGGCGGGTGCTTTAATGTCCGCGTGGTATCCTTTTTTTTTTTTGTTCCCTAGGGTCTGGTTCATGTCCATGTTTTCAATGATGGCCGAAATGTGAGAGGATTAATAATTGCAGATGCATTATTTTCTGTCTGCCGTATGTACCCAGTAATCAATAGATAGACGTCCATGGATCTGTAAAAAATGGCGGGAAAATGAATTAATCATGTATGCAGAAGGGTTTATTTCTTCAAATGTGTGAGGCAACCAAACTGGGTGGGGAGAGAGGTAGCTTCGCACCCCCACTCAGCTTGTTTTGGATTATGTTTTTGTTTTCAAACTCTTTTATTAAACTTTTTGGTAACCATCCAGACGAAATAACAATTTGTACTTGTACATATGAAATAATTATTGGGAACCAAAGCCGATTGGGTGTACCCTCCTCAGGGCCGCTCATCCACCCATATACATGGCCTTCTCGATTTAGTTCGCCTGTGTGTGGGGTTACAAGCTGTAACCCACAAATAAGTCGGACTATCGGTCCACGCAAACTATCTTTAAAAAGTTACATTTATGTACACTACGCCTTCTAGAACAAATAACACAACTTAAATAAATAAAATATAGGAGAACCTCAGAAATAGCCAGAGAAAACAAGGGGGGTGAGGTTAAGACAAGTGAGGGAAAAAAGGGGGGGGAGGAGAGCACAGGGGGTGCGCTGGGGGCGGGGGGGTGGGGGTGTTGGCCTCCAATGGGGCCTGGAGGTAAGGTGGGGGGAGAGAAGTACCCTTTAGTGAAAAAATTTACTAATGAGCAAAGATTTTATAACCTTTGCCTCTTCCAGTTTTTCTAGACTGTCTACAACTCTTTTTCATAGTACCAACTACAGTGGGATAGTTTTCTTCCATCCTATATGTTCAGTAACCCTTATCTATCACATGTCTTATTGTGGAGAGGAATCAGATAGGCCACATCTTCGGTATCAAGCAATTTTGCTGCAGTAATTAGAATTGTGGCTAAATCATTCTTTTCGGAGGTGATGCGGCTTCATTTCCATAATAGGATGTGATGGGTCTAATTTCTATTCTTGCTATTACATATAGTGTTACCTTCTATAATTGACATCCCAAAAGGGTGCTATTTTCGACATGTCAACCAGATGTGACTATATTATCGCCCACGCTCTCCTTGCACCTCCGCATGTATTTGGTTATTTGCTGTCAAGTAATGTAGCAGATGGGGGGTTCCTATACCATCTAGTGAAGAGCTTATAAGAGTTTTTCCGCCACCTATGATAAGCTAGAAACCGTGGGAGTGTTTCTAAGATAATCTTAAATTCGCAGGCGACCTCAGTATCCCCTATCTATGCCATTTTGATAGCGAGTGAGCGGCACTCCCAGCCAGATACTCCAATAGATTATGCCCTATAGTTGAGCATGCCCTTTTACACACATATGGCCTGAGGAGTATTTTGGTAGCCAAAGTTTCTTTATACGTGAGTAATTTTGCCTCTAGGCGTGTGCCCAGTGTTTAGTCTAGTTTTTGGAGAAACTCGAGTGGTGGACCCTTATCTGCATATGAATCTAATCAATTCCTCAGAGTCTGAAGCTTCTATCTTTAATTTCTTTGAACCTTTAGATCCTTTAGAAGCTTAATGCGGGAGAGTCTAGTGCTGAGGTCTAGTCTACTATTGTGGCAATAAACCGCCGGTAACTCGTACAGTATCTGGGTCATGGGATTCAACGTTTTGGAGATACTGCCAAGATTTTGACTAGTGGAGGATAGCAGGCAGCTTTTGCTTAAAAACTACGTTTGTTTATGTGGTATCCCCCAAAGCTGGAGGCGGTCTGAATCGTGAGTAAGCTTTGTCCCATGAGGCTAGCCTAGGAGGGTGCACGGATTTTTTACATTAGCGATATCAGCGTGAAACATGGTTGCCCAGTATGGTTATAAGGTCTGGACGACCAGCCTCCTTTCTTCTTATTTTGGATTTGTTGTAAAGTCATGCAACTAGACTTTTTGAAATGAACAAACAAACGAGGAGAATAGTCTGCGAATTTCAAGCTATCTGATTGGGCGGTGTAATGGGGACAGTTTGTTTATCAAATATGTGAATTTGGGTAGGATATATGTTTTAAGAGGTTGACCCTACCTATCCAAGACCAAAGGGTTAGTACGAGCTTGAGTGTGTTTCAATAGTGTTTAGGGAGGAGGGTTAAGTGAGTCCTAAATAAGTCTGTGGGTGTCTTGGAGAGTTGACTTACCTAGGTATTTCCGGAATTCTTTGCGCCATTTTAAATTCCGGTTAACTGTTCATTTGGATGGCTGGTTGGTGCGGTTAATGTTAATGTAAGCATCTCCGATTTTCCAAAAATTAACTTTGAATTGGGATAAATTTTCCAAAATCCCGATCGACACAATTGTGTAAGTATGAGGATAGACTCTTTCGGTTAGGGTAAGGACTAGAAGACATCTGCAAAAGCATGCTGTGGTTGTGAGAGAGTCATTGACTTTAAGGGCCTTGTATCTGGGGGTTTTGTTGAGTGCTTGGACAGAGTTTCCAGAATAAAAATAATAAACATATAGGTATCGGGATAAAGGCACCATTGTCTCGTGCCCATTTGTTATTGACAAGGACGGAGAGGCGTATGCCGTTCACTCGACTTTGGCACTAGGTGGACGCCATTAAAGGGAGAGATAGCCGAAACGAAAATTAGCCAGGAAAGCCAATCTTGTTCATGTATTATGCATAAAAAGCAAAACTAACCTATCAAATGCCTTCTTCTGCATCTGTGCCGAGAAGGACAACGGGATCTGTTGGTTTTAGCTATTCAAAAGTCGTATTACTATGCAGGGTATTCTCTTGACATTGTCGTCCACTAACGAACCTGATGCTAAGGGAGAGATCAATCTAGGTAATAAGCCGCCAGATTGCGGGTAGCTAGTGCCTTTGCCCACCATTTCAAGTCGGTAATTAGGAGGGAAATGGGACGGTAACTCCCACAAGGTGTGGTGTTACTCCTTCCTTTTTTTGTGTGTTGTCTTAGGGTTATGTTTGCCGACACCGCTTGGGGTGTAATGACCCCCCAGTAGCAATTTCTTTTGCCATACAGTTTAGTGACTGTGGCAAGCGGCACTCTCATATTTATTATAATACGCCATGGGAGCCAATATGGTCCAGGACATTTTCCTGACGAGGATAGTATGTAGGACCTTCCTACGCTCTTCTTCGTAAAAGGGGCAGAGGGAGGATTTTTTCGACCTTGTAAAGCACGGGAGATTGAGTTTCTTAAAAAAAAAATTACCTGATGTGATGTTTTGTATGAGTTCTGATGTGGTTTGTAAGATTATAAAGTGTAGATAAAAGGAAATAAATTCCTTGGCTATCTTTACCTGTGTGTCTGAGTTCAGTGCCATCCATGGTTTTTCTAAGAATCGAATGAACGACTTCTCTTTATGTTTCTCAATAGACAGTGAACATCATCCTTATTTCCCCTGTCGCCATTGAAATATTGCTTTAAAATCTGCAAAGCTGCGAAGTTTAGCGACTTTAATTGAGCAACTTCCTGGAACTTTATTCCTGAGAATCCGTAAGCTCGTCTAAAACTGACAGTGCTTAGTTGGCTATGTTTGTCTCTATTTGGTGAGTTGTTAAACATGGAGTGAGGAGGGGAGACGGGGTACGTCTTTTTTAACAAATGTCCCTACGGATTGAACTCCCCTCTGATTGCATCTTGGGTGCATCCCAGTGATGGGGAAGGCCGGTCATCTGAGGTGTAGTGGAAAAGGAAATTTTTTGCTTTTCCCTATATTTCTTGAACGGTGCTCTTCCTCTTCCAAAGGGTAGTCTTTAACCTCCAGTTCCATCTTCCTCGGGCAAGGCTGGTATCCTTAATAGACAGGGAACTGGGTCATGGTCTTGAAAGTAATACACTACCAATCTCAGTTCTTTTATCAGGGTGACATGTGCTTGTGAAATCAGGGGGTTTAAATGTTTTTTGTTTTTTTTTTTTTACAATAGTCCAGCCTATGATAACTTTGATGGGGCTGTGAGAAAAATGTGTAGTCATGGTACTGGGGTTCATTAACCTCAAGTATACTAGGAGGACCCTTGCTATTCAGTGCCTTTTTTAGAGCTGCCAACTCTCGGTAGGGAATGGGTTGTCTACGACTTCCTCTCCAGATTGGGGTCCAAACGCAGATTGAAACACCACCTAAAAATAACAATTCCTTACAAAAGTAGGAAAATCGTTTTAAGGGATCAACGACCACTGGACCAGACCAGAATTGGGAGCTATATATTCCAAAAGTCACATGTTGACCATTTATGGTTCCTTTAGGAAAACGGTAACGGCCCCTTCTGAGCCGTTTAGTTACGCTAGGAGTTTAAAGGGAGTAGTTACTTCTTATTGCCAACTGAGGCTCACCTAAGCAGCTGATTTAATGCGGCTCTGGTACCACTGGGAAGATTCCCTTCTACGGTAACTGAGGTATTTGTAACTTTAAGTGGGGTTTCTTGCCCAATTAGTATGCTATTGCTCTCTCTTTTTCATTGGCTCAGGATTCTGGGTGTCTCTACATGGCTCGTTAAAACCCTGGCATTTATTTAGAGAGATAATTTTAATGTCTCCCATTCTGTTATAATACACTAAAAGAAAGCATCTTAGGACTGTAGTTTTGTGTCTTTGAATCAATAAGGGGTCAGGGGCAGGAGAAGAGGAAAGAAGGGGCCAGGTAAGAGGGGGCAGGGAAGGGAAAAATACACCACCATAAACCAGAAAAGGGCCGTTTTATGCATATTTGAACCGTTACAGATTTAGCCGGTGTCTCTGCTGTAGCCAATACGTCCGCATCCCACCTGGGGACGCACCCCGAATAGTGTCGGGGACTACTACAGAAAAGCAGAAAACGGTAAATCGTGGGGGGGGGATATCATTTTTATACGACACCAGTACACAATTAACACTTCCCCCGAATTTAACTATTACTTATATAGAGTAAAAACCAATTAAGTGGCGCCACAGGTAGTCTTAACAAGAAGGTCCATCTTTCTATACCGGTGGTGTTGTATCTTACAGACTGGGGTAAGACCGGACAGGGAAACACTGTTCTCCCCTCTTAGGTAAGTACAGAGAAGAAAGAAGAAACACGACGAAGGCATTCTCAGAAGAGAAAAAAAACCTATCTAAACTATGTGTTGATTGTGTCAAGAAATTTTACCCAACACTCCTGTTCTCGCTAGGTATATTGCGCTTCTTTTTTACCCCGTGGGGCTTTGTGGCCGGGTGCCATACTGTGCCCCTCAGCGGTAGCGATGGTAGTTAGTCGCCCTATCTACTATAGGTAAGCCCTTATGGAAATATCACGGGGCGGATATCCAGAACGCTCCACGCATCTTTAGGTCCTCCGGTGACGGATGATTAATGTGCTGCCGTTTCTGGAGCTCGCCAAACCAAATGAAAAACAGCCGAGGCAAAGGATATTCTTCGCCCTCAGGTCATAGAGAGAGGCTTAAGAAGCCGTTCTTTTTGTCTAGAGTAGATGGGCTGCATGCAGTCCTGGGTAGATGGGGGATGACACCTGCCTGGTTTTGTAGAATCTTTACGATCTTGCTCCCTTAAGATATCTGCCGATCCGTATCTTTAGACAAAACAACAATAACGGACCCCGCAGGGCTCTATGGATCCTCTCTATATGTACAGATGCTCTTCTTGACCTAGTATAATTGCAAATAGTCACCTGCAGCTTTAGGGAGATTCCTCATGCCCTATATCTTCGGGCAGGCCCATTTATCCGCAACATTTGGCCGAATGCGGTTCTCCTGATCTACACCCATGTAAGGCAGAGTTCAGTTGCTCCTTCTGTTTAGACCTGGGGCCCCGCAACGCTTCTCAAATGGCAGAAACGTGATGAGCTCCTTCCAGTTCTTTACACCAGGGCTCCTATTTGTTGTCTATCAGCTTTATGTCGCCAAATCTTGGCAAGAGGGGTCATCGCTGTTTCAAAGGACTGGTTTAATAAAGTCTCTGGAGATGGGCCTGCCTGAGGACTCCCCAATAAGTCAGAGCACTCACCCCCCGCTATCTTGCTTCGAGTCCTCTGCGTCATCTCGCTCGGGGTAGTGCGGGCGCCATCTGGGATAGGCTTCTCGCGGAATCTTCCTCCTTTTTTTCAGGAATTTGTCTAAATCCTGTTGTTGCTGCACCGCTTTTGTGTGCCCTCTCGGGTCTTGGGCATTGGGGTTCCCGTATTAACCATCTGGACAGCAAACGTGTGAGGCTATTGTAGGCTTGCTTCAGGTGATGAGTGCGGGACGGCTCCAGAATCAAGCGGCCATCTCGTAGCTTGGCTTGGCTCCGCCCCCCCTTGTTTTTGGAATATTGTGCAAAAGAAAAACAGATGGCGTTATGGAAGTGAAAATAAGGATACAATGTGCGTCTGGAACACAGGGACATCAATCACAATTTTTGCGATGAGCAAGACAGGACACGACCGTCATGAATAAACCCTAGTTTTTTGCTCTTATTTTAAACGTTTTATATGCTTAAATATTATACTCTATAATAACTAATGAATAAATCCTTATAAATACTATCAATATAAATAATCATAATCTCTGAGGCAAGATCCCTCTCCATATACAGTGTGTGGGCCTGTCACAGGGCTAGTTCATAACCCCCCCCCCTCCCCCTCATGGATATCACTAGGCCAGTGATGCGAAACCTTTAGTGACTAAGTGCCACAAACTACACACAGGCCCCACTTATCTCGCAAAGTGCCACCCATAGAAATTTAATTTGTGATTTATACCCCTGCTCCGTCACAGATTTATTTCATATCAGCACCTGAGACACCAATAAGCAGAAATTAGAAGAAAAATTTGGATGATCATTGTAGATCCCTCTAGGGTCCAATAAACCAGGAAAGAATTGTCAGGGCCATGAGCCGGAAGCTACAATGATATCCAGATTGTCCACGACCTCCCACTCTCTCAAGGTTGTCCAGTGGCTGTTCACTTTAAAATAGCTCTGTGCACAGGCAATGTACCTGGGTGTCGGGACGCAGGGAAGCTAACAGGGAGTCTGCTGGTGATGGCCGGGGCCATAGAAGGGTTCGAGTGACCAACCCTGGACACCGTGCATAGGTTTCGCCACCACTGCCAGGTATGGCTTAGTGGTTAGCAGGGCTCGTGTCTCTCTGGCAGCGTGGGTGGTGGATTCAAATCCCGAACTGGGCCAAATATAAATATTTATATTTTTGTTTAAAAACCACAGCGGAGTGGGAGTTATATTCCACCCGTCTTGCAGCTTGTGGCAGGGTGAAATGTTGGGTTGTGTGTTCTTGCTTTGGATTGGTATTGGTTGAAGCACGCTTGTCTTACTATATAATTTTGGCAATGTTCACAGTTGCATACTCTGGTATACACACACATGGGCACAATGCTGTGGCACAAACGTGATCTGTTGCACTTGAAATAACATTTGTCTTTTGTTTACTAGCCACTTGGATGAGAAAAACCCAGGGGAGCACCCAAAAATGGGGACAAGCGAAACGAGGAATTGCGGCGAGTTGGTAAGAGTTATTTTCTCTTTCAATATTGTAAAAAAATCCAGTTGATTTCTTGACAAGAGTCATCCTGGCATTTAACCTTTGGGGGTAGCATTTTATCCATAAGGTGCGTCACAACGAGAGAATCTACATGACTTTTTGAAAAATGAACAGCTCTGCAGTGGAGAATTCATTCCGTTAACCTTTAGTTGACATTGTGTTTACAAATGCAATGTTTATCCATGTTAATGTCTAGGTTAAGCAAGTTGGCACAGCTGTTTAATTGGCGTTTCAAAATGCAATGTTAAATGCCACGTGTGACATGCATCATACGTGGTATATCTTAATTTCCCTGTAATTCATGTTCAGATGACAGTATAAAACATTAGGGTACATTTACATGCCTGGATTGCACGATTGTAGCAAGAAAAGTTACATTTCCTGGTGCACTGCCGGAATCGGATCATCTTATGTGCAGTCTTCGAGGTTGTTGGGTCCTTTGTCTATAGCGTGTTAGAAGGAGGCTAAGTAATAGGACATTTCTTCATCTACTTGCAGATCTCCCTTATAGGCATGGAGCAAGAAAAATGATGAAAAGGGCGCAGACCTATTTTGTTGGGTAAGTAATGGCATTATTTTATGTTCTATTATTTTAACTTGTAAATATATGGTACAACTAAATAGTCAGCCCAAAGAGCGGAATAAAATAGCCTTCCGTTCACTTTACATTTGTTTTTATAAAGTCATTTTTTAAGGTGACCTAACTTGACAATTACCTATAAAGGTAGATCGGGGGTAGGTGGATGAATGGACGTGAGGTTAGCCCTTTTTGGGGTATCCTCACGTCCCGGAGATCTTTAGAAAACTTTAATCCTGGATATGTAAAAATTTTTAAGCGGGCTACTGGGGGTGGGGAGTAGCAAGGACAGAGGGGTACAAGTGCGCGACTAGGAAGACAACAGGAGCCAAGGGGAGAAGAAGAAATAGGTGGTGTTCCAAGGGCGACTTCTACCTTAAAAGCTTATACGCGATTCCCGTTCTACTCACTGCGTGCCATCACTGAGTCCCCTGCTTCGCGAATGTGCACATTGCAGGCCTTCGGCTGTGCCGCCGCAGCTCTGGGGCCGGAGCTATTGCACATGCGCAGAACCCGCAGATGGCGGGGACTCGGACGAGATTAAGATTAAATGGTAGGCGGAGAAAAGTGGCTACTGGGGCGTGGATAGCCGCGACTTGTAGCTCAATGTCCGGCTCCCTCCACGCTCAGTCGCGCATTTATTAAAACATAAATTACCATATCCATGATTAAAAAGTTTTCTAAGATAGCCGGCGCACGTGAGGCATTAGCCCAAAACAGGGCTATTCAACGTCCCATCTCCACCTAACCACCTGATCTACATTTATAGGTAGACTCGTGTGGTTAGGTTCCCTTTAAAGATTTTATATTCTAAAACCAAAACAAACCACAAAGTGACCCCCCCCCCAGACTAGTTTAACCTTTTAGGCTGTGGTCACATGCTCCCAGGGGCCGAAATTGGGAGCAGCAAGGGGTGGGTAAACTAGAACTGGTGGCAGGAGGGGGGACCAAAACTGGGGGCCGGACAAAGGGGTGGGGGGTGCCTGAAAATGTTGGGCAGGAGGGGGACTAGAAACTGGGGGTGGGAGGGGGGACTAGAACTGAGGGGCAGCAGGTGGGGGGATTAGAAAATGGGGCAGGAGGGAGGCCTAGCACTGGGGGTTGGAGGAGGGGGGACCAACTGTGGGCAGGAGGGGGGGGGGACAAAACTGGGGCAGGAGGGGGCGGGGCACTAGAACCGGGTGGCATGAGTGGTGAACTAGAACTGGGGGCAGGAGGGGGAACTAGAACTGTGGGCAGGATGGAGGGGCTAGAACTGGGAGCAGCAAGGGGTTGGCTTAACTAGAACTGGTGGCAGGAGGGGGGACCAAAAACTGGGCAGAAGGGGGAACTAGAACTGGGGGTAGGAGGGGGGACTAGAACTGATGGCATCAGGGGGGGATTAGAAACGGTGGGCAGGCGGGGAGGAAACTAGAAACTGTGGGCCAGGAGGAGGGAGAACCCACTGGGGGCAGGAGGGGGGGGGTGAAAAACGGTGAAACTGGGGGAAGAAGAAGGGGAAACTAGAGAAACTCGGGGGGAGGAGGGGGGCTACAAACTGAGCGGCAGCCAGTGGGGGATGAGAAACTGGGGGGGGGGGCCGTAGGAGGGAGAGCATAGAGCTAGGGGGCAGTATGTATAGTAGTTTATTCTTGTACATAAGGGGCAGTGGCAGTATTTAGGAGCTATTCTGTACCATACGGGGCCAGTATTATAGTAGTATATCCTTGTACATCGGGTGGCAGTATTATAGTAGTTTATTCTGCAATAGGGGGGGACAGTATTCTAGTAGTTTATTCTGTACATAGGTGGCAGTATTTATAGTTATTCTTTTCTGTACATACGGGGGCAGTATTCTAGTGCGTTATTATTCCTGGTTCCGTAGGGGGCAGATTATAGTAGTTATCTTCTGTACATAGGGGGCAGTATTATAGTCGTTATTTTCTTGTGTACATAGGTGGCCAGTATGATAGTAGTTATTTCCATGTACATCGGGGGCAGTATTATAGTAGTTATATTTGTACGTAGGGGCAGTACTTATAGTAGTCTATATTCCTGTACGTAGGGGGCCGTCTTATAGTAGGTAATGCTTTGTACATTGGGGGCAGTCTTATAGTAGTTCTTCTTGTACAGCGGGGGGCAGTATTATAGTAGTTATTTTCTTGTACATAGGGGCAGTATTATAGTAGTTATATTCTTGTACATTGGTGTGGGGTCAACGCAAAATGAGAACTTATTGGCGGTCACATTCATTAGAGAGGTTGAGAACGATGTGCTAGGAAATTTATACCAACCTGGCGTCCAAAGGGCAATTTCTTAAATAATACAATGAAAGCAGTTCTGGATTACCATACCTATAAGGCATTTACAGCTAGCTTTGTGTTTTTTTTCTTTCAGTCACTGGAACAAGGGCCCAACCTATCTTGCCTCGACTTGCCTTACTGTTGAACGCTCAACGCTAGACCAATACAAGCCCGAATATGATGGGAACACCACAGCTATGGATATTATTCGGGCTGTGACCTGCCTGGACATGTGGTTTGTCACAGGCGCAAACACTGGGCTTGGTAAGCTCAAAGGAAGGGAATTTGTACTAAATGCCTACCTTAAATACTAGGGGGGACCATTCCTCACAAGTAATATTTGCTAGAATGTTATGGGCTTCAGCTAGAAAACACAATACCGCGTCTTTAATCTGTCACATGCGGCTTCACAAATTTCTTTAGGGGCATTTTGAAAAACCGTACCAACTGGATCTGCCTCCACATAGTAAAATGTCACTGGGTTATGCCAAAAAATGACTTGGGCTCAGAAACATACAAAGGCTAAGGCTGAAGGCTTCTGAAAACGTTAGGTGACCCAAAACTAAGGTGATGTTGCAACTCGTCATCATACATGAAATACTCTGTAAAGAGAACCTTGTCTTTATCCATTATAGCAAATAAGTATGACCATGCCTTTTTGTTTTTTAACATGACATGATAGTGTGGTTTGTCCACACCTTTGTAAACAAATCTTATAAGAAACGAGATGTAAAAACAACTGCCCTTTTATGTCTTATACTTTCTACTTGGATCACAACCCTACAGTCTGCATTGCAATAGGCTCAACTTCAGTCTAAGATCCATGGAGTCTACATTGTACAATATTTATTCTTTGGGTTATTGAATGAAGTCTGGATATTTTTCATTACACAAAGGGAATTGAGCCTCTCAGCTTAAGCTAGCACTACTTTGTGAATCTAGAAGCCCAGTTGCATGGGGTTAGGGTGATTACCACCACACAACCGGTGGGAAGACTTCAGCACATTTTGTGATGAGAAAGCCACTCTAAGTGAGAAAGGGATGGACCCCCTATTAAACAGTGTTTATAGATCAGGTGTAGCGGGGGTCTAACACCCTGCACACTGCATTAAGCAGCTGGAAACACGTTTGGACAATGCTGCGTTTCCTCACTGGCGCTCTATGCGCTTAGCCACATAACTGTATGAAAGAAAGTCATATCACAGGCTACAAAGCCAGGGCAGAGATAGGGATTTCCAAATATGATCCATGGGGATCCAGCTTCCGTGTGTTGACCTTGCTAAGTTAGGTGTATCCGGAGAACCATTGTTAATGAGCGTGGCAGGAGAAATGAACCTCAATTGACTGAATAGATCGCCTACATATGATGTCAAGCAGCTTCTAATAGCTTTCAGATCAGCTTTCTTTTATGGCCCCAGAGTGTGGCCATATCCAGAAATCAACCTTGAAGTAGAGGTAAATTGTTTTTTTTTTTTTTTTAAGTAGTGAAGTGAAAATATTTTTCCACTAACAGTCAAGCTCTCCTTCTCGGATGCCCCCTATGCTGTAATTGACGTTTCGGCATTCCGGGGACATCAGTTGTGAAGTTGGTGGACCGGGCTGTACCACAGCACAGAAGGTTTATGAGCTTATCCTCGTATCAACTCTCCGCCTCAGTGACTTGTATATCACGGCCAATTTAACCTATCTTGCTTCCAAGTGCATCTTCTGGATGATACCACCACCTGTCAAATAAACATGATTGTTGCTCGTACGGTATTGTCTGCTTGATTAAACTGGAAGTTGCATTATTAAGTCAATTTCTACTGATGGTCCCTTTCTTACTGTAAGCCACTTTCCATATAAGCTTTCAATCTAGGAAATTGGATCTCAAGCATTTGGGATCCACCTCCTTTCTAAAATATATCTTGCATTTGTGGTTGTTGATAGCCTTCGGCTAGAGACAGCACTTTGATAAATCCTCCATAGTGTTTGAATTTGGCGTAGCGTGGCCTAGAATATATGTCTTGGTAAGTCCGAGGTTAGGGCCCTATGGATGGTGTCGATTAAGCTATGTTAATGTTAACATTTTGAGAGTTGCTGACACCTAAACGAACCTTATGAATTTACCCTCTCACATACAGCAGAGCGTTCTCGAAAGAATACAAATATGTGCTATAGATTTCGCCCTGCATCCAGGAGGATGTCCTTTCACTGTAAGATTCAGGCTGGTGATAATAGCTGACGTATGACTCAAAATATTACCAGTATGCCAAAGCCCTCCGGAGTCCCTCGTTAATCACTGCCAAAGAACCCTTAATTTCGCCTCCTCTATGAGGCCGCTCTCTGACATGTCTGCGGCTTCCTAAAAAGCTTTCGACCTTGGCCACTGGATTGGTATCATCCCTGCCATATCCAATCCAGAGATAAGTCTAGTGTAGGGGGATCTGTGAGAGCTGCTTGTCAGTTATAAGAGATAGATGTGCTTACAGTCTGGCTTATAAGCACACCCATGGGAACTATACTCTATTCCAGTCTCCACTGTGGAAATGGGAAAATAGTGGATTGTCATACTGTTAAGAACAACAGACAATGAGGATTCCTATTGTGGATCGCAGCAACAGCACAGTTCAATGCTATCAAGCATCCACACTTATTCAGCACAAAAACATTGTCATGTGAGATTCCATAATTGTGCGATCTGTTGTAGCATTTTATCTTATTGGATTAAGTGCAACCACAATCCCATATTTTTGAATGCCTTTGAGGCTGTCTTGACTGCCTTCAAGACCCAATTTATTATTGGAGCTGACTGCACACAAGGCACATCCTGTCAGCAGATGGGCGTCTGGTTTCATGCTGCAACACATTCTTTTCTAGATTCTAAATTTTACTGACCACCCCACACGCTATAACATCCTAATTGCACTTAACCCAAGCCAGTATAGTATGTGTATAGTACTCAGAGAACTGGTGTGTAAAACTGTATGGATGTTGGAGAGTGTGTGTGTATGTATGGATGTGTCAGTGCGTGTGTGTTTAACTGTATGGTATATGCCATAGACTGATGTGTGCTGTTGGTGGATGATGCGTGATGTGTGTAATTTATGGATGATCAGAGATGCGTGCTTGGTGTAACTGTAGGATGTATGCAAGACAGCTGTTTGAATGTGGATATCAACGGTATGTGTGTATGTATGTTATGCAGAGTCTGGTTGTGTACTCGATGGATATGCAGAGCTGTTATGTACTGTATGAGGGCAGCTGTAGTGTACGATGAGACTGTCGGCTGTGTTGTAAACCTGTTGGTAATATGAGGAGCTGTGTGTGTAAATGGTATGGCTGATGATGCCCAGCTGTGTGTGTAAGTGCTGCTCAGTTGTGTAATGTGATGAGAGGCTGTGTGTTAACTGTATTGGCTATGATGCACGAGCTGTTGTTGAATGTCTGGTTGTGATGCAGAGCTGTTAGTTAACGTTTTTATGTATGATGCCGAGCTGTGGTGGAAGTCTGGATGGAAGGCGCTGTGTGTGTAACTGTTGGATGATGCAGAGGCTGTGGTGTGTAACTGTAGTGGATGCAATGCAGCTGGGTGTGGTGTTTTTTTATATGTATGGATGAGCAGAGCTGGTGTGTGTAACTGTTTGGATTGATGCAGAGCTGTGTGCTTGGTAACCTGTAGATGGCTTATGCAGAGCTGTTGATTGTAACGGAAGTGTCAGCTTGGTAGATGAAGAGTGATGATGTTGCTGTGTGCGGCTGTGGTATGTATGGTGATGCCAAGAGCTTGTGTTGTAACCGTGTATGGATGATGCAGAGGCTGTGCTGTGAACTGTATGTGATTGAGATGCGTCTGTGTGGTGACCTTTATGGATGATGCCGGAGCTGGGTGTGAACTCGTAGGATTGATGCAGAGCTGTGTGTGAACTGTAGGATATGCGAGATGTGTGTGAACTGTTTGGATGATGCGGGAGCGCCTGTGTGTGTTGTTAACTGTGGATGATTGCAGAGAGCTGTGTGTGTAACTTATGGATGATGCGGAGCTGTGTGTTCGTAAACTGTATGGATGATGCGGAGCTGTGTGTGTTAACTTATGGATGATGCGGAGCGGTGTGTGTACACTTATGGATGATGCGGAGCTGTTGTGTAACTGTATGGGAGTGGGAGCTAGTGTGTGTAGCTTGTCTTGGAGCTGCGACCCAGCATATGTTATTGTGTGTAACTGTTGGATGTGCGGAGCTGTGTGTGTAAGTCTGATGATGCGGAGCTGTGTGTGTAACTGTATGGATGATGCGGAGCTGTGTGGTAACGGTATGGATGATGAGGAGCTGTGTGGTAAACTGTTATGGGATGATGCGGGCGTGTGTGTAACGTATGGATGATGCGGAGCTGGGGTTGTGTGTAACTGTATGGGATGATGCGGAGCGGTGTGTGTTAACTGTATGGATGATGCGGAGCTGTGTGTGTAAACTGTATGGAGATGCGGAGTGTGTGTGAATGTATGGATGCGGCGGAGCTGTTGGTGTCCTGTATGGATGTGCGGCGATGGGGTAAATGTATGGATGATTGCGGAGCTGTGTGTGTAAAGGTGATGAGATGTGAGGGAGACTGTGTGTGTCGGAACTGTATGGATTGATGCGGAGCGGGTGTTGGTAACGGTATGGATGATTGCGGAGCGGTGTGGTAACGGTAGGTATGATGCGGCGCTGTGTGTTAACTGTCTGGATGCTGCGGAGCTGTGTGTGTAACTGTATGGAGATGCGGAGCTGGTGAGGGGCCCCCTACTGCCCTATATTTTTTCCCCCCCCATTCGTGTCTCCTCTTCCTATCCTCCTTTCTCTTTCTGGAGTCCCTCCAACCTAGCCTGCCCCATGTAGTATACAGCCAACCTAGCCTGCCCCATGTAGTATACAGCCAACCTAGCCTGCCCCCAGTAGTATACAGCCAGCCTAGCCTGCCCCCAGTAGTATACAGCCAGCCCAGCCTGCCCCCAGTAGTATACAGCCAGCCCAGGCTGCCCCCAGTAGTATACAGCCAGCCCAGGCTGCCCCAGTAGTATACAGCCAGCCCAGGCTGCCCCCAGTAGTTTACAGCCAGCCCACCCTTATAATAAAAAAAAGATGTATACATGATATATACATGAGTATATATGATATATGTATTATAAAGGTTGTCCTGGTAATGTTAATATAAAATAGTATACAAAAAGTATAATTTAGGGCTCATGTAAACGGGTGCTTTTAATGTCCGCGTGGTATCCTTTTTTTTTTTTCTGTTCCCTATGGGTCTGTTCATGTCCATTTTTTTCAATGATGTGCAGAAATTGTGCAGAGATAATAATTGCAGCATGCATTATTTTGTCTCGCGTCTGTACCACGTACATCCATAGAAGTCAATGGATCTGTAAAAAAATGGACGGCACATGCATTATATCTGTATGCAGAGTGTTTATTTCTTCAAATGTTGTTAGGCAACCAACTGGGTGGGGCGAGAGGTAGATTAGAAACCCATCAGCTTTTTTTGGATATGTTTTTTGTTTTAAAACTCTTTTTATTAAACTTTTTTGTAAACAATACAGGACCGGTTTTACCAATTATTTAATTACCCGGTTTTTTACAAACTGCCTGCAGGTTTTTAATGGAATGCATTAAAAAAGGTCCAAAAACAGGTTTAACATGCCCATGTGCCGCCGGACTTAGTTCTTGTGCCTTGGTTTTTCAAAAAAAAAAAAAAAAGTTATTTTAATGGAGACTGGAGCCCCACACGCCGTTGCATCTTAAAATCCTTTTTTTTAGACACAAGGCATAAGAATTTGAAAGACTGTGGACCGCCAGCAGGGGCACACACCCGTATGTTAGTGTGCTTGTTCACAATCCACTTCATCCTGGTAGGATTGCAAAGTAGGCAGCTGTCCTTGAAGACGCGGTCACACGATAGCATCGCGTTCATAACAGGGGTCGGGCCTCAGCCCGCAGTGCATATGGTTAAGAGAAACGCATATGCGATTGGGTATCGATCACATCCTTCTCCAGGAAACGCATAGTGATTGGGCCGAGTCCCGCCCCGTGCGTGGATGCCAACGATAGCAGACGTTGACCACGGCTGAAAGAAACAATGTAAATGCCCCACGTGAACACAGCTTGGGCTATGCCACATGACCACGTGGAAAACCGGCCATAAGCAGGGGAAAGTGCTGTGGTCCGGTGGAGGTGGAGGTGAGGGCGGTGGGCTCCAGGGAAGATGTGAGATCGGACGGAATCCATTCTCCCCACTAAAAGCAGCCTGAACGTAGTCATAGAAGAAACACCGGCAACACAGACCTATTGCTTGGGGGATTATGTATTAGTCAGGATGTCATCAGTTTTTCTTCTGAACTCCTATTAAACTAGTACTCGACCGGTGCTGCGCCATCCTTTTCCTACCATATCTCCTCAGAAAACCGCCACATGTCTTTGCTCCTGTTTGTTGGACTTGTGGGGACCTTAGTGTAGAATGAGTACATGTATACGCTATAGAAAGATTTTAGTAGTAGTAATCGAGCTCTGGACTGATTGATATCATGAACCAGTAATACATCATTGTCAGCCGCAGTGCAGGCGGCCCTGAAGTAGCAGGCTTGGATGATAAGACAGCGAGGATGAAGTGCCAGGGCTGGAGGAGAGAAGCAACAGGATGGATGGGTTTACCTATGCAAGTAAGAGAAGTCAAGTTACATGAATGGTTATCTATCGCAGAAACCTTGTATGTCTGACATTGCGGAATATAATACAGAATCTCATCTACACGGTTAATCTATTGATGTGTTCCTCTACTACACAAAAATCCCAAAACTTGAAAATTTTTGGATAAGAAATAAATATGAAATTATTTATTGGCTCCCTTATTATTTAAATGGGCCCTACACCTTTCAAACTAAAGTTGCACCGATCAACAGACTTTTGAGTGCGATTGATACCTAAAGTAGTGCATACTTGATGCCGATTAGGATACTTTCAAGAAAAAAAAAATATTATCTGAATGATTTAGGGTGCGGTCACATGGGGCATTTACATTGCTGTTTAGAAATGCAATGTAACGTCAGTTATCGCATTTGCATTCCATTGAAACACAAGCGATCAGTACCGGTCACCAGTGATTGACGGAGAAGCTTTAGGCTTGATGTGACAGTGTAGTACGTATAACTCGAGTATGCGCCGGACCCCTAATTTTACCACCAAAAAATGGGAAAACCCTTGACTCCAGTATAGACCAAGGGTGGGAAATGCATTGGTCACAGATTCCCAAGTATATAGTCAGACGACCCCAGTAGTATACAGCCAGCATGCCCCATGTAGTATACAGCCAGCCTAGCCTGCCCCCAGTAGTATACAGCCAGCCCAGCCTTGCCCCCAGTAGTATACAGCCAGCCCCGCTGCCCCAGTAGTATACAGCCAGCCAGCTGCCCCAGTATATACAGCAGCCCAGCATGACCCCAGTAAGTATACAGCCAGCCCAGCTGCCCAAAGTAGTATACAGCCAGACCAGCCTGCCCCCAGTAGTATACAGCCAGCCCAGCCTGCCCCAGTGTATACAGCCAGCCAGCTGCCCCCAGTAGTATACAGCTCAGCCCAGCTGCCCCAGTAGTATACAGCCAGCCCGCCTTGCCCCCAGTTCAGTATACAGCCAGCCCAGCCTGCCCCAGTAGATATACAGCAAGCCCAGCCTGCCACAGTAGTTACAGCCAGCCCAGCCTGCCCCCAGTAGTCTAAAGCCAGCCCAGCCTGCCCCCAGTAGTATACGCCAGACAGCTGCCCATAGTATACAGCCAGCCCAGCCTGCCCCAAGTAGAGAAAGCAAGACCAGCCTGCCCCAAGTAGTTACAGCACAGCCAGCCTGCCCCCAGTAGTATACAGAAAGCCCAGCCGGCCTCACAGTAGTATACAAGCCAGCCCAGATGCCCCCAGTAGTTATACAGCCAGCCAGCTGCCCCCAGTAGTATACAGCCAGCACCCAGTATTGTTACAGACCCGCCAATGCCCAATGTAGTATACAGCCAGCCAAGGTGCCCAGTAGTATACAAGACAGCCCCCATAGTATAAGACAGCCTGCCCAAGTGTATACAGCCCAGCCTGCCCCCAGTAGTATACAGCCAGCCCAGCCTGCCCCCAGTAGTTTACAGCCAGCCCACCCTTATAATAAAAAAAAGATGTATACATGATATATACATGAGTATATATGATATATGTATTATAAAGGTTGTCCTGGTAATGTTAATATAAAATAGTATACAAAATAGTATAATTTAGGGCTCATGTAAACGGGTGCTTTTAATGTCCGCGTGGTATCCTTTTTTTTTTTTCTGTTCCCTATGGGTCTGTTCATGTCCATTTTTTTCAATGATGTGCAGAAATTGTGCAGAGATAATAATTGCAGCATGCATTATTTTGTCTCACGTCTGTACCACGTACATCCATAGAAGTCAATGGATCTGTAAAAAAATGGACGGCACATGCATGATATCTGTATGCAGAGTGTTTATTTCTTCAAATGTTGTTAGGCAACCAACTGGGTGGGGCGAGAGGTAGATTAGAAACCCATCAGCTTTTTTTGGATATGTGAAAAGAAACAGATGGCGTATGGAAGTGAAAATAACGGATACAATGTGGTCTGAACACAGACATCACATCCACAATTTTTGCAGATGAGCAACAGACACGACCGTCTGAATAAACCCTTAGTTTTTTGCCTTTTATTTTAACTGTTTTATATGCTTAAAATATTATCTCTATAATAAGCATAATAATATCCTTAATAATAATATCAATAATAATAATAATCATAATCTCTGAGAAGATCCCTCTCCATATACAAGTGTGTGGAGCCTGTGTCACAGTGTAGTTACATAAAATCCCCCCCTCCCCCTCATTGATATCCACTAGGCCAGTGATGGCGAACCTTTTAGTGACTAAGTGCCCAAACTACAACCAAGACCCACTTATTTATCGCAAAGTGCCAACATAGAAATTTAATTTGTGATTTATACTCCCTTCTCCGTCACAGCTTTTATTCATATCAGCACCCTGAGGACACCAATAAAGCAGAAATTAGAAGAAATTTGGATGATCATTGTAGATTCCCTCTAGGGTCCAATAAACAGGAAGAATTGTCAGGGCCGGAGCAGGAGCTACAATGATAATCCAGATCTGTCCACACCTTCCCACTCCTCCTGTAGTCCCACGTAGCGCTGTCACTTTAAAATAGCTCTGTGCACAGCAAGTCCTGGGCTGTCTGGGACTGCAGGAAGATACATGGAGTCCTGGCTGGTGATGGCCTGGGTGCCCATAGAAAGGGCTCCGAGTGCCACCTCTGGCACCCGTGCCATAGGTTCGCCACCACTGCACTAGGCTATGGACTTAGTGTTTAGAGGCTCTGTCTCTCTATGGCAGGTGGAGTGTGGATTCAAATCCCGAACTGGGCAAAAAAATTATTTATATTTTGGTTTAAAACCACAGCGGGGAGTTTATAATTCCACCAGTCTTGCAGCTTGTGGCAGTGGAGGAATGTTGGGTTGTGTTGTTTCTTAGCTTTGGGATTGCCGTAGGTTGAAGACCGCTTGTCTTTACTATAATAATTTTGGCTCAATGTTCACATGTTGCATACTCTGGTATTACATCACATCCATGGGCACAATGCTGTGGCACACACGTGATCTGTTGCTACTATGATAATAACAATTTGTCTTTTGTTTAATAGCCACTTGGATGAGAAAACCCAGTGGGAGCACCCAAAAACTGGCAAGCGAAAGAGAATTGCGGGAGGTTGGTAAAGAGTTCATTTTCTTCTTTCAATAATTGGTAAAATAAATCCAGGTGATTTCTTGAAAGAGCTCATCCTGGCATTTAACTTTGGGTTTAGCATTTTATCCATAAGGTGCGGTCACACGAGACATCTACATTGCTTTTTGAAAAAATGAACAGCTCTGCAGTGGAGAATTGCATTCCGTTAACATTTAGTTGACATTGTGTTTACAAAATGCAATGTTTATTCAATGTTAATGTCATGTTAATGCAATTTGGCACAGCTGTTAAATTGCGTTTCAAAATGCAATGTAAATGCCACGTGTGACTGCATCCATAGTGTCATATCTTAATTTACCTGTAATTCATGTTCAGATGACAGTATAAACATTAGGGTACATTTTACATGCCTTGTATTGCAGATTGTAGCAATGAAAAAGTTACATTTCCTGGTGCACTGCCAGGAATTCGGCATTCATTCTTATGTGCCAGTCTTAGTAGGTTGTTGGTGTCTTGTCTATAGCTTTATTAGACAGTATGGCTCAGTAATAGACATATCTTCATCTCCTGCAGATCTCCCTTATGGCTGGGAGCAAGAAACTGATGAAAATGGGCAGACCTATTTTGTTGAGTAAGTATGCATTATTTATGTTCTATTATTTTCTTGTAAATATATGGTACAAATAAATAGTTCAGCCCTAAAGAGAGGAATAATAGCTTAGTTCACTTTTTACATTTTTTTTTTTTTATCAAGTCATTTTTTTTAAAGGGAACCTACCACCACAATTCTACCTATAAAGGTAGATCGGGTGGTAGGTGGATGAATGGGACGTGAGGATAGCCCTTTTTTGGGCTAATCCTCACGTCCCGGCTATCTTTTAGAAAACTTTAATCCTGGGATATGTAAAAATTTTTAAGCGGCTACTGGGGTGTGGAGTAGCCAGACATGAGGGTACAAGTCGCGACTACTCCACGCCCCAGTAGCCACTTTTCTCCGCC